>CM060264.1:27050114-27650114 GCA_030684275.1 Acipenser oxyrinchus oxyrinchus
AACATGCCTACTAATAATGCTAATTAATGTGACTAGATTGCAAATGGGATATCAGGGCTTTTTGTTATCTTTCTTAGTGTAAAACTAACACTGTTTAATCCCATGGAAAATCAATTTAGATCAATCACCTTGTTTTTCTTTACTCATCTATTATTTTTTTCTCAATAATGTTTTGGAACTACCAAATAACTTACATTATATTTGTAAGTTGATTTTCAGTAACAAATGATTCTAATAAATGGCATTCAAAACAAAATGACTTGTGTATTTCCTAGCGTGTGTCCTCTCTTCCATATATCTCCTTTGAAACAAAATGACTCCTGACAAACTTGAAAAGTAACCTGACCACAGCCACTTTTTAAAAAATGATTCTTACTTCCTCCCTATCACCCATTATTCCACACACACACACACACACACACACACACACACACACACACACACACAGACACACACACACATTCCTGTGCTCATATACCAACATACCTTTTTAATCTGCACGTGAAGTGATTGTGCAATCCCCGTGCCTAAATACAATTATATATTTTAAACTGCCCGTGCTACATTACCCATACTACACTTCGTGCACCACTACACACATACATATATAAAATACACACAAGGGCAGGAGCACCACGACCCACTTTCATAGTATCTTTATAAAAATAGCTTAATTTATATGGTACTGTAGCGAAGATCAAGATGCTATGAGGTTTTAACGCATCTGTGTTTAGCGGGGCTGTTACATCACCTGATCTGATTGATATCAGTCGATTTAATGGGGCATTATCAATCAAAAATCATCAAATAGGAATGGGCCAGTAGGTACCTAGTAGCCTCCCAACAGGTAGAGCAGGTCCGGATCAAGCACTTTAATGGACGTCGGATGTAGTAGCCGCTAGAGGGCGCTAAAAAGCGGTGTTAAAATAATAGTAAAAATTATTTTAATAGTAACAAAGTTAGGTTTAGGGGTTGAGATTAGGTTTAGGGGTAGAGATTAGGTTAGTGTATATATTAAGTTTAGGGATAGGGGGTAGATTTAGGGGTTAGTAGGTACCTACTGGCCCATTCCTATGGGATGATTTTTGCTTGATAACGTCCCATTGAATCGACTGATCTCAATAAAATTGGCTGGTTACATCACAAAGGGACGGTTGAACTGAGAGACAGGTGGAGCAGGAAAAGAGCTCTGGGGTGACCTCCTCTGTTTCGGACATTTCCTCAAAACTCGAGCTCACAAGTACTGTTTCTTCATTGCCCACCCGTTAAAGTATCTGGATTTCGGCACTGTACGCGGAAGCAGAACCGACTGAGGCCGTCACCGTCAGCGGCAAGTGTAGCATGATGAAAGATACGGCCCAGCCCCCCAGTTGCACCACATTCAAGGGCCTCAGGAAATCAATGTTTATCAGATAGAGCTCCTCCTAAACACACAGAACATTCACAGTATGGTAGTGAGGACTAGGGATTTGAACCAGATTTTTTTCCGTTCCGGTTCGGCTCTGAACTGAACCAGAGATAAACCGAAAGTTCGGAACGGCTGATTTCATTCTGTGCCGGTTCGAACAAAATGAAATACCGGTTCAAAATTTTTTCTAGCCAAGTAGGCTATTGTATTGGTGTTCATAGGTCTTCATTTTCTCTGATTAAACAAACAAGCATGAAATGCAGTAAACTCCAGATAACTCGGCACTCATAGGGAAAACGATGTGACAAGTTATTGGTCTGTATCAATAAATGCACTTACTGTACGTCCTGGCTATAGAAACAGCAATGACAATGTTGCAGCCTTAAAAGAAAAATACAGCAGTCCGCATCTTTTTTTCTTTGCTCCGTTGCAACTTTCATTTGCCTCAATTCGAGTTTACATTTTTTTAATTCAAAACAGTGACAAAACAATCTCTGTGAGTTAGTGTCCTGACATTGAACGTATTAACTTAATGATGTATCTTTATCCAAGGCGACTTACAGAGACTAGGGTGTGTGAACTTGTATTCATTAGCTGTAGAGTCACTTACAACAATGTCTCACCCGAGGTTAAGTGACTTGCTCAAGGTCACACAGTGAGTCAGTGAGCGAGATGGGATTTGAACCACACATATAGCTTGTTTTCTGTGTACATAACTTAATAATAAGTTAATACCAGTACCTGTTGATTTTGAGCGAATACAAGATTGATCACGTAACGTGGATCCAGCATGTAGCCGACCGCAAGGTGGAAGCCTGAACTGAAGGCAAATATAGTGCTATTTGATTCGATGGCTTTGATGACACTGAATCAAATTGGGACAGGATAGCCAGTGTGTGGTAGGAAATGTAGTTCCAATGTGTTTAGATTCGGGAGCTGGGTGCACCCTGGCAGACCAGGAAGTGTAGGAAGCCCTTTAAGATTAGACTTCACTCTGCAAATATCAAGCCCTTGGCTCACTACCTATTTCTGTTATTACCTGCTGGGAAATAAGTTTGTGTTAAGTACCGACTGATGGTCAGTAGAATGGCCAAAGGAATTTTAAGAAACCTGAAGGTCAACTTGTGCTATATGTGGAACAGCTTGGACAGTTTGACTTTGGCATTGTGCACCAGGCAGGAACAGAACATCAAAATACTGATGCAATGTCTCCTTTATTGCGACAGGATTAGTGTTGTCCTGCGTGGTTCTTCCAGAAGACAGTGGGGTGAAATGCATGCGAGTGGCACAAGCTTTGTGTGTGTGTGGAGTTTTGCTGCCACCTTCTGGCTAGAGCAAGAACCTAACAGTTTATTTAGTGGGTAAAACATTTAGGGATTAGGTATACAAGGTTATATTTCCTGTCCTTTTGTAACGCCTCCATGGGAGTGTATGTGAAATTGGTATGTATATTTGGTAAATTTCAAATTTCCTCACAGTTTAAATTAGTCCCTGTGTGCCATTCTGCAGCAGCCTGTGAGTGATTCCAAAAGCATCTTCCAATCTGTCCAAGTGCCTCTCTATAAAGTTATAAAACACATTCCAATATGTTTAAGGGCCTCATAAAAGGAAACTTGGTTTGAACCGATTTTAGGGTAAAAAATGTTAATTACACTAGTATGGTAATTAGTTAGCTATTATTGGGTAAGTCTGGGATGTTAGCTGTATGTAATAGGCTATATGTTAATGAATGCTTGTTTTATTGCCTGTATAAAAATAAACTGCTTTGGGAAGGCCCATTGTAATTCTCAGTGCCACTGGAGAGTTACCTAGTACGTTATGTACTGTATTGCTATAGAGACTTCTACTTTTTGTAACAAAGCTACTCTGTTGAAGCAATTGAATAAAGACTTTGTTGAACTTATTCAAGACGTTTTACAACCCCTAGAGGGAGCAGAGACAGGACAAAGCGCCTTCAGTAAACGGCACAGGATCCAAATCAGTAGTCCAACTATGCCACTGCCAGCTTTACACTGGCAGAATTGGAGTAATTTTGGTTAACACACCTAATTAAGTCAGTTATAATTCAAAGTTTCACACAGGTGTGTTTTATGGGGCAGTGGTGCATAACTGGGATATAAATCAGTGGAGAAAAGGAAGGACAAGAATAGAAAGCCATAAAATGTTTATTAAGAACATACACAGTAAGAGGGAACATGTATATAATCTGCTAATTACTACAAACTATCACCTGCAGCTTCAAGAAATTCAGCAGTGTGCCGTAGGATTCTTTAGTGAATATATATTTTAATATGCTTATTTTTTTAGCTATTTTCGAGTTTATGTCATCCACAATTAAATCTTTATGATCATGGGTATATTCTTCAGTTTGTGTGTGTGTGTGTGTTTAGGCATTTTATTTACATTTCGCCACAATTTGCCAATTTTGCTTTAAATTCCACAAGCATGTAAATATTCCCTATCAAACTGTAATACAGCTAGAACAATGCTCTGTTTTACATCTTGCAAGCATTACAATCCTCCAACAGAAATGTAGGAATTTGCTTTTGGGGTGGGTTTAAAGTATTCAGAACGAATCAATGCGAGATACAAATCAGGAAAGAGGGACATTGCACTGGGAAATTATTATTATTTTTTGTTTTTGTATAGTATTTATTTATTTATTTTCATGGGGAAATGTACATTTCCAGTGTTTTTCCTGTGTTTATTGGTTATACACCGATTTTTTTTTTTTTTTGTATTCGGGGTGTTAGTTTTTATCGGTTAAAACCAAAAATTAGAATCCTTAATTATAAAGTATTTCAGAAACCATGAAAAAATGTCTCTCTTTTTTGTCAACACTATATTTCGTATTTTTGTATTTTTTTTACAAACACTAATTCTTTTTTTTATTATGTATTCTGCATAGTGTTTTGTGTTGTTTTGTGGATACTAAACTTTCCTTTTTTCATTAAAAGCTTTTTAAATGGCTAAGAACTGTTAAGGAGAATACAACATTGCACATTGTACCAGTCCTGCCAGCCACCACTCAGAAAAATCTTTTTCATTTAGCATTGTTAATAAAGTAATCATATTTAGGGTACCAATACACCATTTAGTTTACCATCAGGGTACCTATTAAAACCTATTTTAAAAATGTAAATCTTTGTTATGCTTCAGGGCCATATTTTCAAAACGTTTTCTCTACTCTTTATTATTATTTGTTTATTTAGCAGACGCCTTTATCCAAGGCGACTCACAGAGACTAGGGTGTGTGAACTATGCATCAGCTGCAGAGTCACTTACAACTACGTCTCACCCGAAAGACAGAGCACAAGGAGGTTAAGTGACTTGCTCAAGGTCAGAGAATGAGTCAGTGGCTAAGCTGGGATTTGAACCGGGGACCTTCTGGTTACAAGCCCTTTTCTTTAACCACTGGACCACACAGCCTCCTTTAACTTAGTCCTATTTTTTTTGAAAGGAGAAAAAATAATGTTAGGGTTACGAAAGGGCGTGCTTAAGAGAACAGATTATATTAGTAGTTTGGTTTTAGTTTTGCAAAATTCACAGACATAGGTAATTAAAGACTGGAGTACAGGAGGGCTGGATTTGCAACAGCTGTTTTGGAGCCTCCCACTGAACCTCTATATGAGCACCAAATCATTAAACAAAATGGTATAGATCAAATCTATTTGGTAAAAAAAAAACTTCCACATAACCTGCTGAATATTATGGGGCTACCTAAACACTTCTAGCTCAGGTGGAACACATCTGAGTCATTTAAACTCCAAAAGCCCCAAAACAGCACAAAATATGACTATGTGACTTTTGACCTCTGATAATGTCACATTATCATACTACCCCACACAGTGACGTATTAAAGTAATAGTAAAGTAAAGGTTTTCCCACTCGAAAAGTGTAAAGGCTGTGTGGTCCAGTGGTTAAAGAAAAGGGCTTGTAACCAGGAGGTCCCTGGTTCAAATCCCAGCTCAGCCACTGACTCATTGTGTGACCCTGAGCAAGTCACTTAACCTCCTTGTGCTCCGTCTTTCGGGTGAGATGTAGTTGTAAGTGACTCTGCAGCTGATGCATAGTTCACACACCCTAGTCTCTGTAAGTTGCCTTGGATAAAGGCGTCTGCTAAATAAACAAATAATAAAGGACTGTGAACAGACTGCCTGTAGGGGTGACATCAGGCCAGGAAATGAATTATTATTTATTTATTTATTAGCAGACGCCCTTATCCAGGGCAACTTACAATTGTTACAAGTTATCACATTATTTTTACATACAATTACCCATTTATACAGTTGGGTTTTTACTGGAGCAATCTAGGTAAAGTACCTTACTCAAGGATACAGTAGCAGGTCAAGAGTCCAGAGCCCTAACCACTACTCCACACTGCTGCCCCAGCAACTGGGTGAAACTGAGATGCTGTGGCGCTCTGTGTTTTATTGTAAAATAAAAGGTTTTAACAGAAAACAAAAACACTTTGACAAAACAAAATGGTGTGTTGGCCAAACAAAAAAACAGACAATAAACAATAACAAGTATCGTGCTGGTTTATAAGCCAGCACGTTTTAGCAATTGTTATTTTAGTTTTTAATCCTTACGTCTCCACACCCGTTCTTGTGTCTAAATACAATTATACATTTGAAATGACTCGTGCTACACAGACCCATTTATATCCCGTGCACCAATACCTATACACCAACATTAACACACCACACGCAACACAACACATAACACACACATGGGTGGGGCACACTGCCACATGGACATTTTTTTGTTTCTCATATGTGAAGGACAGGGATTTCTCAAAAGAAAAATGTGAAGGACAGGGGTTATGTTTACTTTGCACCAAGCACTGATGGACTGATCATTGTCTATCTGTCAATAAATTTATACATTTCATCAAAAAAAAAACATGTCTAAGATTGAACCTTACTCTATACCTCTTAGTTGGTCTATTGAGACTTTTCTATGATATTTTGAAGGACTTTCTTTATGTTGGATTAAACATCTAAAAGTAACCAACCCTTTCTTCAATTTAATATTGGGCCAGATTTATCAAGGTGTTTATGTCCAAGTGCAATTTCATGCATATTTAGTACATTTAGTATTTTTCTTAAAAAGTCGGGGAGTGAATTCTTAGATACACAAAGCATCTGCCATGTTTATGGCAGCAACAGTTATCTGCTTTAATTTAAACCTTTGTCAAAAGTTAATCTCTGGGTTGCCTTTGGCAAGTTCTAAATTGATCTCACATAGAATCTATATGCCAAACATCCACAGGAATCCGGTTAAACAAGCTATTTAGCATTACACCAATCAACACATCTGTGGTTAACAAAAGCAATGAATCATACAATCATGTGAAACCAGTATGTCTTCTCTATTCAACAATTCCTGCTTAAAATTATTGCAAATGTAATACGTTTTCTATGTCTACTGCCCTGTTCATGGTTTCTGCACAGATCGCTAATCATCAGAGTGCTGAACACCCTGTGTTTTTGGACACAGAACGACAGGATGCTGAACAGGAATCAGGCTAAACAACACATTCCATTGTAAGGTTAAAAAAGAGCACTGCTCTCTATTCAGCAATATCATTTGTGAATGGATAAGGTGGTGCCTTTGTTGTGATATCAATTCATAAATAACCTCTAAACATAGACAGGAATCTGGCAAAACACAGTATCTTGTACGCACATCGATCAAACACATCTGTGGTTAGCAAAGAACCATTCATTCAACTGGAATGTCAAACCAGTAGTGTTTTTATAGTTACGCTTTTTTTTTAGTTACAGTTATCATTATAGTTATGAATTTTTAATTTTAGTTATAGTTAGTTATAGTTATTAGTTTAATTTAAGTTATAGTTATTATTACAGTTAACTAAATAGGCCTATAATTGTAGTTATTATTTAGTTATTACTACAGTTAACAGAGTGGTGATGACCTTGAAATCTGTTGAGGTAAAAATAACTATAATAACATTTTTTAACAAGTAACAAGTTTTTACACACGTTTATCCTATAAAAATTTATTTTTTAGGAATTCGTTGTTTAACGATCTTTACTGAATACAATCGAGAAGAAGTAAGTCTAACTGTAACTAAATGTTTTTTTTTTTGTGTGTTACTATTTCGTTATCGTTTTACATTATTTTTTAGTTATAGTTATAGTTAGTATTAACAGATATGATTTATGTTCGTTAATAGACATTTTCTTTACAGTTACAGTTAACTAAAAAAAAATGCAGTATTGTTGTCTAAAATGCAGTATTGTTGTCTAAAGATGCAGCGAACACATTCATCTGGAATTCAAACAGCCTCGATTTGACATTTATTATTATAAAATATATATATATATATATTTTTTTTTTTGGGGTGGAGGGTACTGTTATTTATCAATAGGGGGGACCGGGGACAGTTGTAAGACCTTGAATTTCTCCAATCAGGTCTTTGCCTACCTGTGGAACAGCTGTGTGTACCAGAGCCCTGAGATTTGATTTCCAAAAAATTGATTTGTGACCTAGGAGAGTACATTTTCCCCCAATTTTCTTTTTATAATATATAGGCTACCTGTGTTACCCAGTTTATAGATCCAGGCTTTTACCATTCTCATCCCTGACCTCTGTACCAATAATTAACACAATTCATTGCTCTTAGTTTTGTTGTTTCTTGATGGAACATTAGGTTTAGTAATGGCTCCCTGGGTTGGGGCCAGGAAACCAAATGAACATATGTCACAATTGTGACTCAGAGTGACTGAAAATTACTTTATTTTTAGGTATAGTAACACTTTAAAAAGTAGCACATACAACAAAAAAAATGCTTCATGTGAACATTTTTATTTTTCAAGAAAGATATTCTGTTTTTGAGTTCAATAAAAACAAAGCTATTTGCTTTATGTCAAAATGTATCTAATTTATCTAATTTAAAACTGTGGTCTCCTCTTTTTTATGTCTGTCTATATTGTATGTTTTTATTGATCTCTTGATTTAAAAACTGTGAAAGAAATTATACAACATACATTTTTAATGCTTGACTGCCAGGTGTCGTTTTGAGATCGATATAGATACTATAAGCTATAAGATATTACAAGCAAAAAGCACAAACAAAATCCACATGATATGTCTTCTACAATTGCTATACAATACTTACATGTGTATTTTGTCTCTAATTTTTTTTTATTTTTTACCAGTTTCAAAATGCTTCAGATGATGATATTGTAGCGAACCTGCTATAATCAGTTCTTTATTTGGTGCATTTCAGGATCACACACAGCTGGACAGCCCTCTATACACCATTAATGCACTCCGAGTCCCACACTCCACACAGAGTAGCTCACAGGCCCTCCTTATGTACTGCTGTTCAGTAATGCACTATATGTAAAAAATGTCCAAATGCCATTTTGTTGAACCTGATTGCACAGGCCCCGGGTTATCTGGAAAACAGACCCAGCCCCACCAATGACTGAGCTTATATAATAACAATTTTACATATCTTTTGATGGGAACGATATCTTTACACATTTATTTTTAAATTGGTAAAATATGTGAGACAAGCAATATATACTGAAGACACAAAAATTATATGTTGTAAGTACACAGCGACAACAATTTTACATAAAGTAGGCATTTTATCTAATAGATACTGGGCTGATTGAAAATGTTATATTTTGTTTTGTAAAAACAACTCCAAGTATAGGGGAATCTGCACCCATAACCCTGAGCACCACCGACACATTTACAAACCCGCCTCCTCCGCCCCAGGGTACCTATTAAAACGTATTTTTAAATAAAGAAATGTTCTTTACTGCTGGGGCATTTTCCTTCCAGAATGTTGTTAGACTAGTTTTCTGTACCTGCGTATGTGTTCTTATTGAAAGTGCGTTGGTCTTGAAAAGGTGATGCTGCTTCGCAAGTGACGATGGTTTCATGCAAATATGTGACACTGCGTTCATTCATAGCACAGCCACTATGATTTTGATGAGCCTCGTTTACGAAAGCGCACTAAACATTGTGGTGCACCATGATTGCAATTAGTGTGCATGCTCATGGTTTCCGTATTTATTGCAGTTGTATTCATTATCATGTGAAATAGTGGGCATATTATGGTGCCCACTGATTTTATTTTGCCACACTATAGTAATCAGAATGAATATATGTTTGGATAGTAATTAATGATAATGCATTTAAATGTTGCACCCCCTCTCTGAATAATGAGATGAGCTTTATTCACATCGTATTTACTAAAGGGTGATAATCGCAGTGTGCACCTTAAAGTGAGCGATAATTAGTTGGTTTTTAAACTATTTAAAGCTATTTTTCTGGGCTGAAATCTATCTGGCATCATGGAGGCATTACTTGCATTAAAGTTTTCATACAGAGCAATGAAAATGACCTGTAAATAATAAATAAGCATCAAAAAACATGAATGAATGTTTTCATTTCATAGATTTTATTTTATGGTTCATTACACTGGTACAAATAATAAAGTGGTTAAATAAAACACTGGACCAACAAGGTATTATAATTTAAAACAACCTCCTCCACTAGGATTTTGAACTCCTCTGCGTGCAGTTTTAGTTTGTGTTGCCTCTGCCTGTCCCATGCGGAGGGCTGCGTCTGTTGATCGCTCATTTTCGGTCAATGTAAGCCACCTCCACCTTTCACAATAAGCCACTGACCAAAAGATATGCCTGGACTGGCCTTTTTATATCACGTTGATTCACGGGTAAGTCTTGGGCATTATTGTGCACATTAAATTAGCCAAATAGTGTGCACGTAAATTAATGTTCTCTGTTAGTAAATAGGACAGTACATTTAGATTTATGGTGCATGCTAGGCTCACTACTTAATGTGAACATTACAGCTACATTTAGTGCCCTTTTGTAAATGAGGCCTCATATGCCTTAAATTTACAAAAATGGCTGATTAATCAGACCAGTAAGTATACATTAAAATAATGATTTCATTTTAACCACAAGCTACACAAAAGTATATCAGAAAAACAAAGATGCGCATTCTAGGGGAATTTAAGTACACAATTTGGTGAGAATACAAAAGTAATGACTGGTAGAGTCTAGATTTTTTTTAAAAAGCTTTTAAACTCAGGCCTATTTCCACCTGTTTTTCCTGACTTACATTTTACCCCTTCTAACTCCTGTTCTCTAAGGACTACAACCAAGTTACACGTATCAAATGAAAGAACCAATCAATCAATCAATCTTTATTTTATATCGCGCCTTTCACAGTGGACCACCATCACAAAGCGCTTTACAAGATGCAGTAACAACAAGAAAATCCATAATACTTCAAATACAGAGAAATGCATAATGCATGATAGTAACAAAGAACACAAAATGTCGTCCTATGAAAGTTTGTAGAGCAACCAAAATACATTACTTGATTTAAATCATAAAAAACAAAAACCAAAAAAACCAAAAGGTTACCTAAAAAAAACCCTGCTTCAGTTTGCCCCAAAGGCATGGACTGTCTAATTCTTGTATGGGATGGGCCCACAAGGGTGAGGTGCTTAATTTTTTGTTATTGTCATTACCGGTCTAAAAATAATTTGCACTTGCATTGCAGCTAAGGTATAAAAGTGAGTACTTGTATAGCCTCCCAACTCACTGAAACAGAGAAGCCTTGCAAGAATGGGTCTCCTTGAGTTGCTGCTTTGCTGTAGCCTGGTCTCCATTGTCATTGCAAATGAAGCCCCTGCCCTGGGTGGGTTTCTAACTTTCACACCCAAGGGAAAGAATTCAGATGGAACTATCAGGGTAAATGCTTATCATTTCAATGAAAGCTTTGCTTTTTCCTTAACCCTTTTTGTGAAATGTAATATATTTATTTGTGATTGTTTATGTTTATTATGTATGTTACTGACATGCTTGCTATTTATAGTAGTAGTAGTAGTTGTAGTAGTAATAGTAACTAACACTCTCAATATCTAAAGGATGTGATTACCAAGTTTAATTACAACTAGTGTTGCAGTTTTTATATCACTAATCACTCATTTTGAATGCACTTCAGGTTTGAGGAACTTAGATAATGATACATTTTGATTGCAGGTGGACTTCCGTTACAAAAAGTCATACCTCTACCCTGAGTCGTGCTCGCCAACGTTTTCCTGGGGGTGCCATAATGGAGACTGTGGTACCATAACCATTTCTGAATATGGAGTCATGGATCCTGACCACTCTGGAGTCTCCTGTCAGTTAGAGGGCGTCATTACGAGAAGCCTACCAAGTGATAAACCTTTTGACTTGCTGTAAGTTTATATTACATTATTATTAATAATGAATACAAAATAAATTCATAAACACATGTTATTGCACACACACAGACAACACATTTCCTATAACTACGTACATTTTTATACTGTTCATACTGCACTTGTTTATAAATCTTGTCACTGGTATGACACACACACTCACACATATGAAGCCCCCAGTTAGGAGAAAACATTTAAAATGATCTCTTTAAAAGTCTTGTTTTTTAACATCAAAATGTAACATTTTCAGTAAACCCAATACACTATCTATTGGATAAAACGCCTACCTCATGTAAAAGTGTTGTTGCTGTGTACTTACAATATCACATTTTTGTGTCTAACAGTAAATACTGCTTGTCTATGACACATTGTTTGTACTATAAAATGGTATACAGCTAATATCACAAACACTTCTTGGCAAAGATATTTTTTACTTAAATATGTTTAGAGGTTCACTGTAAAAAAACAAAGGGACCTTAAATGTACCTACATACACCAGTACGACTACTGATAATAATAATAATAATAATAATAATAATAATAATAATAATAATAATAATAATAATAATAATAATATATGGATTACAGAAGTTGTATTTGTCTATTTAATAAAGTTCTAGAAAAAGAAAACGCATTCAACGATAGATATAGTAACAGTACCATAATGTATCAATTTAATATTTAGGTGATGGTTTTGCTAGAAAATTATTTTTGGTCAGTTAAAGTCTGTTCAGTTTGTAGATGAATGTTGAATTAGACTATGGTGTTGTTAGACAATGGCTTTGTACTATAAAATGGTGTATATAGAGGATAAACGACAGAGCCCCATTGAATACGGAAAATATACACCAGTACGGATGGATCCATAATCCACAAACGCAAAACTTGGCTTTGTATATATATAATTTTTGTTATTACAACTACAGAGATCAAGGTTGTTGTTGGACCTACAATACAGAAGATCTTTTTTCGTGGAACATGATAGCTCATGTAGATCTGGGAAGAAGATCAGATACTGGACTCCCCAACAAATCTCCTATAACGACAATGCCTCCACAAATCAGGTATGGTACATCCTTCTCAAATTATATTGCACAGTATATATAAATTTTGACATATAAAGATAGATCCTGTGTTTGAGTAATTTGTTCTTCATGTTATACCATTACCTTTACAAGAAAAAAACACAAACCTGAAATAGACACTATAGTTCAGTAGGTTACTCTGCTTAATCTTTCATTTGTATTCAAGGGTCCCCCAAAACTATCGCACAACTTACAATTTATTGGCACATGACCCCGATGGTGATAATGTAAGATGTCGATATGGAATTAAAAACAATTTGGAGTGTAGCACCTGCAAAACAGTTCCAGGCTTTACCCTGGATGAGGTAAGATGAAAAAAAATACCTGCAATTAAATGACTGCCTGTCTGGGACAGCCTTATAAATGTAATTATTTTGTGATTTTGAGGACCCTCTATGTATGCATGCTCTTGTTTATATTACAGCATTCCTGCCTGTACATACCAATACAACAATTATAAAAATAATATTTTATTTAATTAGTTTAGTTTGTTTAATTAATTTATGTAATTATTTTTAGCTTACATTTTTCCCCCCAGAATGCCTGCAGTTTATCATTTTCTGGCTCATCATCATCTGGAGTATATGTGTTTGAACTTGTAATGGAAGATTTTCCAAGGCAAAACATGACATTAAAATACCAAGATGGGACATCCACTGTCAAATACCCCGTGTCCCTGGATGCATCTGATCCATTGAGCAAAATACCCCTTCAATTTCAAGTTATAGGTCAGCATTTCTTTTTCAAATGTATCTGTAACTGTAGACAATGTTAGAGAAACAAATAAGACAATTTACCTTGTTTGCATTGTACTTCTTTACATATATTCTAGTTGGTGATGCTGTGCCGTCCTTTGTTTTGGGGGAATACATGCCAAAATATATAACTCCAACTGTTCAACATGGCACCTTCATAAGGACATCACTTGGTAAAGAATTTTCTTTTCCTGTCTCCGCAGTATCAGCCAAATCAGTGTAAGTCATCAATCATTTTGAACACTGCTTTTTTTTCTAGTAATTGGTAAATTATTATTTTTTTTAATAATATTTTTTTAATGTTAAACATTGTCTTTATTATAATTATATTGTCTTTAACTATAATTACAGTTCAAAATAGAAAATGGTTCAAGTATGTTCACACCAATAACAATCTGAAACAAAGGAGCACTAAATCGTATTATCTATATTGCTTTTATATAGGATAAAGGACATCGAGATCAGTGGGCCCCTAAACATAGAAAAAACATTTGAGTACGATACTGTCACTGGAGTTGGCAAGGCAATGATTAAGTGGACCCCAACTGTGAATGACGTAGGAGAAGATATCCCCATATGTTTTATTGCACAAACTACAGCTGAGTAAGTATTGCTGTCCTTTATTACATTTACATCAATAAGTGGTTTGTTATAGTTTTTAATTGACAAACTATTTTGTTGTATTCTCCAGGTATCAGTCTGAACTAAGATGCATAATAGTTGTCGTTGAAGAAAGCCAAAGTAAGTGGATTTTTAAAAAATGATCATTGCGAGTCATTTTGATCGTTCTCACAGATTCTCCGCTATTTGTTAATAGCAATGAAACAGAAACTATTTTTTTAGACTAAAGAGTTGAAAAGAGTTGTTTTGGTAGACAGAGGGAATGCCGGTTGATTTTCAGTTCTACTGACTCAGTGGTATGATATGTATTAGAGATCTGTATTCATTCCCAGCATTTTCTCAAGAAGGCAATATTGTGGGGGCGGGGGGGAATAGTGGGTGATTAACTCAACAACATTTACAAAATAACTTTTAAACTGGTCAAATGAAGTGGTTGAAGAAAGTTTCTAAATATAGATAATACTTTCTCCAACAACAGGCGAATCGGATGTTGAATGCACTGACACAACAATGACTCTGTATGTTTCCAAGTCTTCAATAAAAGGATTTAATGAAACTAATTTACGTCTAAAAGACCCTTCATGTTTGGTGACAACTAATGGCTCTCACATTATTGCAAGCGTGTCTCTGAACTCCTGTGGAACGCAGGTTGAGGTAATTAGTGATTGTTACTGTTTCTATTTGAATCCTTGTTCCTTCTGTTTTTATCCTTTTATTATCTAATCTGTACTTAAGTGTTTGTATGTTTGAGACACTTCTCAATCTCCTGTTAAGAGTAAATGTAGTTATTTTATCAAAAATGAAATTGAATTGTACTGTGTAATTATACAGGTCATAACAGATAACAAAGATAGCAAAAAAATCCAAGAAAACAAAACTGTTATAAAAACTAGGATAAAACATATCCAAAACTTTCAAAAGACAAATGTTACAGCTAATGCCTTTATCGATGTTATTAATATATATATATATATATATATATATATATATATATATATATATATATATATATATATATATATATATATATATATATATATGCATTTCTCATATTGCAGGAAACATTGGATGAATTAATTTTCAAAAACAAAATGACATCGTTTGATCAACTTCAAGACGTCGTAACCAGAGAGCATCAGTTCGAGATACAGTTCATTTGCAAATTCCCCAAAAAGAGTCGACTCTCAGCCTCCTTCGAAGCACAGAAGAGTGACTATTTGTTCACAGAAATCCCTTTTGGCAACTTTTCCTACTTGTTTCAGTTTTATGACAGCAGTGCTTTCACAAAAGTGATCAACCCAAACACTTACCCCGTAAAGGTGAAGCTAAAGGACATGATATACATGGGCATCAGCGTGCAGTCATCTCTGTCCAACATTCGCCTATTTGTGGAGTCCTGCAGAGCCACTCCCCATGATAATCCCAATGATCCCATCTATTACGACATCATTACTAATGGGTAATAATCTTTCACATAATACTGTAGCATGAATGTGCTCTTAATCTGTCAAGTTTGTAGACTGTTATATTAATACAACAAAGTAATTATTTTAATTGAAGGTTTTATGTTTTTTTTACCAGCAAGATATTTTTATAGAATTTTTTTTCCCCTTTAGAATATCCCTAAAAACAGCGATACAAGTGATATCAACAGTGATATGCACTGGGGAAGAGCAAATGGAAAACCATTTGCTGGCTAGTTCGGCCTGTGCACTGGGTTGTATTGCCTTGTCGTTTATTAGTAACATTGCTGTTTGCTTGAACTCCTCAATAGGTATGCATTAGTTTAAAACAGGTAAATGCAATTTTTGTTTTTTAACAATTTGTGTTGTATTGTCCAGGTGCTCTAAAGATAAAACAACAAAGGTCTATTCAGGCAGTCTAAAAGAATTCAAATTTGGACTGCAGGCCTTCAGTTTCATTGGCGACTACGAACAGGTAAAGTAAATGAAGCAAACACTACTGAATAGTGTTACATGTGGACATGTAGATCACACGGGCAATCAAACACGCCATTTGATATAGTGACATTAATTTAGGATACATTGATAATAAATAGATTTATGTCCTTGAATTTTACTATATCCAGCCAACATTACCGAGCACCAGTCATGGAGTCCATTGCCTCAAGGCCGGTTTGTGAACATTCATTGTGGCCTCTGATGTTCTTGGTCTCAGAACCTCAAGAACACAGTGCTTCCATCTGGTTGCATTTGATTTGTCATGCATCACTATAACTACGTTTTTTTAATTTTTTTTTATTTTCACATTTATTTGCAAAATGATTTGTAGTTTACAAAAGAGATAGTTTACATTAGTATACATTTGAAAATAATCACTATCCACTATCCACATTTACCCCAACTTACCCTAATAAACAGAACTGCATGTTTGACTTTGTCTTATGTAAGTTATTGACACCAACCTCTGCCTAGAGATTCATGGCCTTGACACTCTCCTTTACTGAAACGGCTCTGGCCTCAGTGTTTTTGGCCTCGGCCTGGCAGATCCTGTCCTTGAATCCTACTCTGCCTAGGTTTTTATTTACAATGTTAGTGAACAATGAGATATAAAAGGTCCTGTAACTGAAAATGCAATATTCTGTTTTTTTTTTAAATTTTTTTATGTATGCTTACCTAAATCAGGCATGAAAAGCAAATAAAATAATGAAACTATTATGACCGGCATTAAATACGTTTAAATATTTTCTATAGAGAATGATTGTGCAATTAAATAACATACAAGTCATGCAAAACAGCAGTTTAACACTGATTCACAATACCAACCTCGTTCTTTCATTGCCTACCTTCATGTATTAGGTGTACATCAGCTGCACAGTCATCCTGTGTAGCGCTGGGGATCCCAAAACCAGGTGTGCCCAGGGCTGCACCAACACCAGCTCCGCCCGACGCAGAAGATCACTGGTTTCAGAGACCCAGAGACATTCCATATCCCAGGGCCCTTTGTGTCTTGATAGGACCTCTTCGGGCAGCCCAGGTAATGTACAATACATTGAATGAGGCTATATGAAGTAGAATTGGTAATATATGCTATTGTTAATTCCCTTTAAAAATATGTAGATATTTAGAGAAAAAATACTGTTCTTTTGAAATCTAGTGCTGTAAAAGGGTGTGAGAATAGCTTGAGAAATAATTCCCTCACCTGTAAAAACATCAAGATGAGGAGTTTCCCTGCATTGCTTTATTACAGTGTGTTGTGTATTTTGTGTGTTCCAGGTTCCAGTCTGAATCTGAACATTCTGGTCATCACTGTTGTTTTTATTTGGCCATTGTCCTGGTTGCTCGGGCTATGATCTACAAAGCAAAAGTGTCCAGGAATCATAAAATGCTTTTTGAATGTGCCTTACCCGACCAAAACATTTGGAAATAATACAGTTGGGGTATTTTAGTGGGAATATAAAATATGTATAACTCCTAATAGGTTGGTTATTTTGCATATTGGTGTAAAAGGATGCGTCAGTACATTTCTGGGAAAGTAATAGAATCGATTCTAGGCGTAATAACTGTTTTTTTTCACATGGTGAAATGGGCTTTCAGCCTTAATGAACTACAGGGTTTTTGATGGTTGAAATTTCAGTTTCACACAGCTGTTTCATATTGACCAAAACCTCAGAAACAAATGAAGTCTGGGCAGTAAAGCAGATATACCAAAATATGTGTACAGCGTTAAAGCCAGGTTGCTTAGCTGCACCCTATAAAAAACACTTTTTTGCATTTTCTATTTTGTATTTATGTCACACCAACTGCATCTTGTAATTGCAATTCTATAAATATATTATTGTTATTTACATGCTTCTTTGTATCTGTTCTTTTAATGCTCAGGGTGGGTTTTTGTGATAATAACACCAATATAATTGACAGCACCGTTTGTACTTCAGTCCACAATGTAGGGTAATTGAATAATATACTGAATGTAGTAATCGTAAACAAATGGTTAGGTTTATGTTCATACACTACCACCTAGAGTATGCAAGCATTCAAATGCAACAGGCAAACAAACCTATATTTAACTGTACATGTGTTTTTAAGGAGAGATCTTTAGTTGAAATCAATAATATATTTTAATGTTGGTAGATATCTTGAAATGAATCCTATATTAAAACTTCCCATTCAATTCAATTAACTTAAATAATTCAATCAAGTAGCATATTTTTCATATACAATGTCATTAGAGTTACTCTCCACATTCAACCCTATTTGAAGATAGCTGTTTACTGGAACAAAAGTAGAATCTTAGAAATGTATTACCATGTATAATGACTATTTGCACTGATATTGTATAGCAATGTGGTTGTACTGAATTTGTTTATAATCCATCTGTGCTCAGTCATTGTCACCCTTAAGAATTTAACAATAGCAATATTTTAGTTTAACATAATATCATTTCTGATGCTGTCATGAGCAAAATACAGAATACAATATCACTCCACGCAGACCAGAAAGTATGGGACAGAACAATCATTTATTTAACATAATGTTTCAGCAGAAGTGGTAAAAGAGAAGGATGGAGAGTATAAAAGAACAGTAGATTTATCAAGCAAATAACATATATTTTAAAGTAGAATAAAGATATTTCATTAACTCAGGAATGTATCTTCTTGGAACAAGTACAAAATAAATAAAACTTATGAAGAGGGAGGACAACGAATTGAGCTGGATAGATTGTTATAAAGGGGAGGGTGGACCAGGCAAACCTACAGCTATGGCCAAGAGTTTTGCTTTATAAAGTCGAATGAAACCCGCTGAATAATGTTATGTTAACATATTAAATACCGCTTTGTAGTTTTCATATATAATTAATGAAAAACTGACAAATGTGACATTTTGAAATGCAGCATGAAATACTGAACTACTATTATGTCTTCCGGTTGACTTTTGCAATATCATCTATGATCACTTGATCATAAAAAAAAAAGATCTAAATTATGTTCATATAGTTTTTTTTGTTTTATTATGTCTCAATAAAAATCTAGGTGATGTTAAACTTTTGGCCATAGCTGTAGATTATTAATGCCAGTTACACAGATGTATTCTTGGGAGGGGAAATAAAATTAAGGGAATTGGAAAAAAACGGGGGTACAGGGATGGTGTCATTATCTAAAGTAGTGACAGAGAAATATGGAGAAAAAAACACTCAAATACACACACTCCTATAAGAAACAGAGAGAAATAGCATTAAACTGACAGTAAAAGGAAAGTCATTAATTTCTAGGAAATCTAACATTACCTACCTAACCAAAGTCTACCATTGTGTTACTATACAGTACAGTACACAGAATAACATTCAGACTGGCTCTGAAGTATAGGCTGCATAATTGACATCCCTGCCCAATTCAGAGCAGTATATTATTCTTATTTTGTATGTAGAGCTTTCTTTAATACAGTATTCATGATTTCAATTGAATACATGTCAAACCGAAGCATTTGCTGTGTACTATCAGGATGCTATAGCTTCTCTTACAGTGTTGAGATCAGTGTCATGGTGATAAAAGGTACCAGAAAACTAAATATACAGTATATGTAAAGCCTTGCTACCCAGGAGAAATGTAATGCTGTAAAACCAGCATAACCTTGTGCAAAGTGGTTTGTAGTGCTCAGGTGTAGTTAGTGCAGTGCTCAGGAATAACACACACACAAGACAGTGAAAGTTCAATAAAACAGCTCCTTTATTTGGCTGGGCTGTTTGTCAACAACACTTAAATAATAAGCACGGGCGCTTCACAGCAACATGTATCGCTCTGTGCAAAACAAGGGTTTCAGTCCCGAAACAATAAGACACTAATAATTAACACACAACACAGACACGGTCTCTTCTCCCGATAGTGAGTGCTCTTGTGCAGGTGTGGTGAAAGATAAACAGTTTGTGAAACAGTGGTGTAGTGTAGTCCAGGTTTAGTGCTGGCTTGTAGCGACAGCTCCCGGCTAGCGCTTAGCCATCTAACAAAGACAAATGAGAAACAGTTAGCACAACAAACAAACAAAACATGAAACACTCACAATAATTAATTACTTCCGTTTTCCTTAACGGGTCCTTTCAGTAACCACATCAAAAGGAACAGATTACATCGTATACACTTGTATGCTGTATTAAGGCACTCCATGGTAGAGAAACATAATATCCGTTGGAAATGAGAAAGGGGGGGAACATTATCATAACCAATTATTTTTAAAGGACTTACCTGCACATTTTAAATATATTATTCACTTAAAAGATACAGGTTGTGAAACAAACCAAAAAATTTGATTTAATTGGGTCTTCTGACATATGAACTGGAGAAAAAGCTCTATAAAAGCTGAGGTAAAACCCCAGTCAGTATCGCTTTACTTGCTAATTACAAGTTGTGTCGTCCATGCTCTGAAGATCTCTGAAAAAGCTGTTTGCTGTTCGGTCATATTCAGAAGTCTGCCTTTGAAGACAGCTCTTGTTTTTACATTGTATTCTACAACTACACTTCCATATAGTGGAAGGTAAGAACAATTTTGAATTTATATCTTATTTATATGGATGCATTGCTATAAGGTATAGGAATTATATTTTAGCTTTGGAGAGTGATATATTGTATGTTTTAGGATTTAACGGTTTTTACATTGCTAGCCTAAGGGCTAAGCTCGTGATAATCATACTTGTATTGCTGTATTGAATTATTAACACTGTTAAACCAGTAAAGGCACTGGAAAAATCCCAGATTGCATGGGATTAGCAGGGATCCAAAGTGGCCTGGAACCACTCGATCAATTTTTAAGCATTTAATAAATTGAAGGAGTACTAATACTGCTCTGATTCGTTAAAACTTGTAATTAAATGAGTCAGTGTGATTTTCTTGATTATTTAAAAGTTGTCTGGGCACGAACAATCCACTACTGGACTTCAAAACATCTGCGTGGAATCTGACAATACACACCCAACATCGACAGGATCCGGTTAAACAAGCTATCTTGCACTCACACTGATCAACACATCTGTGGTTAACAAAAGCAATGAATCATACAATCAACTGGAATGTCAAACCAGTATCTGTGCTCTATTAAACCATTCCTGCCTACAATTATTGCAAATACAGCAGTAATCTGTTATAAAACAAACAACAACAAAAAAAACAATGAGAAAAGTATGGCGTCAGAGGCACTGGAATCAATTCCTTAAATGATCACATTGTTAAAACAAGTTGCAGTGAAAAATCTGTATTTTTTTTTAACTCAGGCTCGAATCACCATTGTTGAGCTCAAAAGCAGCCTGTTTGCTAATGGTAATGAGCTTTAAGACTTGAGGTCGAATACTAAAAAGCCTGTGCATCTCTAATGATAAAACCTCTTTAAGAAACGTTATAACAACGTTATAACATGCTATGAAGCTCTACACTAGTAATGTGTGGTTAATGTTATTTTAATAAACTGTTCTTCCTTGTTAATGATCAGCAGAGCAGTGGTTCTGAGACCAAGGTTCTGATCCTGTGCTGTCCTGGTTCTGGTTCAACTTTCCATTGCATGCTAACCACGGATCTGTATGTTTCTAGTCCTGTTTCTGGCCGAAACTAGTTGAAGAGTGATCACTGACCAGGGTCCTGAATCTCTATTGTCCTGTTCATGGTTTCTGCACAGCTCACTAATCAGAGTGCTGAACAAACTGTGGATTTGGACACAGATCGACAAGATGCTGAACAGGAATCAGGCTAAACAACACATTCCATTGGAAGATTAAAAAAACACCTGCTCTCTAGTCAACAATATAATATTGAGAGAAAAGGGTAAGTGGTTGCCTTTGGCATGATTACAAATAACCTCAAAAAACCGTCAGGAATCTGACTGGCTAAACAAAGTATCTTGTACGCACATCGATCAAACACATCTGTGCTTAGCAAAGAACCATTAATTCAACAGGAATGTCAAACAAGTACCGGTGTCCAGTAGTTAGTTTCAATTGACACATTAATCTAGAATTCAAATTTGACATTCATTATTATAAAATATTATTTTAAATAAAAAAATCTTTACTTATGGAGGGTTTTCCTTGTGTTGTGTCTGAACCCTAACCCTAAGCCTAACCCTAACCCCTGACCCCTGTGCACCACCAACAATTTTACAAAACCGCCGCCTCCGCTCCCGGCTACCTATTTAAACATATTTTTAAATAAAGAAATGTTCTTTGCATAGGGAGCATTTTCTTTCTGGTATGTTGTTAGACTAGTTTTCTGTACTCTTCTGTAAATCTTTGTTAAGCCTTTCCTCCAGCCTTTGTAATCAATCGTAGAAACTGTATCTCAATAACAATAAAACAATAAGTTCAATTGAACATTCGCCTATAAAATGAACAAGCAATAACTGACCAAAAGTTATTTTCTAGCAAAACCATCAGGCAAATATTAAATTGATACATTATGCTACATATCTATCAGTTTACAGTAAGTGCAAATTATACTACAAAAATACAATATGGCTGGGTTTACATGCACGTGAAAATCGACTATACAGTCATGACTGTGTGACATTGTCACACGAATACATCATGAAACAGCAAAAGAACATTGTTTGGTCAGCGTGACATTAAGGGCAGGGTCAATTGCTTTCTCATGATAAAAATAGCTGTAAAAACCCATGTAAACAGGCCGATTGTTACCATTGTTTTATTTAAAAAAACAAACAAACCTAGATTTACCTTGAACTTGTACTGATGTGTCAGGTACCTTTTCGCTGAGTATTTTTTATTAACTTGTTAGGGTTTAAACCCCTATTTATAATCTGGACATTACCTGAGGAATGAACAGAGCAATTACTGAACAGTCCATGTCCGATGGAGTCTGAACTAGCAATACAATCTCTCATTAAACACCAGTGCCTCCTAGCTCACCATGTTTCTACCTTCAGCCAAAGCCTTTCTCTCCTGAATCTATATATGAATGGAGCAATATACTGAACTGTCCGTGTCATGCTTTGTTGTTGTTGAAAGATGCTGTGTCTATGCTCCAGGTGAGCTGACAGTCTGTGATTGGCTTGCGGCAGTTGCAGGTACAGGATTGGTTGCTTTTGTTGATGCAAAGTATTGATTGGCTGGTTTTGGTGGATAATAAAATTCATTTGGACCAATTGTGCCTTTGTTTAGTATTTACTGTCCAACAGATGTGAACTACACTTAAAAATACAACAAGTCAAAAAGAAAAAGCCAGTACATGCGTGGATTGATTTTAAATTTGATTCACAGTGTTCGGTGCATGTAGTGCACACGATACATGGTGCAATCAGTGCCTGATACGCACAGTGCTTGGGAGTCCAACATGCCCAGGAAGCTATGGGCAGAGAGGAGTTTTGAGACCTATGCGTGGCTCTTCAGCCCAGAGTTCAACAGTGTCATGGGGTTAGACGCTGACTCTCTCACGGCTGAGCCATCAGTAGCACTCAGGGCCACACCCCCACTCCTTCAGCTCTCACAGGAGAGTCCCTGAGCTCAGGCTCCTGCACCTAGATCTCGCAGCCACTCCCCCTTGAAAGGCATGCATAGTTTTCAACCAAGGGGAAGGTGCTTTATGACGATTATATTTTATTTTTTTAACTTGTCAAAAATGATTTGCATTTGCATGACAAATAAAGTGAAGTAATTGTATAGCTTCCCGGCTCATTGAAACAGAGAAGCCTGGCAAGAATGGGTCTCCTTGAGTTGCTGCTTTGCTGTAGCCTGCTCTCTGCTGTCAGTGCAAATGAAGTCTATATGCAGGGTGGGTTTCTGACTTTCACACCCAAGGGAAAGAATCCAGATGGAACAATCAGGGTAATTATTTATCATTTCCATTAATGTTTTGCTTTTTATTCCTATTGTAGGAAATGTATTTGTTATTATGTACATTATTTTTTATTATGTATGTTACTGACATGCTTGTTATTCATAGTAGTAGTAGTAGTTGTAGTAGTAATAGTAACTAACACTCTCAATATCTAAAGGATGTGATTACCAAGTTTAATTACAACTAGTGTTGCAGTTTTTATATCACTAATCACTCATTTTGAATGCACTTCAGGTTTAAGGAACTTAGATAATGATACATTTTGATTGCAGGTGGACTTCCATTCCAAAGAGTCAACGTCTACACTGGTTCATGCTCCCCAGCGTCTTCTTGGGAATGCCATAATGGAGAATGTGGTACCATAACCACTTCTGAATATGGAGAAACTGATCCTGAAAGCTCTGGAGGCAACTGTGAGGTAGAGAGCTTAATTACGAGAAACCTACACCTATCGACTTGCTGTAAGTTTATATTAAATTGCAGATTTTCCAAGGAAAAAAAAGCCATTAAAATCTGATCCATTGAGCAAAATACCCCTTCAATTTCTAGTTATAGGTCAGCATTTCTTTTTCAAATGTATCTGTAACTGTAGACAATGTTAGAGAAACAAATAAGACAATTTACCTTGTTTGCATTGTACTTCTTTACATATATTCTAGTTGGTGATGCTGTGCCGTCCTTTGTTTTGGGGGAATACATGCCAAAATATATAACTCCAACTGTTCACCATGGCACCTTCATAAGGACATCACTTGGTAAAGGATTTTCGTTTCCTGTCTCCGCAGTATCAACGAAATCACAGTAAGCCATCAATCATTTTGAACAATGCTTTTTTTTCTAGTAATTGGTAAATGCTTTTTTTATATATATATATTGTATTTTATTTTAATTTCATTGGGCTCTATGTCTTTCCATTTAACAAACTAACAGGTCAATTTCGTCTTTGTGGAAATTTGTTTTCCTTCTGCAGAAGCCATAGCTCGATCCTACTATATTTGCCTACTACTTCTTTCTGTTCACTATACCACTCATTTATCTTCCTGAAGGAAGTTCTAAATCTTGAATTTCAGTTTTTCAAATCTATAATGAGATGCAAATTCAGATCTCTCCTCGATAATGAGCAATCATTTATGCTGTTTGTAAACTTGCGGTGATATTATGGTAGTTGTTCACAGAAAAGAGCTGTTTAGTACATCACACTCAAAAATGATATGAAGGAAGGAGGCTACGAATTCACAGTATTTACAAACACGTACATACAGTACTGTGCAAAAGTTTTAGGCAGGTGTGAAAAAATGCTGTAAAGTAAGAATGCTTTCAAAAATAGACATGTTAATAGATTATATTTATCAATTAACTAAATGCAAAGTGAGTGAACAGAAGAAAAATCTAAATCAAATCCATATTTGGTGTGACCACCCTTTGCCTTCAAAACAGCATCAATTCTTCTAGGTACACTTGCACAAAGTCAGGGATTTTGTAGGCATATAGTCAGGTGTATGATTAAACAATTATACCAAACAGGTGCTAATGATCATCAATTCAATATGTAGGTTGAAACACAATCATTAACTGAAACAGAAACAGCTGTGTAGGAGGAATAAAACTGGGTGAGGAACAGCCAAACTCAGCTAACAAGGTGAGGTTGCTGAAGACAGTTTACTGTCAAAAGTCATACACCATGGCAAGACTGAGCACAGCAACAAGACACAAGGTAGTTATACTGCATCAGCAAGGTCTCTCCCAGGCAGAAATTTCAAGGCAGACAGGGGTTTCCAGATGTGCTGTCCAAGCTCTTTGAAGAAGCACAAAGAAACGGGCAACGTTGAGGACCGTGAGACGCAGTGGTCGGCCAAGGAAACTTACTGCAGCAGATGAAAGACACATCATGCTTACTTCCCTTCGCAATCGGAAGATGTTCAGCAGTGCCATCAGCTCAGAATTGGCAGAAAACAGTGGGACCCTGGTACACCCATCTACTGTCCGGAGAAGTCTGGTCAGAAGTGGCCTTCATGGAAGACTTGCGGCCAAAAAGCCATACCTCCGACGTGGAAACATGGCCAAGTGACTCAACTATGCACGAAAACACAGGAACTGGGGTGCAGAAAAATGGATGCAGGTGCTCTGGACTGATGAGTCAAAATTTGGAATATTTGGCTGTAGCAGAAGGCAAATTTTATTCTGCAGCATGACAACGACCCCAAACATACAGCGAAAGTCATTAAGAACTATCTTCAGCGTAAAGAAGAACAAGGAGTCCTGGAAGTGATGGTATGGCCCCCACAGAGCCCTGATCTCAACATCATCGAGTCTGTCTGGGATTACATGAAGAGAGAGAAGCAACTGAGGCTGCCTAAATCCACAGAAGAACTGTGGTTAGTTCTCCAAGATGTTTAGGCCAACCTACCTGCCGAGTTCCTTCAAAACTGTGTGCAAGTGTACCTAGAAGAATTGATGCTGTTTTGAAGGCAAGGGTGGTCACACCAAATATTGATTTGATGTAGATTTTTCTTCTGTTCACTCACTTTGCATTTTGTTAATTGATAAATATAAACTATTAACATGTCTATTTTTGAAAGCATTCTTACTTTACAGCATTTTTTCACACCTGCCTAAAACTTTTGCACAGTACTGTAAATGCCCAATGTTTTTAACTATAATTACAGTTACAAATAAGAAAATGGTTTAAGTATGTTCACACCAATAACAGTTTGGAAAAAATGAGCACTAAAATCAGACTGTCTTTGCCTATTTTATTTGTTTATTTGTGTGTTATTGTATTTTATACCTATATTGTTTTTATATAGGATAAAGGACATCGAGATCAGTGGGCCCCTAAACATAGAAAAAACATTTGAGTACGATACTGTCACTGGAGTTGGCAAGGCAATGATTAAGTGGACCCCAACTGCGAATGACGTAGGAGAAGATATCCCCATATGTTTTATTGCACAAACTACAGCTGAGTAAGTATTGTTGTTCTTTATTACACTTACATCAATAAGTGGTTCTTTATTGTTTTTAATTGATACACTATTTTGTTGTATTCTCCAGGTATCAGTCTGAACTAAGATGCATAATAGTTGTTGTTGACCTAAGCCAAAGTAAGTGGATTTAAATAAAAAAAAAAAGATCATTGCGAGTCATTTTGATTCTTCTCACAGATTCTCAGCTATTTGTTAATGGCAATGAAACAGCAACTATTTTTTTAGACTAAAGAGTTGAAAAGAGTTGTTTTGGTAGACAGAGGAAATGCCGGTTGATTTTCAGTTCTCCTGACTCAGTGGTATGATATGTATTAGAGATCTGTCTTCATTCCAAGCATTTTCTCAAGAAGGCAATATTGTGGGGGGAATAGTGGGTGATTAACTCAACAACATTTACAAAATAACTTTTAAACTGGTCAAATTAAGTGGTTCAAGTAAGTTTCTAAATATAGATAATATCTTTGATTTTGTGCTTTTTTAATTTATAAAATAATCTTTTTTATATTTTTTTACAGGTTTTCAAGAATAAAATAAGCCCACAGCATACGGATGGGGATGCCTATTTCAATGACCTGTTTTGTCCCAATAGCTATTATTGTTATGTGTATTGTTAATCATTTTTAATGTTATGCATTCCCAAAGTTAACAATGGCTGGGTTTACATGCACATGAAAATCAACTCTACAGTCATGACTGTGTGACGTTGTCACACGAATACATTGTTAAACAGCAAAAGAATGTCCTTTGGTCACAAGACATCCATGTTTCATTATAATGTGTGTGTGTTAAGCGGATTCTGTGCCTGGCACCGCAGCTGCAGACCAGCAGTCACTGGCTTCTCGGAGCAGAGGCAGGGTATAGGGACTGGCAGATGTGTACAGGAACATTAGGATGCTCAGCCTGGTACTCCACCTATAGAACTGCCAGTGCATGAAGCTGCTCAGGAACCTCGTATGTACAGTATTTCTACATATCCCCCTGTTCTCAATCTTATATTCATATAGGCCTAAGGATCATACCGTGTTTTATTGCATTGTAGTTCCCACATTTTCCACATACAGACACTTTAATTAAATCAAACTTTCAGATGTTACGCATATCTATTGTTAATTTTATTTAATTTTATTTAATTTTATTTAATTTTGGAGTCGTTCTTTTCCTAATTACTAGGCAGACACAGACATTTAAATATCCCCTCCCTTAAATTACTGAGTAATCTGCACTGGTACGGCCGACTCCTAAATCAGAACAGCATATCAACGCATTTCCTGAAAAGTACGGCAAAAACTGCATATTTATTTCGCTGCTTGTGCTTATTGGGTAAAACTGCAATAAAACATACAGTGTGTTATATGAGATATGTGTTGCATAAAAGGCGCTATAAAAATGATGATGATTATTAGTATTATTGATTATTATTACATTTGTTTCTAGGAGACAGTGGCTCCCCTTTATGATTTACACAACATACTTAACACTTTGAAGGTGCAAAATATTTTTTATTGTGACACAAAAATTAATTAAACAAAAATAAAAGACATTTGTTGGTTGCATAAGTATTCACCCCCGAGTCAATACTTGGTAGAAGCACCTTTGGCATCAATTACAGCTGTGAGTCTTTTTGGGTAAGTCTCTACCAGCTTTCCACATCTGGATCCTGCAATTTTTTCCCATTCTTCTTGGCAAAATTGCTCAAGCTCTGTCAAGTTGGATGGGGACCGTTGGTGAAAAGCAATTTTCAAGTCTTGCCACGGATTCTCAATCGGATTGAGGTCTGGGCTTTGACTGGGCCATTCTAAGACATTCAGGTTCTTGTTTTTAAACCACTCCAGTGTAGCTTTGGCTGTGTGTTTAGGGTCTTTGTCTTGCTGGAAGGTGAACCTCCGCCCCAGTCCCAGGTCTCTTGCAGACTGAAACAGGTTTTCCTCTAGAATTTCCCTGTATTTGGCTCCATCCATCCTGCCCTGAATCCTGACCAGTTTCCCAGACCCTGCCAATGAAAAGCATCCCCATAACATGATGCTGCCACCACCATGCTTCACCGTGGGGATGGAGTTCTCAGGGTGATGAGCAGTGTTGGCTTTGCGCCACACATAGCATTTTGCGCTAAGGCCAAAAAGTTCAATTTTGGTCTCATCAGACCAGAGAACCTTTTTCCACATGTTGGCTGTGTCTCCCACATGCCTTTAGCAAAATCCAAACGGGATTTGATATGGGTTTTTTTCAGCAATGGCTTTCTTCTCTCCACTCTTCCATAAAGCCCAGCTTTGTGGAGCGTCCGGGTTATAGTTGCCCCATGGACGGTTTCTCCCATCTCAGCTGTGGATCTCTCCAGGTCCTTCAGAGTTACCATTGGCCTCTTGGTTGCTTCTTTGACTAATGCCCTCCTTACCTGGTTACTGAGTTTTGGTGGACGGCCTTCTCTAGGCAGAGTCGCGGTTGTGCCATATTCTTTCCATTTTTTAATAATGGATTTAACGGTGCTCCGGGGGATGTTCAAAGTTTGGGATATTTTTTTATAACCCAACCCTGATTGGTGCTTCTCCAGAACTTTATCCCAGACTTGTTTTGATAGCTCCTTGGTCATCATGATGCTGTTTGTTTAGATATGCTCTCTAACAAACTCTATGGCCTTCCAGAAACAGGTGTATTTAATCCGAGATCATGTGACACTTTAATTGCACACAGGTGGACTCCATTCAACTAATTATGTGACTTCTAAAGGCAATTGGTTGCACCAGAGCTTATTTTGGGGTGTCACAGCAAAGGGGGTGAATACTTATGCAATCAAGACTTTTCAGTTTTTTATTTCCTAATTAAATCTACTTATGCAAGGCACTGTATTTTTATATATATATATATATATATATATATATATATATATATATATATATATATATATATATATATATATATATATATCCCTCTGCAGGTGCAATTCTAATGGTGGCGCTTCCTCCATGGGCTTTGCCTATCTCGGTTTCTGGTGTTTGATTAAGCGCAGTAATTTTTTTAGTACAGGGAGACAGAGCCACCGACCCTGTATTGCACATGTGCGAGAGAGCGAGGATTGAGAACAGTGAGAGAGCGCTGAAGAGAGAGAGCGAGAGATACAGATAGAGTGAGCTAGATGCAATTGGAATTTTGAACTTGATAATTTTAATTATTTATATTTCGGCTTTCTATAGAGTGGAACAAAATAAAACATATATTTATTAAAAAAATACAATATGTAGAATACACTTGTCTGAAAAAAGCTGTGAAATGTCGATGGTGTGTGTATTGTAATACTGACCTATCAATTATATAAGCGCAATATACATCCCACAAAAAAAAAAAAAGTTACATAATATAATACAGGTTTGTATATGGTAAAACTCTAGAAAGTCTAACATTATTATAATTAAAAGAGCATATCTTTGCCAGATAATTGACTCCTTAATGCATTACCCCCCCCCCCCTCCCCTTTCAAAAAGTTTTTCTGATGTAATGAATAAAAAAATAAAAAAACATTTTTGCAATAGTGTAACAGGGGGAGACCTGTACTGACTCTTCTGATGTGTTCGAAGTGCTGCAGGAAGAGGGCAGCAGCCCGTCAATATTCGCCTGTCAGTCATGGCAGTGACACGGAGAGGTGGGAGAGTGGGTGTGCGGGCTTTCCTTCTCTCTGAATGGCTGAGAGGTGGGTCTTGGGGGGATTGCTGGCCCTATAAAATAACATTCTGCTGTTCCCTCAAGTCTGCCCTTTTGAGAGAAAAAAGACGTGCGGACGCTGTGGTCCAGGTCCAAGACACAGCCGGGGAGGAAAACCCCACAAGAAACAAAAGACAAAAGAAAGAAAACAGGGTTAGCGTGGAAAACCGTGGGCAGACCCCATCAGTATTTGTGTTAGCAGTCTGAGGGAGCGGCGAGGGTAGGACGGAGACCGGACCGTCGCGGTAGCGGCGGTCGGGGTGAAGCTGCCGAGTGCAGCACCTTTTATTTGTAGTTTTGATTACTGTGTTTTATTTTCCTTGTTCTTTTCTCCTTTTGCTTATTTTTGGTTTGAGCACCTGCGAGTGCGCCTATAATTTAGAACGGTACCACCCCTGGTATCTCTGTGGCTCTGTCTATCATTGGTGATAGGCAAACCACAGACAACAGCGCCCTCTGCGGGCCAAAACATGGAACTTCCCCACTAAATAAAACTGGGCACCTGAGCGGTGCTGTCAAAATCATCTGTGTCTCCCGTGTGTCAGTGAATTACCCACCACCCTTCCACACGTGGTGTCAGAAGTGGCACTGCCCCCTGTAAGCAGTGCACACCAACATGGATGCCACCCAATTCGCGGAGATGATGGATCTCCTGCGCCAGACCCTGACTGCTGCAGTGCAAGGGGCTGCTAGACCGGCGGGACCTGACCCCCGGTTGATGAGACCGACGAAAATGACGGCAGAGGATCGACCAGAAGCCTACCTTGAGGTGTTCGAGGCCCTGGCGACCTCTGCCAGGTGGGATCAGGCCCAATGGGCCAGTTACCTCTTGCCCCAGTTAACGGGGGAGGCGCAAGCAGCAGCGAGGACGCTGTCTCCCGACCGGATGATGGACTACCCCACGCTAAAAGCCACCATCCTGAATCGCGTGGGGGCTACACCGGAGGGATATCGGAGGAAGTTTCAGGAGGAGCGCTTCTCGCCCGAGGAGCACCCCAGAACCATTGCCCATCGCCTGAACGAGTACGCCATGGTGTGGTTAAACCCGGATGTGACCACGAAAGCCAGGCTGGTGGAAATAATTGTTGTGGAGCAGTTTCTGGAGTGTTTAGCTCCGGAACCACGGCTGTGGGTACAGCGGCAGGCACCCGCCACCCTGGATCGGGCGGTCGCATTGTCAGAGCAGTACCAGGCAGCCGAACCGACACCAGCCAGGCTGCCTGGGCGAAGCACTGCGGGATCATCCGCACCACCGGCCCCGGATAGGGCGAAGGGACTGGGGGGAAGGGGTGTACAAGGTTTTGGACGGGGCGGTGAGAGCTCCCGGCCCGGGAACCGGGCAGGGTGGGGTCCCCACGGGCTGCTGCGGTGTCGGACCGGGTCTCGCGACGGCCTCCTTACCGTCGAGCCCCTTTGATGGCTCGGTGTTTCCACCTCTTGCTGAGGCTCCAGGGCGAGAAACTAGCCCACTGCGGTGTTGGACGCGCCGGGAGGTGGGCCACCTCGCTGGGATTGCCCTGTGATGGAGTGTGACCTCAGCCGACCAGGTAAGCCTGTTCAATTACCTCAGTCACTTCAGCAAACGGGTTTTGTTATTCCTGTGACAGTGGATGGTACAAAAACCCAGGCGCTCCTGGATTCAGGGTGTGGTCAGTCCCTAATACAGGATAGCCTAATCTCACCGGGGCATAAACAGTTATTGGGACAGGTGCATATTAAATGTATTCATGGGGATGTACGCTCCTATCCCAAGATCAGTGTGAATATAACTATTGGCCAGCAGGGGACACAGGTGCATGTAGGATTGTGTCCTCGATTGCCAGTACCAGTAGTTCTGGGTCGGGACTGTGGGCAGTTTAAGGATTGGTTAGCTGCTCTGACAGACCCGTCTTCCCTATTGGCTAAGAAGGAGGAGGTAATTGGAGAGATCTTCCCCTTCTGTGACCCGACTTGGTTTTGCCATAGATTTAGACCCCGAAAAACTAAACGGGAACGCCGGGCCGCTAAGAACGAGGGCTGGCAATGGAAGGAGTCCAAGAGGTTTCAGGTGGGGCGGTTGGTGAAGAGTCGGGGAGGCCGCGGAGCCAGCACAGGGTCTGGCTCGTATGCCTCCGCTCGGGACCGACCGACCCGAGCTGGAAGCCATGGGGCTGATTTTTAGCTTGTTCCCGTGACTTCCGACTCAAGCAAGGGCGTGACGACGTGCTGGGCAGGCTCTTTGACCAAGCAGCGGTGGTTAATGGTCGTGTGGTCGAGCCCAGACGCGCCGCCACGTACCCTCACTTTGAGATTAATCGAGACCTTCTGTACCGTGTTGAAAAATTACCCCAGACGGGGGAGGTGCGTCATCAGTTGCTCATCCCTCAGCCCTTTTAGGAGGATTTGTTGCAGCTTGCTTACGCTATTCCCCTGTCTGGTCATTTTGGAAGGGACAAAACCAAAGCGAGGCTTGTGACATGGTTCTATTGGTTGGGGCTGGATGGGGACGTCAGACGTTTTTTTGAACGGTGTGGGGAGTGTCAGAAAGCTAGCCCTAGAGCCGTCCCACGAGCACCACTGGTGCCGTTGCCCCTAGTGGAAGCTCCGTTTGAGCGTATTGGGATGGACATAGTGGGGCCATTGGAAAGGAGTGCGGCGGGATACACACACCTGTTGGTCATTTTGGATTACGCGACGTGTTATCCAGAGGCCATACCCCTCCGATCTATGTCCGCTAAGTCTGTTGCCAACGAGCTCGTGAAGGTTTTCTCCCGGGTGGGGATCCCCAGGGAGATACTGACCGACCAAGGCACCAACTTTATGTCCCGGATAATCCGCGGAACATGTAAGCTTTTAGGGATTAAGACCATAAGGACCTTGGTGTTTCATCCTCAGACCGATGGTCTTGTGGCGCGTTTTAACAAAACCCTTAAGAACATGTTGCGCAGATTTATTCGTAGTGATGTGCGTTACTGGGACCAGCTGATTCCTCCCCATCTCTTTGCTATCAGAGAGGTACCCCAGGCTTCCACGGGTTTTTCGCCATTCGAGTTGCTGTATGGTCGGAGACCCCGGGGTGTGCTCGATCTGGTCAGAGATGTGGGAGGAACAGCAGGATAATTCGACCAATACAGTCCGGTATGTGTTGGACCTGCGCAAATGTCTTGAGTCTGTTGGAAAGTGGGCACATGACAATTTGCAGCAGGCTCAGCACAGACAGGAGACACAGTACAACAGAGGAGCCCAGTTCCACACATTTCAGCCAGGGGATAAAGTACTGAGTCGAAACTTCTGGCTAAGTGGGAAGGACCCTTTGAGGTTACACACCGGGTTGGGATGGTGGACTATGAGATCTGCCAGCCGGAGCGACGAAGAGAAAAACACATTTATCATATAAACCTCTTGAAGCCCTGGCTGCAACCGGAGGCATTGGTAGTGGCGCAAGCAGATGACGTCCCAGATCTGGGACCTGATCTTTCTGTGCTGGGGAGAGAAGGGGCGGTACAGATTGCGGAGAATCTGACACCAGCACAGAGGGGTCAGGCTCGAGCTCTGGTGATGGAATTTCCTGATGTATTTTCTCCCGTCCCGGGGCAGACTCGAGTAGCCCATCATCACATTGAAGTTGAGCCGGGGGCGCCAGTTTGCCAGAGGCCATACCGTATACCTGAACATAAAAGACAGGTAATAAAGACGGAAATTGATTAAATGCTTAGACTGGGGGTAATAGAAGAGTCCCAAAGTGACTGGAACAGTCCTGTTGTTTTAGTGGATAAGCCAGACGGGTCAACTCGATTTTGCATTGACTTCAGGCGAGTTAATGAGAAATCGAAGTTTGATGCTTATCCCATGCCCTGGGTAGATGAATTGCTGGAGCGTCTTGGCACGGCTCATTTTATGACGACACTGGATTTAACGAAGGGTTACTGACAGATACCCCTGACCCCAGAATCCAAAGAGAGGACGGTGTTTTCGACTCCCTTCGGGTTGTACCAATTTAGGACCATGTCATTGTATTTATCTTGCTCTTATTGTATTATTACCTGTACTGTTACACTTGAAATGTATTTGCTTACGATTGTAAGTCGCCCTGGATAAGGGCGTCTGCTAAGAAATAAATAATAATAATAATAATAATAATGTTTTTTGGGTTGCACGGAGCACCAGCCACTTTCCAGCGGATGATGGATCGCGTTTTGCGGCACCATCAGCAGTACGCTGCTGCTTACATAGATGACGTGGTTATCCACAGTGAGGATTGGCCGAGTCATCTGTGTAAGGTAGCGGCGGGGCTCACTGCTAACCCAAAGAAATGTGCCATTGGGAAGAGTGAGTCGGAGTATTTGGGGTATCGAGTAGGGAGTGGCCAGATCAGACCGCTGATTGCTAAGGTGAAAGCCTTGGCTGACTGGCCGGTCCCTACGACCAAAACCCAGGTGCGCTCTTTCTTGGGACTAGCGGGCTATTACAGGAAGTTCATTCCGAGCCATGCACGCTTGCTGCTCCCTTGACAGACCTGGAACACCAGGAAGGCTGCCCCAAATACGGTTCAGTGGACGGAGCCGTGCCAGAGGGCCTTTCTCGCTCTGAAGCGGAGACTGTGTAGTAAGTCAGTGCTGTGCAGTCCGGATTTCGGTAAGAGGTTCACCCTGCAGACGGATTCGTCAGAGACAGGTCTCGGGGCGGTGTTGTCTCAGGAGGTGCGGGGAAGCGAGCACCCGGTCCTGTATATCAGCAGGAAGCTCCTTCCCCGTGAAAAGAACTATAGTACCATCGAGAAGGAGTGTCTCGCGGTAAAATGGGCAGTCGAGTCACTCCGGTACTACCTCCTGGGGCGACACTTCACCCTGGTTACAGATCATGCCCCCTTGGCATGGCTTCACCGGATGAAGGATAGCAATGCCAGAATCACGCGGTGGTACTTGGCCCTGCAGCCCTATGCCTTCAGGGTTGTCCACCGAGCAGGAAAGCTGCATCAAAACACAGATTTTTTCTCTCGGGAAGGCATGGGGATGTAGGATTTTCGAATGGACCGGTGGTGCCATCCTAAGGGGGAGGATGTGTAACAGGGGGAGACCTGTACTGACTCTTCTGATGTGTTCGAAGTGCTGCAGGAAGAGGACAGCAGCCCGTCAATATTCGCCTGTCAGTCATGGTAGTGACACGGAGAGGTGGGAGAGTGGGTGTGCGCGCTTTCCTTCTCTCTGAATGGCTGAGCGGCGGGTCTTGGGGGGATTGCTGGCCCTATAAAATAACATTTTGCTGTTGTGAGAAAAAAGACGCGCGGACGCTGTGGTCCAGGTCCAAGACACGGCGGGGGAGGAAAACCCCACAAGAAACAAAAGACAAAAGAAAGAAAACAGGGTTAGCGTGGAAAACCGTGGGCAGACCCCATCAGTATTTGTGTTAGCAGTCTGAGGGAGCGGCGAGGGTAGGACGGAGACCCGGACCGTGCGGGTAGCGACGGTCGGGGTGAAGCTGCCGAGTGCAGCACCTTTTATTTGTAGTTTTTGATTACTGTGTTTTATTTTCCTTGTTCTTTTCTCCTTTTGCTTATTTTTGGTTTGAGCACCTGCGAGTGCGCCTATAATTTAGAACGGTACCAGCCCTGGTATCTCTGTGGCTCTGTCTATCATTGGTGATAGGCAAACCACAGACAACAGCGCCCTCTGCGGGCCAAAACATGGAACTTCCCCACTAAATAAAACTGGGCACCTGAGCGGTGCTGTCAAAATCATCTGTGTCTCCCGTGTGTCAGTGAATTACCCACCACCCTTCCACAAATAGATACATGTGTCTTGCATCAATTAAAAAGAGTGCATTGTGGTTACTAAGTGTTCCTTATTTCATTAAAATGGTCATGAGTTAAGAATGATTTAACTCATGCGTTAAGCTTTGTAAATGGCAAAGAACTGTCAAGGACAAGACAACATTGCACACTATACCAGTCTTGCCAGTCTTTCGGATACCATTCAGGGTACGATTGAAAACCTTTTTATAAATTTGCTTATGCAACAACTTCCTTCTAAAATGTCGTTAGACTCATTTTTTGTACTCTGTAAATCTTTGTTAAGCCTCAAGACCATATTTTCAAAGCGTTTCCTCCACTCCTTAATTAACTGCTATTCTTTTTTTTTTTTTAAATGAGAAGCAACACACCCTCAGAGTGCCTAAGAGAACTTAGATTATATTACTTAATTGTTCTAGTTTTGCAAAAGCCACTGACATTTTACCTCTTTCAAAAAATAGAAGGTAATTAAAGACTGGAGTTCAAGAGGGCTGGACTTACTAACGTTTGTAGCGCAGCAAAAGGGACGTTTGCATCAATTGTTTTGGAGCCTCCCACTAGACCTCTACACCTCTATGTGAGCACCAAATCCTAATTTTTTGTCAAAAAGGGACATTGTTGACATCCTGTCGGTATGGTATAGATAAAATATATTTGGTAAAAAACTTTTGACCTCTGATAATGTCACATGATCATACTACCCCCACACTGTAACATATTAAATAAAGTAATATAATCACTGCCGCTGACCTTACAGCAAAGAGTGCAACAACGAGTCAGAAAGTAGCAGTCAAGAAACCATTCATATCTAACAAACATGCACAGCAATAATATTTTTGTTTGTTTCTTTACATTACTAAACTAGAATGTTATAAATTAAATGGAAAAGGAAGTACACTGAATGACATAGAAGGATGTTAAATGACACATATTAAATGTGAAGGACATTTTTTTTTAAATGTGAAGGACAGAGTTTTCTTGTTAGAAAAGCACGATTTTCTCAGTAGAAAAGTGTGAAGAACATGGTTTTCTCATTAGGAAGTTACAAAGGACCAGGTTTTCTATGATATTTTGAAGGACTTTCTTTATGTTGGATTAAACATCTGAAGTAACCAACCCTTAAATTAAATACTGGGCCGGCTGTCTCAAGGAGTTTATGTCCAAGTGTAATTTGCTACATGTTTAGTAAATGTAGTATTTTTTTAAACAGTCACAGGGTCAGTTATTAGATATACAAATCATCTTCCATGTTTATGGCAGCAACAATGATCTGTTTTAGGTTACCTTTGTCAAGTTCTAAATTGATCTCACGCAGAAGCTCTGCACGCACATTGTACGTGCCCAACATCGACAGGAATCCGGCTAAACAAGCTTACACTTACACCGATAAACAAATGTGAGGTTAACAAAAGCAATAAATCATACAAACCCTCCTCCCCCTGTTGTACATATTTTCCATTACCTTTTTAAAGAGAAAGGTTCTTAAATTTAAATTTAAAAACTTGAGACAGGCCAGGTTTTTAAGTTTTCCCCTAAACTGAAAGAAATGAATGCGTACATTGAGCGTACCACATTTACAGTCAATTTATCATGCGCGCTGTAACTAATAAACTAAAATAACGATGCAGCGTGAAAGCCAGTCACCTAGTCCACAGGAGCAGGACTCCGGCATTTTAAAAAGGAGTTAATCCAGCAGACTGAAGCCTCTGACATAGAACTAGGTGTGGCTTTCTTCCAGGAGGTAGCATTTGGTATTTTACGTTAGCAGGAAGATGCTTGCACGAGAAGGAATGCCAAGCTGTTATACAATACAAAAATAACCCTGTCAAGCTGTTATACAATACAAAAATAACCCGAAAACAAGCTTATGTGTGTCACACGTCCTGTGTGTGTGGGCCTGGCCGCCAGCATGCAGTTTTTGTAAAATGTCCCAAACAAAAACTGACTACGCATTGGCCCCAATAATGGGTTAGTTATTATCTAAATTGATATTACGTAGAAGCTCTGCATGCACATTGTACACACCCAACATCGAACAGGAATCCGGCTAAACAAGCACTTACACAGATCAACACATCTCTGGTTAACAAAAGCAATAAATCACAAAATCAACAATATCTGTTCTCTATTAAACAATTCCTGCTTACAGTTATTACAAATGCAGCACTTTTTTCTATGGCAAGCCGTTTTAACATTGAATCCTCAATTTTTTATATGTCTATTGTCCTGTTCATGGTTTCTGCACAGATCGCTAATCACCAGAGCGCTGAACAACCTGTGGATTTGGACACAGATAACAGGATGTTGAACAGGAATCAGGCTAAAAAAAACATTCCATTGGAAGGTCAAAAAAGCACTCTGTTCAACAATATAATTAGTGAACGGGTATGGTGTTGTCTTTGCAAATAACCTCTAAACATAGACAGGAATCTGGCTAAACAAAGTTTCTTGTACTCACATCGATCAAACACATCTGTGCTTCAAACGCAAAGACCAATTCAACTTGAATGTCAAACCAGTACCGGTGTCTAAAGATGCAGCGAACACATTCATCTGGAATTCAAAAAGCCTCGATTTGACATTTATTACTAAAAAATATTATTTAGGGGAAAATACTGCTATTTATCACTATTTTTTAAAACTTAGTCATCTCCTCTTTTAGTGTTATTTTTTCTGCCATCTTTGAATCTTGTCAGCCAAAAAGTGACACATTTCAATGGTTTTGCTCCGATGGTAGAACTACATTCAGTAATATACTGTATATAAAAAAATCAAATAAAAAAAAAATCAAATACCATTTAGTTTACCCCCAGGGCACCTACGAAAACATGTTGTAGCAATCTCGGTTAACACAGACAGACACAGGGCGAGGCAATACACACACAGGTGGAGGGCGGGCGCGAACCCAGGACCTCTCGCACTAAAGCATAGCGCCGATACTGTTGTACAAAAGAGCTGGCTCCCTTGCAAGGAGCGTATATCGGGCTTATGTCTCTGTGTGTGATATGTCACCTAACAGCCCTGCTGCTGCCTCCCCCCTGGCAGGCTACAATATTTTAAAATAAAGAAATGTTCTTTACGTACAGAACATTTTCCTTCCTGTGTGTCGCTAGACTTATTTTCTGTACTCTGTAAATCTTTGTTAAGCCTTTCCTCCAGTCTTTAAAGTACTCCTATTTTTTGAAAGGAGAGGCTTTCAGGTTAGAAATGTGGTATTCAGTTATTAAGTTTGAAATATTCAAGTAATTCATTTTAATTATTGCACATACTAATTTTGTACTAATCAGAATAAAACGATGTAACCCCGGTTCACTGAAAGAGAAGATGACCACCAACCAATACTTTTGGGATATGCTTGCCACAGGTCAGGTATTCACTGAGCATTTTATATCAAAGCTGCCGATAGGCCCCTCCATGGAGTGACATCCTTGCTCCCACCCTCCGAGGTATTAAATAGTCACTCCGCGGAGATCTCATTCTCTTTTGCATCGAACCCATGAATGCGAGTGATGAGACCTTGCAAGGTTTGGTGGTCATCTTCTCTTTCAGGGAACCAGGGTTAAATCTGTAACCTATCGTTCCCTTTCAATTCGAAGATGACTACCAAGTATACCAAAGCCGTCGCGAGGAAGTGTGCGCATACAACCTCAAGGACCCTTGTGCCTAATGAAGGCATAGAGGGATCTACCACATTAAGTCGGTAGAACCTGGTGAATGTATGCGGAGTAGCCCAGCTAGCCACAGTACAGATATTGGTCAATGAGGCACCTTTAAAGAGGGGCCATGACGTAGCCACACCTCTGGTAGAGTGCGCGGTCACCCTCCCAGGTGGGGGTAGGCCGGCATTAATATATGTAGGCGAAACTGTGTCCACAATCCAGTGAGACAGTCGCTGCTTCGAGAGGGCTTGACCCAGGGTCCTTTCACCATGACAGACAAAGAGCTGGTCAGACGGACGCAGCTCTCTTGTCCTATCTACATAACCTCTCAATGTCCGCACTGGGCAGAGGGAATTCAGTCTCCTATCCTCCTTTGAATCAAAAGGAGGGGGATGCCGTAATTACCTTAGGTAGGAATGCAGGGTTTGTGCATAACTATAGCCTCTTCCCATTGTTCTAAACACGCATACAGGAACTGTACACAGACAGAGCCTGTAGCTCACTGACCCGCTTAGCAGAGGTGATAGCTAATACAAAGGCTGTCTTCATAGAGAGATATTTCAGCTCTATGGAATGTAAAGGCTCAAACGGGGCCTTAGTGAGAGCCTCCAATACCACGTCTAGACTCCATTCGGGGAGGACGTCCCTCCTAAGTTGCAGTCTGGCCGGTTCTGGGTGCCAGAGGGTGCCTTGCGCCTGACTAAGGAGATCCATGCATAGCAGGATCTCCGAGGGCTGGCCCTGCAGCAGCTGGCAAAAGTTCGAAAACCAGTTTCTCCTGTGCCATAATAATAATAATAATAATAATAATAATAATAATAATAATAATAATAATAATAATAATAATAATAATAATAATAATAATAATAATAATAATAATACTGATAATAATAATAATGCTGTATAAAGAAAACTGTGCTCTTTGTTTGCACAAAAAGGGTTAAAAAAACCTGGTCTAACAGGACATTTTTTTTAACTGACATACCACAACCTAAAATGACCTTTAAATGACATCTAAGACAGACGTTGCCTCCACGTTGTCAAAAAGACGTTGTGCACTGGTTATATTTTGGTTGCTCGACAACCAATACACAACGTCAGCATAACGTCGTGTGCCCCCTGGGAATGTGTTTAAATTGTTGGAATGCGATGAACCAGCAATGGTCTGTCTTTATTTTAATACGTGTTTTAAAAGTTGAAAAAAATTTACAGATTTGTGATTTTTTTTTAATTGTATTTTTCTATGTGGTTGTTTAACATTATTGTGTTTGTTTTAAGATGTTACATATTTTTAAAGACTTAATAAAATTGTATCATTTGAAATGTGCAGAAATTCCTTTTAAAATTTTTTTAGGCTCCATCTTTTTTTGTTTTTTCATGAATAGTCCGAGTGTCTGTGGGCACTTCACAAACTGCCCGGGCAGAAGCCAAAATGACATAACATTCAATGATAATCTGGCTTCTGCCTGCAGTAGCTGGGCACTTCGCAAACTGCCCGGGCATTTCAAGAAATGCCCAACTTCGGCAAGTGTCCGTAACACATACATTTAATCAATAAAATGATGTCTAAGCTTGGATCTGACTATATCTCTTAGCTGGTCTACTTTTCTATGATATTTTGAACGACTTTCTTTATGTTGGATTAAACATCTGAAAGTAACCAACCCTTTCTTGAATTTAATATTGGGCCAGATTTATCAAGGTGTTTATGTCCAAGTGCAATTTGCTGCATATTTAGTAAACTTAGTGTGGCAGTCAATTATTTGATATACAAATCATCTGCCATGTTTATGGCAGCAACAGTGATCTATTTTAATTCAAAGCTGTCAAAAGTTATTCCTTGGTTTGCCTTTGTCAATTGGCAGGGATCCAAAGTGGCCTGGAACCACTCGATCAATTTTTAAGCATTTAATAAATTGAAGGAGTACTAATACTGCTCTGATTCGTTAAAACTTCTAATTAAATGAGTCAGTGTGATTTCCTTGATTATTTAAAAGTTGTCTGGGCACGAACAATCCACTACTGGACTTCAAAACATCTGCGTGGAATCTGACAATACACACCCAACATCGAACAGGAATCCGGCTAAACAAGCTATCTTGCACTTACACAGATCAACACATCCATCTGTGGTTAACTAAAGCAATAAGTCACACAATGGGAATGGAATGTACTACCTTCAGTAATGTACTGTATGTAAAACAATATCTCAAATACCATTTAGTTTACCCCAGTGTACCTATGAAAGCATATTTCAAAATAAAGACATGTTCTTTCCATACGGTATATTTTCCTTCCAGTATGTCGTTAGACTAGTTTTCTGTAGGCCTACTCTGTAATCTTTATTAACCGTTTCCTCCAGCCTTTAATTTACTCCTGTTTTTTGAAAGGAGAGACTTGCAGGTCAAAAATGTGTTAGTTATATAGTTTGAAATATTTTGTACACATTCTATTAAGTAATTAATTTGAATTACTACACATACTAATTTTCTACCAATCAGAACACCTAAAATAGTATGTGTTCTAATTGAATTAGTTAATGTAATCAACAAAACCATTAGTCTACTTGGACATTGATCTACAAACAAACTTTAGCTGCCCAAAAATAATTTTCTAGCAAAACCATCACCTAAATATTAAATTGATACGTTACATACTGTTACTATATTTATCGTTGAATGAGTTTTTTTTCTATTACGCCAATAACTGTATTAAATAGCCAAATAAAACTTCCATAACCCATATTATTATTATTATTATTATTATTATTATTATTATTATCAGTAGTGGTAGTATAGTAGTCGTTGTTGTAGCCCTATTTAATGTTCAGTAGGGGGACTACACCAGCTGTCCGCTGGTACAGCCGGTGAAAGAATTCAGTTTAGCACCCCCTAACCAAAAGGGGGTGCTAACAAAGACTGGCCATTAACTAATTTAAAAAAAAAAAAAAACGGTTTAAAAGGTCTGTAAATTAAAAGTTCAAAACAAAGGTGTGTGGGGGTGGTACAGAGCATGCCACCTAGAGCCCACTGGTCGACAAAGGCCGTCATGTCGCCAGTGAACTCCATGTCGCCAGCTGTCAAACGTAGTAGTAGTAGTATACAGTATGTAGGTACATTTAAGGTACATTTGTTTTTTTACAATGAACCTCTAAATGTATTTAAGTTAAAAATATCTTTACCATGAACAGTTTATGATATTCGTTTTTGGAAAGTTTAACAGAACAACTTTCTGACTGAGAAAGGTTCTGAGCTTTTTACTTTAGCACAGTGCTAGTACATTTAAATAATGGCCTACATCTACATTGAAGATATTAGAACATGTAGAAATTCAACTTAGAAAACGTTCTAAATATATATTTTAAATAATGTTTTGACCCAAATGGCCTTCCATACCCTTTGCAGTGCCATTGAAAGTGCAGTCCTTTTGAAAAGGTGACGCTGCATTGCAGGTGACTATGGTTTTGGAGCAGATTGGGTCATTAATATGTGACACTGGGTTCATTCATCCTAATTATTTGTAATCACTGCTAATTTTGCACCCACTTTACTAAATATCTTCAGCTTTACTTTGTATCTGGGAGTAGGCCTATCTAGAACGATTCTATGCATAGCCTCTATGGTTTTGAAGAACACCTTTACTATTTATTATAATATTGCCTTAAATTTACAAAAATGCCTGATTAATCAGACCAGTAATTATACATTAAAATAATGATTTAATTTTAACCAAAAGCTGCACGAAAGTATAAAAAAACAAAAAACAAACAAAGAGGCACATTCAAGGGGAGTTTCAGATTTTGTTTTACCTTTTACACCCCAACTTGCAATTTACCCCTTTAACTCCTGTTCTCTAAGGACTACAACTTAGTTACACGTATCAAATGAACGACTGTCATTTTATTTTTGTTTAATTAGAGTCTCCTTCTGACGGTAACAACCCATGGCCGTGTCACTCCCTTCTCACAATGCCATTTCATTATATAGTTTTGTAATGCTTTTATTTAAAAGAAAGGCATGCAACAAAAAAAACCAGAAAAACCCCTCATACATACAAGAACAGATACAAACAGGCATGTGAATAACAATAATATATTTATAGAATTACAATTACAGGATGCAGTTGGTGTGACATAAATACAAAATAGAAAATGCAAAAAAGTGTTTTTATAGGGTGCAGCTAAGCAACCTGGTTTTAACTCTGCACGCATATGTTGGTATATCTGCTTTACTGCCCAGACTTAATTGTTTCTGAGGCTTCAGTCAATCTGTACCTTCTTGTAGCTGTGAGAAACTGGAATTACAACATCATTAAACCTGTAGTCAATTAGGGCTGAAAGACTAGTCAACCGTGTGAAAAACTAAAACAAACACCAAAAAGAAGCATCCTTACACACTATTAGGAGTTATACATATTTTCAAGCTCATTTTAGAGCTCAGCAGAACATTATATATATCTATATATTTTATTTTATATATACATATATTTTACTTTTTTTTTTTTTTTGACATCCCTGGACACTTTTGCTTTGTAGATCACAGCTCAAGCAACCAGAGCAATGGCCACAATAAAGCAACAGCGATGACTCGATTCAGACTGAAACCTGCAACATACAAAATGCACAACATACTGTAATAAAACAATGCAGGGAAACTCCTCAACTCGAGGTTTTTACAGGTGAGGTAATCATTTTTCAAGATATTCTTACAGCACTAGATTTCAAAAGAATACTGTTTCAAAGAAGCCCCCCACCCCCATAGATAAATAAGTTAACAGTTTAATAATTAATCTGTCCCACAGGTTTTTTCTCTAAATATCTATATATTTGTAAAGGGAATTAACAATAGCATATATTACCAGTCATAAAAATAGTTATGAATTCTACTTCATATAGCCTCATTCAATGTGTATTACATTATAAAAAAAACTCCTCTACCTGGGCAGCCTGAAGAGTTCCCAGCAAGAAACAAAGGCCCTTGGGATAAGACGTGTCTCTGGGTGTCTGAAATCATGGATCTCTTGCGTCGGTTGTAGCTGTCGGTGCAACCCTGGGCACACCTGGTTTTGTTATCTCCAGCTCCACACAGGAGAACTGTGCAGCTGATGTACACCTAATATATAAAGGCAGGCAATGAAATAACAAGGATGGAATTGTGAATCTGTGTTAAACCTCTGTTTTGTATTACTTACATGTTATTTAATTGCACAATCATTCTCTATAGCAAAGACTTAAATATATTTAATGCAGGTCAAAATTGCAATACAGTAGGATAATTATTTTATTTGCTTTTCATGCCTGAGCTGGGCAATTTATACACATAAAAAAACAGTTCTAGTTACAGAACCTTCTATATCTCCTAGTTAACTAACATTGTAAATAAAGCCATGAATCTCTAGGCAGAGGTTGGTGTCAATAACTTATATAAGACAAAGTCACACACGCAGTTCTGTTTATTAGGGTAAGTTGGGGTAAATGTGTAGAGTGATTATTTCAAATTCATACTAATGTAAACTACAAATCATTTTGCAAAGAAATGTGAAAATAAAAAAAAAAATAAAAAAAAACGTAGTTATAGTGATGCATGACAAATCAAATGCAACCAGATGGAAGCACTGTGTTCTTGAGGTTCTGAGACCAAGAACATCAGAGGCTACAGTGAATGTTCACAAACCGGCCTTGAGGCAATGGACTCCATGACTGGTGCTCGGTAATGTTGGCTGGATATATTCAAATCTATTTATTATCAATGTATCCTAAATTAATGTCACTATGTCAAATAGCATGTTTGATTGCCCGTGTGATCCACATGTCCACATATAATACTATTCAGTAGTGTTTGCTTCATTTACTGTACCTGATCGTAGTTGCCAATAAAACTGAAGGCCTGAAGTCCAAATTTGAATTCTTTTAGACTGCCTGAATAGACCTTTGTTGTTTTATCTTTAGTGCACCTGGACAATACAACACAAATTGTTAAAAAACAAAAATTGCATTTACCTGTTTTAAACTAATGCATACCTATTAAGGAGTTTAAGCAAACAGCAATGTTACTAATAAAAATGAGCGGAGCGAGGTGCGAAATAACATATATTGTATCTATGTTTTTAGGGATACTCTAAAGGGGAAAAAAAAAATTCTATAAAAATATCTTGCTGGTAAAAAAACTATAAAACCTTCAATTAAAATAATTACTTTGTTGTATTAATATAACAGTCTACAAACTTGACAGATTAAGAGCACATTCATGCTACAGTATTATGTGAAAGATTATTACCCATTAGTAATGATGTCGTAATAGATGGGATCATTGGGATTATCATGGGGAGTGGCTCTGCAGGACTCCACAAATAGGCGAATGTTGGACAGAGATGACCGCACTTTGATGCCCATGTATATCATGTCCTTTAGGTTCAACTTTATAGGGTAAGTTTTTGGGTCTATCACTGTTGTGAAAGCACTGCTGTCGTAGAACTCAAACAAATAGGTAAAGTTGCCAAAACCGACATCTGTGGACAAATAGGCACTCTTGTGTGCTTCGAAGGAGGCTGAGAGTCGACTCTTTCTGGAGAATTTGCAAGTGAATGGTATCTCAATCTGATGCTCTCTGGTTATGATATCTTGAGAAAGATCAAATGATGTAATTTCGTTTCTGAAAATGATTTCATCCACAGTTTCCTGCAATATAAGAAATGTATGAATACAGTGTGAATTTCAGGATGGATACATAAATAAAACAAAACTATATGAACATAATTTAGATATTTTATTTACCATCATGTAATCAAAGGAACTACAAAATTACATCACAAAAGTCTACCGGAAGCCATAATAGTAGTACAGTATTTTATGTTAGACTTAAAAATGGCACATTTTTCAATTCTTGTCAGTTTTTCATTAAGTATATCGAAAACTACAAAGTGGTATGTAATTAAATATGTTAACGTAACATTATTCAGCAATTTTCAATCGACCTTAGGAAGCAAAAAAAGCTGATTCTATAAAGTAATGCAAAACTTTTGGCCATATCTGTGTGTGTGTGTGTGTGTGTGTATATATAAATTGTTTAGTTATGATGTATAACTGAGTTAAACTTTTATTAACACCGATGAACCGATGAAGGCATTAGCTGTAACATTTGTCTTTTAAAAGTTGTGGATATGTTTTATCACTAGTTTTTATAATAGTTTATTCTTTCATAGCTATCTTTGTCATCTGTTAAAGTATAATTATAATTATTATATAGTATATCATTGTTCTGTACAATACAATATACAGGAGGTTGAGAAATGTCTCAAATAGACAAACACTTAAGTACAGGTTAGATAATAAAAGGATAAAACAGAAGCAACAAGGATTCAAATTAGAAACAGCAACAATCACTAATTACCTCAACCTGCGTTCCACAGGAGTTCAGAGACACGCTTGCAATAATGTGAGAGCCATTAGTTGTCACCAAACATGACGGGTCGTTTAGACGTAAATTAGTTTCATTAAATCCTTTTATTGAAGACTTGGAAATATACAGAGTCATTGTTGTGTCAGTGCATTCAACGTCTGATTCGCCTGTTGTTGGAGAAAGTATTATCTATATTTAGAAACTTTCTTCAACCACTTCATTTGACCAGTTTAAAAGTTATTTTGTAAATGTTGTTGAGTTAATCACCCACTATTCCCCCCCCCCCCACAATATTGCCTTCTTGAGTAAATGCTGGGAATGAATGCAGATCTCTAATACATATCATACCACTGAGTTAGGAGAACTGAAAATCAACTGGCATTCCCTCTGTCTACCAAAACAACTCTTTTCAACTCTTTAGTCTAAAAAAATAGTTGCTGTTTCATTGCCATTAACAAATAGCGGAGAATCTGTGAGAAGAATCAAAATGACTCAAAATGATCTTTTATTTTTTTTTTAATCCACTTACTTTGGCTTTCTTCAACGACAACTATTATGCATCTTAGTTCAGACTGATACCTGGAGAATACAACACAATAGTGTATCAATTAAAAACAATAAAGAACAACTTATTGATGTAAATGTAATAAAGGACAGCAATACTTACTCAGCTGTAGTTTGTGCAATAAAACATATGGGGATATCTTCTCCTACGTCATTCGCATTTGGGGTCCACTTAATCATTGCCTTGCCAACTCCAGTGACAGTATCGTACTCAAATGTTTTTTCTATGTTTAGGGGCCCACTGATCTCGATGTCCTTTATCCTATATAAAAACAATATAGGTATAAAATACAATAACACACAAATAAACAAATAAAATAGCCAAAGACAGTGTGATTTTAGTGCTCATTTGTTCCAAACTGTTATTGGTGTGAACATACTTAAACCATTTTCTTATTTGTATCTGTAATTATACTTAAAGACACAGGGCTCTATGTACTAATATTATGTACGTGTTTGTAAATACTGTGAATTTAGTAGGATCGAGCTATGGCTTCTGCAGATTCCGACCTTGGTGCAACTATGGCACTGGCCAAAAAGAAAAGGAAAACAAGTTTCCACAAAGACGAAATTGACCTGTTAGTTAGTTAAATGGAAAGACATAGAGCCCAATGTAATTAAAATAACAGACAATGTATATATAAAAAAAAGCATTTACCAATTAATAGAAAAAAAGCAGAGTTCAAAATGATTGATGGCTTACTGTGATTTCGTTGATACTGCGGAGACAGGAAACGAAAATTCTTTACCAAGTGATGTCCTTATGAAGGTGCCATGTTGAACAGTTGGAGTTATATATTTTGGCATGTATTCCCCCAAAACAAAGGACGGCACAGCATCACCAACTAGAATATATGTAAAGAAGTACAATGCAAACAAGGTAAATTGTCTTATTTGTTTCTCTAACATTGTCTACAGTTACAGATACATTTGAAAAAGAAATGCTGACCTATAACTAGAAATTGAAGGGGTATTTTGCTCAATGGATCAGATGCATCCAGGGACATGGGGTATTTGTCAGTGGATGTCCCATCATGGTATTTTAATGTCGTGTTTTGCCTTGGAAAATCTTCCATTACAAGTTCAAACACATATACTCCAGATGATGATGAGCCAGAAAATGATAAACTGCAGGCATTCTGGGGGAAAAATGTAAGCAAAAAATAATTACATAAATTAATTAAACAAACTAAACTAATTAAATAAAATATTATTTTTATAACTGTTGTATTGGTATGTACAGGCAGGAATGCTGTAATATAAACAAGTGCATGCATACATAGAGGGTCCTCAAAAATCACAAAATAATTACATTTACAAGGCTGTCCCAGACAGGCAGTCATTTAATTGCAGGTATTTTTTTTCATCTTACCTCATCCAGGGTAAAGCCTGGAACTGTTTTGCAGGTGCTACACTCCAAATTGTTTTTAATTCCATATCGACATCTTACATTATCACCATCGGGGTCATGTGCCAATAAATTGTAAGTTGTAGGACGGTTTTTGGGGACCCTTGAAAATAAATGAAAAATTAAGCAGAGTAACTTACTGTACTATAGTGTCTATTTCAGTTTTTTTTTTTTTATAAAGTTAATGATACAACATTAATAAACAATTACTCAAACTTAGGATCTTACTTTATATCTATCAGTCAAAATGGAGATATACTGTGCAATATAACTTGTGTAGAATGTAACATACCTGATTTGTGGAGGCATTGTCGTTACTGGGGATCTGTTGGGGTTTCCAGTATCTGATCTTCTTCCCAGATCGATATGAGCTGTCATGCTCCACGGGCCAAGATCTTCTGTATTGTAGGTCCAACAACAATCTTGATCTCTAGTTGCAATAATAATAATAAATAAATAAATAAATACAATTTTTAAATATATAGATAGATAGATAGATAGATAGATAGATAGATAGATAGATAGATAAAGATAAAGGTAATGTAGTTATTTATCCCACAAATGTTGATGTCTTCTGCAGTGTGGTCATTTGTGTTGAAATGTCTGGCAATAGGAGATGTAGAGGTGTTAATTCTTATACTTCGTAGACGATCGTAGATGATCGCTTTGGTGAAAAATGTGTGGGATAGATCACTACATTAGCTATTTCTTATATATATATATATATATATATATATATATATATATATATATATATATATATATATATATGTAGACACTTACAGCAAGTCAAAGGGTTTATCAGTTTGTAGGCTTCTCGTAGCGAAACCCTGTAACTGACAGTTGTCTCCAGGGTGGTCAGGATCAGTTTCTCCATATTCAGAAGTGGTTATGGTACCACAGTCTCCTTGATGGCATTTCCAGGAAGACGCTGGCGAGCATGATCCAGTGTAGATTTCTGACACTTTGAAACGGGAGTCCATCTGCAATCAAAATGTAGCATTATCTAAGTTAATCAAACCTGAAGTGCATTCAAAATAAGTGTTTAGTGATATAAAAACTGCAACACTAGTTGTAATTAAACTTGGTAATCACATCCTTTAGATATTGAGAATATTAGTTTTACTATTACTATTACTACAACGACTACAACTACCAATAACAAGTATGTCAGTAACATACATAATAAACATAATTAATCATAAATAAATATATTACCTTTCACAAAAAGGGTTAAGGAAAAAGCAAAGCTTTCATTGAAATGATAAACATTTACCCTGATTGTTCCATCTGGATTCTTTCCCTTGGGCGTGAAAGTTAGAAACCCACCCAGGACAGGGGCTTCATTTGCAATGACAATGTTAGGTTTGCCTGTTGTTGGACAAAGTATTATCTATATTTAGAAACTTACTTGAACCACTTCATTTGACCAGTTTAAAAGTTATTTTGTAAATGTTGTTGAGTTAATCACCCACTATCCCCCACAATATTTTGAGAAAATGCTGGGAATAAATGCAGATCTCTAATACATATCATACCACTGAGTCAGGAGAACTGAAAATCAACCGGCATTCCCTCTGTCTACCAAAACAACTCTTTTCAACTCTTTAGTCTAAAAAAATAGTTTCTGTTTCATTGCTATTAACAAATAGCGGAGAATCTGTGAGAACGATCAAAATGACTCAAATGATCATTTTTAAAAATCCACTTACTTTGGCTTTCTTCAACGACAACTATTATGCATCTTAGTTCAGACTGATACCTGGAGAATACAACAAAATAGTGTATCAATTAAAAACAATAAAGAACCACTTATTGATGTAAATGTAATAAAGGACAGCAATACTTACTCAGCTGTAGTTCGTGCAATAAAACATATGGGGATATCTTCTCCTACGTCATTCGCAGTTGGGGTCCACTTAATCATTGCTTTGCCAACTCCAGTGACAGTATCGTACTCAAATGTTTTTTCTATGTTTAGGGGCCCACTGATCTCGATGTCCTTTATCCTATATAAAAACAATATAGGTATAAAATACAATAACACACAAATAAACAAATATAATAGCCAAAGACAGTGTGATTTTAGTGCTCATTTGTTCCAAACTGTTATTGGTGTGAACATACTTAAACCATTTTCTTATTTGTATCTGTAATTATAGTTAAAGACACTGGGCTCTATGTACTAATATTATGTATGTGTTTGTAAATACTGTGAATTTAGTAGGATCGAGCTATGGCTTCTGCAGATTCCAACCTTGGTGCAACTATGGCACTGGCCAAAAAGAAAAGGAAAACAAGTTTCCACAAAGAAGAAATTGACCTGTTAGTTAGTTAAATGGAAAAACATAGGGCCCAATGTAATTAAAATAAAAGACACTGTTCAACATATATACATACAAAAAAAGCATATACCAATTAATAGAAAAAAAGCAGAGTTCAAAATGATTGATGGCTTACTGTGATTTCGTTGATACTGCGGAGACAGGAAACGAAAATTCTTTACCAAGTGATGTCCTTATGAAGGTGCCATGGTGAACAGTTGGAGTTATATATTTTGGCATGTATTCCCCAAAACAAAGGACGGCACAGCATCACCAACTAGAATATATGTAAAGAAGTACAATGCAAACAAGGTAAATTGTCTTATTTGTTTCTCTAACATTGTCTACAGTTACAGATACATTTGAAAAAGAAATGCTGACCTATAACTAGAAATTGAAGGGTATTTTGCTCAATGGATCAGATCCATCCAGGGACACGGGGTATTTGACAGTGGATGTCCCATCTTGGTATTTTAATGTCGTGTTTTGCCTTGGAAAATCTTCCATTACAAGTTCAAACACATATACTCCAGATGATGATGAGCCAGAAAATGATAAACTGCAGGCATTCTGGGGGAAAAATGTAAGCGAAAAATAATTACATAAATTAATTAAACAAACTAAACTAATTAAATAAAATATTATTTTTATAACTGTTGTATTGGTATGTACAGGCAGGAATGCTGTAATATAAACAATGCACGCATACATAGAGGGTCCTCAAAATCACAAAATAATTACACAGTACATGAAAGGTTAAATATATGTGTATAAAATCAAGCAGTTTATTGCTTATCAAATTCTAGTCAAATACAGTCTGAAACGTTTAGAGGAAGCTTAGAGTATATGGTAAGGGTTTGGTGAAGACTGATGGAAAATGAAGGCAGTTATTGTGTTCACCAGGTACCAGTTATAATATACTTCAATTGATTGGTTTCTGCACTTTAAATCTGAAGGATAATTCTGTAGTATTATTTGTTATATGAACAGTACAGTTGACCCTGCATCTATGGGTCTTCTTTTGGGTGGATGAAAGGACAACAACCAATGTGTGAGCTAGTAGGTAGCCTTTTAAGAGAGAAAGCTTTCGTGCTCCTGTTGGAACACATATTACATTAGAAATCCTCTTTAGTTAAAAGAAGAGCAGGGAAGATTGTGCATATTTTGTACACAACTTTAATTTTAACATCATAATAATTTCATCCCTCCTTCAATAAAAGAAAAATATCCAGGTTGTTTGTCAATTTGTACTGAACTGTGCGTAATAACATAATTCAGAAGAGTGCATTTTGTATAAATATGTTTCAGTACATTTACAAGGCTGTCCCAGACAGGCAGTCATTTAATTACAGGTATTTTTTTTCATCTTACCTCATCCAGGGTAAATCCTGGAACTGTTTTGCAGGTGCTACACTCCAAATTGTTTTTAATTCCATATCGACATCTTACATTATCACCATCGGGGTCATGTGCCAATAAATTGTAAGTTGTGCGATAGTTTTGGGGGACCCTTGAATACAAATGAAAGATTAAGCAGAGTAACCTACTGAACTATAGTGTCTATTTCAGTTTTTTTTTTTTATAAAGTTAATGATACAACATTAATAAACAATTACTCAAACTTAGGATCTTGCTTTATATCTATCAGTCAAAATGGATATGTACTGTGCAATATAACTTGTGTAGAATGTAACATACCTGATTTGTGGAGGCATTGTCGTTACTGGGGATCTGTTGGGGTTTCCAGTATCTGATCTTCTTCCCAGATCGATATGAGCTGTCATGCTCCACGGGCCAAGATCTTCTGTATTGTAGGCCCAACAACAATCTTGATCTCTAGTTGCAATAATAAATAAATAAATAAATAAATAAATACAATTTTTAAATATATATATATATATATATATATATATATATATATATATATATATATATATATATATATAGATAGATAGATAGATAGATAGATAGATAGATAGATAGATAGATAGATAGATAGATAGATAGATAGATAGATAAAGATAAAGGTAATGTAGTTATTTATCCCACAAATGTTGATGTCTTCTACAGTGTGGTCATTTGTGTTGAAATGTCTGGCAATAGGAGATGTAGAGGTGTTAATTCTTATACTTCGTAGACGATCGTAGATGATCGCTTTGGTGAAAAATGTGTGGGATAGATCACTACATTAGCTATTTCTTATATATATATATATATATATATATATATATATATATATATATATATATATATATATATATATATATGTAGAAACTTACAGCAAGTCGAAGGGTTTATCAGTTTGTAGGCTTCTCGTAACGAAACCCTGTAACTGACAGTTGTCTCCAGGGTGGTCAGGATCAGTTTCTCCATATTCAGAAGTGGTTATGGTACCACAGTCTCCTTGATGGCATTTCCAGGAAGACGCTGGCGAGCATGATCCAGTGTAGATCTGTGATGCTTTGAAACGGGAGTCCATCTGCAATCAAAATGCAGCATTATCTAAGTTAATCAAACCTGAAGTGCATTCAAAATAAGTGATTAGTGATATAAAAACTGCAACACTAGTTGTAATTAAACTTGGTAATCACATCCTTTAGATATTGAGAATATTAGTTTTACTATTACTATTACTACAATAACTACAACTACCAATAACAAGTATGTCAGTAACATACATAATAAACATAATTAATCATAAATAAATATATTACCTTTCACAAAAAGGGTTAAGGAAAAAGCAAAGCTTTCATTGAAATGATAAACATTTACCCTGATTGTTCCATCTGGATTCTTTCCCTTGGGCGTGAAAGTTAGAAACCCACCCAGGACAGGGGCTTCATTTGCAATGACAATGTTAGGTTTGCCTGTTGTTGGACAAAGTATTATCTATATTTAGAAACTTGCTTGAACCACTTCATTTGACCAGTTTAAAAGTTATTTTGTAAATGTTGTTGAGTTAATCACCCACTATCCCCCACACACACACAATATTGCCTTCTTGAGAAAATGCTGGGAATGAATACAGATCTCTAATACATATCATACCACTGAGTCAGTAGAACTGAAAATCAACCGGCATTCCCTCTGTCTACCAAAACAACTCTTTTCAACTCTTTAGTCTAAAAAATAGTTTCTGTTTCATTGCTATTAACAAATAGCGGAGAATCTGTGAGAACGATCAAAATGACTCAAAATGATCATTTTTAAAAATCCACTTACTTTGGCTTTCTTCAACGACAACTATTATGCATCTTAGTTCAGACTGATACCTGGAGAATACAACAAAATAGTGTATCAATTAAAAACAATAAAGAACCACTTATTGATGTAAATGTAATAAAGGACAGCAATACTTACTCAGCTGTAGTTTGTGCAATAAAACATATGGGGATATCTTCTCCTACGTCATTCGCATTTGGGGTCCACTTAATCATTGCTTTGCCAACTCCAGTGACAGTATTGTACTCAAATGTTTTTCTATGTTTAGGGGCCCACTGATCTTGATGTCCTTTATCCTATATAAAAACAATATAGGTATAAAATACAATAACACACAAATAAACAAATATAATAGCCAAAGACAGTGTGATTTTAGTGCTCATTTGTTCCAAACTGTTATTGGTGTGAACATACTTAAACCATTTTCTTATTTGTATCTGTAATTATAGTTAAAGACACTGGGCTCTATGTACTAATATTATGTATGTGTTTGTAAATACTGTGAATATAGTAGGATCGAGCTATGGCTTCTGCAGATTCCAACCTTGGTGCAACTATGGCACTGGCCAAAAAGAAAAGGAAAACAAGTTTCCACAAAGAAGAAATTGACCTGTTAGTTAGTTAAATGGAAAAACATAGGGCCCAATGTAATTAAAATAAAAGACACTGTTCAACATATATACATACAAAAAAAGCATATACCAATTAATAGAAAAAAAGCAGAGTTCAAAATGATTGATGGCTTACTGTGATTTCGTTGATACTGCGGAGACAGGAAACGAAAATTCTTTACCAAGTGATGTCCTTATGAAGGTGCCATGGTGAACAGTTGGAGTTATATATTTTGGCATGTATTCCCCCAAAACAAAGGACGGCACAGCATCACCAACTAGAATATATGTAAAGAAGTACAATGCAAACAAGGTAAATTGTCTTATTTGTTTCTCTAACATTGTCTACAGTTACAGATACATTTGAAAAAGAAATGCTGACCTATAACTAGAAATTGAAGGGGTATTTTGCTCAATGGATCAGATCCATCCAGGGACACGGGGTATTTGACAGTGGATGTCCCATCTTGGTATTTTAATGTCGTGTTTTGCCTTGGAAAATCTTCCATTACAAGTTCAAACACATATACTCCAGATGATGATGAGCCAGAAAATGATAAACTGCAGGCATTCTGGGGGAAAAATGTAAGCAAAAAATAATTACATAAATTAATTAAACAAACTAAACTAATTAAATAAAATATTATTTTTATAACTGTTGTATTGGTATGTACAGGCAGGAATGCTGTAATATAAACAAGTGCACACATACATAGAGGGTCCTCAAAATCACAAAATAATTATACAGTACATGAAAGGTTAAATATATGTGTATAAAATCAAGCAGTTTATTGCTTATCAAATTCTAGTCAAATACAGTCTGAAACGTTTAGAGGAAGCTTAGAGTATATGGTAAGGGTTTGGTGAAGACTGATGGAAAATGAAGGCAGTTATTGTGTTCACCAGGTACCAGTTATAATATACTTCAATTGATTGGTTTCTGCACTTTATATCTGAAGGATAATTCTGTAGTATTATATGTTATATGAACAGTACAGTTGACCCTGCATCTATGGGTCTTCTTTTGGGTGGATGAAAGGACAACAACCAATGTGTGAGCTAGTAGGTAGCCTTTTAAGAGAGAAAGCTTTCGTGCTCCTGTTGGAACACATATTACATTAGAAATCCTCTTTAGTTAAAAGAAGAGCAGGGAAGATTGTGCATATTTTGTACACAACTTTAATTTTAACATCATAATAATTTCATCCCTCCTTCAATAAAAGAAAAATATCCAGGTTGTTTGTCAATTTGTACTGAACTGTGCGTAATAACATAATTCAGAAGAGTGCATTTTGTATAAATATGTTTCAGTACATTTACAAGGCTGTCCCAGACAGGCAGTCATTTAATTGCAGGTATTTTTTTTCATCTTACCTCATCCAGGGTAAAGCCTGGAACTGTTTTGCAGGTGCTACACTCCAAATTGTTTTTAATTCCATATCGACATCTTACATTATCACCATCGGGGTCATGTGCCAATAAATTGTAAGTTGTGCGATAGTTTTGGGGGACCCTTGAATACAAATGAAAGATTAAGCAGAGTAACCTACTGAACTATAGTGTCTATTTCAGTTTTTTTTTTTTTATAAATTTAATGATACAACATTAATAAACAATTACTCAAACTTAGGATCTTACTTTATATCTATCAGTCAAAATGGATATATACTGTGCAATATAACTTGTGTAGAATGTAACATACCTGATTTGTGGAGGCATTGTCGTTACTGGGGATCTGTTGGGGTTTCCAGTATCTGATCTTCTTCCCAGATCGATATGAGCTGTCATGCTCCACGGGCCAAGATCTTCTGTATTGTAGGCCCAACAACAATCTTGATCTCTAGTTGCAATAATAATAAATAAATAAATAAATAAATAAATAAATATAATATATATATATATATATATATATATATATATAGATAGATAGATAGATAGATAGATAGATAGATAGATAGATAGATAGATAGATAGATAGATAGATAGATAGATAGATAGATAAAGATAAAGGTAATGTAGTTATTTATCCCACAAATGTTGATGTCTTCTGCAGTGTGGTCATTTGTGTTGAAATGTCTGGCAATAGGAGATGTAGAGGTGTTAATTCTTATACTTCGTAGACGATCGTAGATGATCGCTTTGGTGAAAAATGTGTGGGATAGATCACTACATTAGCTATTTCTTATATATATATATATATATATATATATATATATATATATATATATATATATATATATATATATATGTAGAAACTTACAGCAAGTCGAAGGGTTTATCAGTTTGTAGGCTTCTCGTAACGAAACCTTGTAACTGACAGTTGTCTCCAGGGTGGTCAGGATCAGTTTCTCCATATTCAGAAGTGGTTATGGTACCACAGTCTCCTTGATGGCATTTCCAGGAAGACGCTGGCGAGCATGATCCAGTGTAGATCTGTGATGCTTTGAAACGGGAGTCCATCTGCAATCAAAATGTAGCATTATCTAAGTTAATCAAACCTGAAGTGCATTCAAAATAAGTGATTAGTGATATAAAAACTGCAACACTAGTTGTAATTAAACTTGGTAATCACATCCTTTAGATATTGAGAATATTAGTTGTACTATTACTATTACTACAACAACTACAACTACCAATAACAAGTATGTCAGTAACATACATAATAAACATAATTAATCATAAATAAATATATTACCTTTCACAAAAAGGGTTAAGGAAAAAGCAAAGCTTTCATTGAAATGATAAACATTTACCCTGATTGTTCCATCTGGATTCTTTCCCTTGGGCGTGAAAGTTAGAAACCCACCCAGGACAGGGGCTTCATTTGCAATGACAATGTTAGGTTTGCCTGTTGTTGGACAAAGTATTATCTATATTTAGAAACTTGCTTGAACCACTTCATTTGACCAGTTTAAAAGTTATTTTGTAAATGTTGTTGAGTTAATCACCCACTACCCCACACACACACAATATTGCCTTCTTGAGAAAATGCTGGGAATGAATACAGATCTCTAATACATATCATACCACTGAGTCAGGAGAACTGAAAATCAACCGGCATTCCCTCTGTCTACCAAAACAACTCTTTTCAACTCTTTAGTCTAAAAAAATAGTTTCTGTTTCATTGCTATTAACAAATAGCGGAGAATCTGTGAGAACGATCAAAATGACTCGCAATGATCATTTTTTAAAAATCCACTTACTTTGGCTTTCTTCAACGACAACTATTATGCATCTTAGTTCAGACTGATACCTGGAGAATACAACAAAATAGTGTATCAATTAAAAACAATAAAGAACCACTTATTGATGTAAATGTAATAAAGGACAGCAATACTTACTCAGCTGTAGTTTGTGCAATAAAACATATGGGGATATCTTCTCCTACGTCATTCGCATTTGGGGTCCACTTAATCATTGCTTTGCCAACTCCAGTGACAGTATTGTACTCAAATGTTTTTTCTATGTTTAGGGGCCCACTGATCTTGATGTCCTTTATCCTATATAAAAACAATATAGGTATAAAATACAATAACACACAAATAAACAAATATAATAGCCAAAGACAGTGTGATTTTAGTGCTCATTTGTTCCAAACTGTTATTGGTGTGAACATACTTAAACCATTTTCTTATTTGTATCTGTAATTATAGTTAAAGACACTGGGCTCTATGTACTAATATTATGTATGTGTTTGTAAATACTGTGAATATAGTAGGATCGAGCTATGGCTTCTGCAGATTCCAACCTTGGTGCAACTATGGCACTGGCCAAAAAGAAAAGGAAATCAAGTTTCCACAAGACGAAATTGACCTGTTAGTTAGTTAAATGGAAAAACATAGGGCCCAATGTAATTAAAATAAAAGACACTGTTCAACATATATACATACAAAAAAAGCATATACCAATTAATAGAAAAAAAGCAGAGTTCAAAATGATTGATGGCTTACTGTGATTTCGTTGATACTGCGGAGACAGGAAACGAAAATTCTTTACCAAGTGATGTCCTTATGAAGGTGCCATGGTGAACAGTTGGAGTTATATATTTTGGCATGTATTCCCCCAAAACAAAGGACGGCACAGCATCACCAACTAGAATATATGTAAAGAAGTACAATGCAAACAAGGTAAATTGTCTTATTTGTTTCTCTAACATTGTCTACAGTTACAGATACATTTGAAAAAGAAATGCTGACCTATAACTAGAAATTGAAGGGGTATTTTGCTCAATGGATCAGATCCATCCAGGGACACGGGTATTTGACAGTGGATGTCCCATCTTGGTATTTTAATGTCGTGTTTTGCCTTGGAAAATCTTCCATTACAAGTTCAAACACATATACTCCAGATGATGATGAGCCAGAAAATGATAAACTGCAGGCATTCTGGGGAAAAATGTAAGCAAAAAATAATTACATAAATTAATTAAACAAACTAAACTAATTAAATAAAATATTATTTTTATAACTGTTGTATTGGTATGTACAGGCAGGAATGCTGTAATATAAACAAGTGCACGCATACATAGAGGGTCCTCAAAATCACAAAATAATTATACAGTACATGAAAGGTTAAATATATGTGTATAAAATCAAGCAGTTTATTGCTTATCAAATTCTAGTCAAATACAGTCTGAAACGTTTAGAGGAAGCTTAGAGTATATGGTAAGGGTTTGGTGAAGACTGATGGAAAATGAAGGCAGTTATTGTGTTCACCAGGTACCAGTTATAATATACTTCAATTGATTGGTTTCTGCACTTTATATCTGAAGGATAATTCTGTAGTATTATATGTTATATGAACAGTACAGTTGACCCTGCATCTATGGGTCTTCTTTTGGGTGGATGAAAGGACAACAACCAATGTGTGAGCTAGTAGGTAGCCTTTAAGAGAGAAAGCTTTCGTGCTCCTGTTGGAACACATATTACATTAGAAATCCTCTTTAGTTAAAAGAAGAGCAGGGAAGATTGTGCATATTTTGTACACAACTTTAATTTTAACATCATAATAATTTCACCCCTCCTTCAATAAAAGAAAAATATCCAGGTTGTTTGTCAATTTGTACTGAACTGTGCGTAATAACATAATTCAGAAGAGTGCATTTTGTATAAATATGTTTCAGTACATTTACAAGGCTGTCCCAGACAGGCAGTCATTTAATTGCAGGTATTTTTTTCATCTTACCTCATCCAGGGTAAAGCCTGGAACTGTTTTGCAGGTGCTACACTCCAAATTGTTTTTAATTCCATATCGACATCTTACATTATCACCATCGGAGTCATGTGCCAATAAATTGTAAGTTGTGCGATAGTTTTGGGGGACCCTTGAATACAAATGAAAGATTAAGCAGAGTAACCTACTGAACTATAGTGTCTATTTCAGTTTTTTTTTAAAAAGTTAATGATACAACATTAATAAACAATTACTCAAACTTAGGATCTTACTTTATATCTATCAGTCAAAATGGATATGTACTGTGCAATATAACTTGTGTAGAATGTAACATACCTGATTTGTGGAGGCATTGTCGTTACTGGGGATCTGTTGGGGTTTCCAGTATCTGATCTTCTTCCCAGATCGATATGAGCTGTCATGCTCCACGGGCCAAGATCTTCTGTATTGTAGGCCCAACAACAATCTTGATCTCTAGTTGCAATAATAAATAAATAAATAAATAAATAAATAAATAAATACAATTTTTATATATAGATAGATAGATAGATAGATAGATAGATAGATAGATAGATAGATAGATAGATAGATAGATAGATAGATAGATAAAGATAAAGGTAATGTAGTTATTTATCCCACAAATGTTGATGTCTTCTGCAGTGTGGTCATTTGTGTTGAAATGTCTGGCAATAGGAGATGTAGAGGTGTTAATTCTTATACTTCGTAGACGATCGTAGATGATCGCTTTGGTGAAAAATGTGTGGGATAGATCACTACATTAGCTATTTCTTATATATATATATATATATATATATATATATATATATATATATATATATATATATATATATATATGTAGAAACTTACAGCAAGTCGAAGGGTTTATCAGTTTGTAGGCTTCTGAATCGAAACCTTGTAACTGACAGTTGTCTCCAGGGTGGTCAGGATCAGTTTCTCCATATTCAGAAGTGGTTATGGTACCACAGTCTCCTTGATGGCATTTCCAGGAAGACGCTGGCGAGCATGATCCAGTGTAGATCTGTGATGCTTTGAAACGGAGTCCATCTGCAATCAAAATGTAGCATTATCTAAGTTAATCAAACCTGAAGTGCATTCAAAATAAGTGATTAGTGATATAAAACTGCAACACTAGTTGTAATTAAACTTGGTAATCACATCCTTTAGATATTGAGAATATTAGTTGTACTATTACTATTACTACAACAACTACAACTACCAATAACAAGTATGTCAGTAACATACATAATAAACATAATTAATCATAAATAAATATATTACCTTTCACAAAAAGGGTTAAGGAAAAAGCAAAGCTTTCATTGAAATGATAAACATTTACCCTGATTGTTCCATCTGGATTCTTTCCCTTGGGCGTGAAAGTTAGAAACCCACCCAGGACAGGGGCTTCATTTGCAATGACAATGTTAGGTTTGCCTGTTGTTGGACAAAGTATTATCTATATTTAGAAACTTGCTTGAACCACTTCATTTGACCAGTTTAAAAGTTATTTTGTAAATGTTGTTGAGTTAATCATCCATTACCCCACACACACACACAATATTGCCTTCTTGAGAAAATGCTGGGAATGAATACAGATCTCTAATACATATCATACCACTGAGTCAGTAGAACTGAAAATCAACCGGCATTCCCTCTGTCTACCAAAACAACTCTTTTCAACTCTTTAGTCTAAAAAAATAGTTTCTGTTTCATTGCTATTAACAAATAGCGGAGAATCTGTGAGAACGATCAAAATGACTCGCAATGATCATTTTTTAAAAATCCACTTACTTTGGCTTTCTTCAACGACAACTATTATGCATCTTAGTTCAGACTGATACCTGGAGAATACAACAAAATAGTGTATCAATTAAAAACAATAAAGAACCACTTATTGATGTAAATGTAATAAAGGACAGCAATACTTACTCAGCTGTAGTTTGTGCAATAAAACATATGGGGATATCTTCTCCTACGTCATTCGCAGTTGGGGTCCACTTAATCATTGCTTTGCCAACTCCAGTGACAGTATCGTACTCAAATGTTTTTTCTATGTTTAGGGGCCCACTGATCTCGATGTCCTTTATCCTATATAAAAACAATATAGGTATAAAATACAATAACACACAAATAAACAAATATAATAGCCAAAGACAGTGTGATTTTAGTACTCATTTGTTCCAAACTGTTATTGGTGTGAACATACTTAAACCATCTTCTTATTTGTATCTGTAATTATAGTTAAAGACACTGGGCTCTATGTACTAATATTATGTACGTGTTTGTAAATACTGTGAATATAGTAGGATCGAGCTATGGCTTCTGCAGATTCCAACCTTGGTGCAACTATGGCACTGGCCAAAAAGAAAAGGAAAACAAGTTTCCACAAAGACGAAATTGACCTGTTAGTTAGTTAAATGGAAAAACATAGGGCCCAATGTAATTAAAATAAAAGACACTGTTCAACATATATACATACAAAAAAAGCATATACCTATTACTAGAAAAAAAAGCAGAGTTCAAAATGATTGATGGCTTACTGTGATTTTGTTGATACTGCAGAGACAGGAAACGAAAATTCTTTACCAAGTGATGTCCTTATGAAGGTGCCATGGTGAACAGTTGGAGTTATATATTTTGGCATGTATTCCCCCAAAACAAAGGACGGCACAGCATCACCAACTAGAATATATGTAAAGAAGTACAATGCAAACAAGGTAAATTGTCTTATTTGTTTCTCTAAACATTGTCTACAGTTGCAGATACATTTGAAAAAGAAATGCTGACCTATAACTAGAAATTGAAGGGGTATTTTGCTCAATGGATCAGATGCATCCAGGGACACGGGGTATTTGACAGTGGATGTCCCATCTTGGTATTTTAATGTCGTGTTTTGCCTTGGAAAATCTTCCATTACAAGTTCAAACACATATACTCCAGATGATGATGAGTCAGAAAATGATAAACTGCAGGCATTCTGGGGGAAAAATGTAAGCGAAAAATAATTACATAAATTAATTAAACAAACTAAACTAATTAAATAAAAGATTATTTTTATAATTGTTGTATTGGTATGTACAGGCAGGAATGCTGTAATATAAACAAGTGCACGCATACATAGAGGGTCCTCAAAATCACAAAATAATTACACAGTACATGAAAGGTTAAATATATGTGTATAAAATCTAGCAGTTTATTGCTTATCAAATTCTAGTCAAATACAGTCTGAAACGTTTAGAGGAAGCTTAGAGTATATGTTAAGGGTTTGTTGAAGACTGATGCAAAATGAAGGCAGTTTTACATGTTCACCAGGTATCAGGTATTATATATTCCAATTGATTGGTTTTTGCGCTTTATATCTGAAGGATAATTCTGTAGTATTATATGTTATATGAACAGTACAGTTGACCCTGCATCTATGGGTTTTCTTTTGGGTGGATGAAAGGACGACAACCAGTGTGTGAGCTAGTAGGTAGCCTTTTAAGAGAGAAAGCTTTCGTGTTCCTGTTGGAACACATATTACATTAGATATCCTTTTTAGTTAAAAGAAGAGCAGGGAAGATTGTGCATATTTTGTACACAACTTTAATTTTAATATCACCCCTCCTTCAACAAAAGAAAAATATCCAGGTTGTTTGTCAATTTGTACTGAACTGTGCGTAATAACATAATTCAGAAGAGTGCATTTTGTATAAATATGTTTCAGTACATTTACAAGGCTGTCCCAGACAGGCAGTCATTTAATTGCAGGTATTTTTTTCATCTTACCTCATCCAGGGTAAAGCCTGGAACTGTTTTGCAGGTGCTACACTCCAAATTGTTTTTAATTCCATATCGACATCTTACATTATCACCATCGGGGTCATGTGCCAATAAATTGTAAGTTGTAGGACGGTTTTTGGGGACCCTTGAAAATAAATGAAAAATTAAGCAGAGTAACCTACTGAACTATAGTGTCTATTTCAGTTTTTTTTTTTATAAAGTTAATGATACAACATTAATAAACAATTACTCAAACTTAGGATCTTACTTTATATCTGGCAGTCAAAATGGATATATACTGTGCAATATAACTTTTGTAGAATGTAACGTACCTGATTTGTGGAGGCATTGTCGTTACTGGGGATCTGTTGGGGTTTCCAGTATCTGATCTTCTTCCCAGATCGATATGAGCTATCATGCTCCACGAGCCAAGATCTTCTGTATTGTAGGTCCAACAACAATCTTGATCTCTAGTTGGAACAAAAAAAAAAAAAAATATAATATATATATATATATATATATATATATATAGAGAGAGAGAGAGAGAGAGAGAGAGAGAGAGAGAGAGAGAGAGAGAGAGAGAGAGAGAGAGAGAGAGAGAGAGAGAGAACAATAGATGGGCTTCAGTGAGTTACAGGAAAATAATTCCATCTAGGGTTTCTGTGATGTCATAAATTACGAAACCGAAGGTCGAGTAATTTATAAACTGTCATAGAAACACGAGATGGAATTGTTTTCCTGTATATATTATTTTTTATAATACATGGATACCTTGTGATGCTAATATTAAAGAAGATGAGGTTCAGCAGTACAGTAAAGTTAGTGTTTCAGTGCTGTACAGACGTTCTATGTCGTTATCCGTTAGTGCTTCAGCTTTATTTGGATGATTGCTTTTACTTTGTTTTAATTTCCTGTTCCTCTCTATATACGAATCTACCAGCTTTACATAATTTTTTTTAATGTATTCTCAGTTTGTCGATCATTAATGAACATTTCTGTACTGTGGGTGTTGTCCAGTGATTGAAAACAATACATTTTGTGTTTGATTTGAAAGTAATGGTCTTGAGGAGTTCAATGGGTCAAAGTTCAAGTATATTTTCTTCTAGAGGAATTATCACTTTTTGACGTCACTACTATGATATTATGCCTATTTTTCCGAAAGGCTCAGGATGAAAATATAGCCTCCATCCACGTATTACACACACACATATATATATATATGCATCAGAGAAACAAAACACCATTTAGATGATCGCTTCGTGGAACGTCTACGAAGTAAAAGAATTAACACCTCTACATCTCCTGTTGCATGACATTTCAACACATTTCAACACAAATGACCACACTGCAGATTTTTGGAATAAATCACTACATATACTACACTATATATACAAGCGTGCCTTCACACTTCAGCAGGTAAACTTCAAACAATCATATATGCGTGTGTGTGTGATATCAGTGACAAGTGGCAAGTGCAATCTACTTTCTTTAAATGCAGTAAACATATCTTGAAATATACTATTAAATGCTGTCAAGAAAAAAATACATAGCCGACAAAGAAATGATAGCTGTAGTCACAATCCCGGAAAATTTGGTACTCACAGGTCTTGTGAGACAGAAACAAGCCCAATACATTTCCAACACCCCACAAAACATTTAAACTTAACTAAGGATGAATATTACGCCTTACGGAACATACAGAGAGGTGCTAACATTATAATAAAACCTGTTGACAAAGGAGGAGCTGTAGTAGTTTGAAGTAAAGATCTTATATACTCTACCTACATATGCCAAAGACTAACCATTATTTTTGCAAATACTGGATAATTTTGCCTTACATAGAAACAGTGAAAATCTCATTCTCTTCACAATGGATATCAAAAGCCTCTACACAGTTATGCTCAACAGTGATGGTTTACAAGCACTTAAGCACTTCCTTGATAAACGGACAGTAAAATAACCTGCAACAAATATTCTTCTGAAACGTGCAGAACTTCTTTGAATTGTTTTTGGATAAATCACTACATTACCTTATAGGAAATGTGTTTTGTGTGGGCTATAACATTTATTTATGTATTTATTTTGTATTCATTAATAATAATAATTTAATATGAACTTACAGCAAGTCAAAAGGTTTATCACTTTGTAGGTTTCTCGTAACGAAGCCCTCTACCTCACAGTTGTCTCCAGAGTGGTCAGGATCAGTTTCTCCATATTCAGAAGAGGTTATGGTACCACAGTCTCCTTGATGGCATTTCCAGGAAGACGCTGGCGAGCATGATCCAGTGTAGATTTCTGACGCTTTGAAACGGGAGTCCATCTGCAATCAAAATGTTAAGTTTATCAAAACTGAAGTGCATTGAAAATTAGTGATTAGTGATATAAAAATTAGTTTTACTACTATATGAGTATTAGTTTTACTATTACTATTACTATGACTACTACTACGACTACTACTACTACTACCATGAATAACAAGTATGTCAGTAACATACATAATCAAAAAAGAAACACATTACATTTCATAAAAAAAGGAAAAAGCAAAGCTTTCATTGAAATGATAAGCATTTACCCTGATAGTTCCATCTGAATTCTTTCCCTTGGGTGTGAAAGTTAGAAACCCACCCAGGGCAGGGGCTTCATTTGCAATGACAATGGAGACCAGGCTACAGCAAAGCAGCAACTCAAGGAGACCCATTCTTGCAAGGCTTCTCTGTTTCAGTGAGTTGGGAGGCTATACAAGTACTCACTTTTATACCTTAGCTGCAACCTTAGATGTCAAATAATCGTCATCACACATCTACTCCTTGAGGGCCATTCCATACAAGAGCTGGAAACTGCACATGCCTGTCTAATGCAAACTAAAACAGGTTTTTCTAGTTCTCATTCTTTTTTTATGATTTAAATCCAGTATTGTATTGTTATTGCTCTAGAAAATGTTATAGGATGACATTTTGTCGTCTATCATTTCATGCGTGTAACTTGGTTGTTGTTGAATAGAGGTTGATTCGCAATTTGATTGGTTTAATGTGGCAAAGTGGTAATGAGTAGAGCAGGTGTGTAGCATATGCAGTGCTGGTGCAGTAATCCAAAGAACAAACAGACAACAAAGTACGGGTGAAATGGGTTGTTTTAATGGTTTATAATCCAATGGTCTAATGACCAGCCAGTAGATAATACAGAGCTTACAATGTGTATTGCACAGTGGTGAAAAAGGGTTGCAGTACTAACACACACACAATTAGACACACACATGATCACAAGTCCAAAGTGAGTGCTCTTAGTGCTTGTGGTGAAGTAAAATATAATACATGCTACAATGGTGAACAAGTGGTGAAGTGTTAATTGTCCGGGTTTAGTGCTGGCCGTGGACGACAGCTGCGGATCGTGTTAGCCGTCTAGTTTAAACAAACAAGACAAACAAGACAATATAGACAGACTGACAAAAACAAACAAAACACTCACATTCTTTACAACACAAACACTTATCCTTTAGGTTCTTTTGCATAACCAATTACAAAGGAATAGATTACATCACTACATCCCCTTTTTATACCGTCAACCATCCGCTCCTCCAATCCGCGGATGCCACGCCGTTAACCTTTCCGGTCAATGGTTTAGTGTACCGTAGCTCCGCCCCCTTTCTAGATGACTGATTTCCGCCGAACCCTGGGAATGAATTGTCGTGCGAACCAGTCCAGGGTACTCTGTTCCCTTTACGCAGCGTGCTCACAGGTCGGGGGTGGGAATCTAACACCAAGAATCATTCAATCTCTGTCACATTTACACTGCATTGAAGTGCGCTGAAACTATTGCATTGCTTAAGTGGTGTCTTTAGCGCAGTTTAGCAGCTGTTACCCAGTTCCCTTGCAAAGTGAGGATGGAGCCTACTTAAGCTGAGTGAATCTTCTAGTGGTCAGTCTACAGGTAATCAGAGTCAGAGGCAGATAGGTAAGTGATCCTGCTTCAAGTAATTAACATTAGCTGTATTTAAGTAACATTGTAAAGGTGGTGTTGTTTTAATTACGTGATTTACTGTTTGTGATTAGTACCAGTGTGGTTAAATTGAATAGAGGTTGATTTGCAATTTGATTGGTTTTCACACAGCTTTTATCCATCTAGTTAATATAATAGACAGCTAGCCTATTTGTGTGCCAGCGGGAAGCACCAGCCAAGCGAAGAGCCTCTCTACCAAACAGCCAGAAGTCTAGCTGTGGGAGTCCAGGGAGGAGAGACCTGCAAGGAAGACACTAACTACTAGACAGGTCTGTACCCTCACCCCACCGCTCCTGCCCCCACTACTACTGCACATATCTGTCTCACCTGTCCTGGACCCCCTCCCCACTCACCTCTTTCAAGCTGCTGCTGCTCCTGCTCTACCCCTTCATCTCCTCCCTTCTCAACACCTCTCTCCTCTCTAGCCTCTTTCCCACTGCCTTCAAACAAGCCTCTATCACCCCCTCCTCAAAAAACCTACTCTCGACCCCACCTCCCTCCAGAACTACTGTCCTGTCTCCCTCTTACCCTTCCTCTCTAAAACTCTTGAGTGGGCAGTACCCTGCCACCTCTCTGCTTTCCTGTCTAACCACTCTCTGCTTGAGCCTCTCCAATCTGGTTTCCACTCTCCTGTCTGTGACTAACTCGCTAAACTTTGGCCGTGCTGCCTCTCTCTTCTCTGTCCTAATTCTCCTCGATTCTCTGCTGCCTTTGACACTGTTGATCACTCTATTCTCCAATCCTCTCTCGTTGACCTGGGAATCTCTGGCACTGCTCTGGCCTGGTTCTCCTCCTACCTCTCTGACCGCACCTACCAGGTAACCTGGCATGGCTCATGTACATATGTACACACCCGTTTCTTTTGAAATGTAAATTTTATTATATTTTTCCACTGTTTGTAGTCGTGCTGTATATGCGCTTATTTTAAAAATAAAGCCTTTTATGTAGAATTTTCCATTTAAATACGGTGTTTCTGTGATGCAGATGTTAGATAAGATGTTCATAAATAAAGCTTTTCAGTTGTAATCAATAGTATATCTTGCATTTTCATAATAAAGCAGTTTAAAAATTGTATGGGTCACAGTGACTCAGGTGGCGGTTCTAGGTAGTTAGAAAATCCGGCGGTTTTAGTGTTAACACACCGTCTTTTTGTTGTTTGTTTTTATTGTTGTATAAATGAATATTTTGATTGTACCAATGATTAGCTTAAAAACATGGAATTTTTATTTTTTTTAACAAGTTTTTTTGTTTGTTTGTTGTTTCTGACAACCGCAGCGTGAACAGGGGAGAGCAAGAAAGCAGAGCTGTCATAGCGCTGCAGGTAAAACTCAAATCCAGACACAACATAAGTACATATAGCAGCAGGTCTGATGAAAGATCTGTGCAACCCCCTCTCTGCACTTTTTGATTTATAATTCATCTGTTACACAATTGCGTTTTACATGTTATGTTCTAAGTTTTAAATAAAGATTGTTTTTAATAATTTGCGGTCCCTGTCATTTCGTTTTTTAAAAAAGAAACTAAATGTTTTGAATAATTACAAACAATTTAGATAGTGTGCTTATATAACAAATTATTATTATTATTAAATTATTATTATTATTATACCAAAGTCATTGTATTTATCTTGCTCTTAATTGTATTATTACTTGTACTGTGATACTTGAAATGTATTTGCTTACGATTGTAAGTCACCCTGGATAAGGGTGTCTGCTAATAAATAAATAAATAAATAAATATTATTATTATTATTATTATTATTATTATTATACTGTGATACTTGAAATGTATTTGCTTACGATTGTAAGTCACCCTGGATAAGGGTGTCTGCTAATAAATAAATAAATATTATTATTATTATTATTATTATTATTATTATTATTATTATTATTAATAATAATAATAATAATAATAATAATAATTCATTTGCAGTAGTAGTATTTGTAACAAGGCTAATTAGAAAAAAAAATAAAATTTGTTAACTGCAATTCGATACAGTAAATGTTTTTTCTCTGGTATTCCTGTGGCTGTTAGCCTATTTTAACTAAAAATAAAGGACGTATGCATCATACAATTATGTATATATACAAGGTGAGATAATATTGGTGAAGAAACAGAATAGAGTTATTTTGAAAACAGGGTCTTTATTATTACAGTAATAAACAGCAAATGTACTTATCTTACTTAAGGTGAAATCTTTCACATAACAAATGGGTCAGGCATCGTTATGTTGTGTCAAACACTGTCTAAACAAATAACCATTTTCTCAGCAGAACGCAAGAGCAGCTAAGTGAAAAATGATAAGAATCTCCGTGATCAGTTGGACCCGAGTCTGTTTAGGTCCGAGGTGGCAGTGTACACGCAGCATAAATGTTGAAACTTTGTTAAATATTTTCAGATTTATAAATTATATCTGGAAGTACACATTTAAACATTTATTTAATTGTTTTTCACAAGATTATAAATCTGAAAAAAGATTTTTTGTTTAAATCTGGGAAAAAATACAAGATTTAGGCTAAATCTGAGAAAAAAGATGTTGACGCCTATATTGACACTTGGCGCCCCATACCCTCTCCTCGCACAAAACACACACACAAAAGTAGAATATAACTTGTAGGATAGCCGGCAACCACATTCAGGAATCTCTTTTGAGTGTCACACATGTACATTCAGGGAATTAAAATATGTCCTATTCCGGAAAATATGCTTCCTTTCACTTCCTGCACTGTACTCTGTGTGGGAAATTTAAAATAATTCCCCATGAAAAGATGAGTTGGGAAACCCCAGCAGCTGCACCCATGGTAGATTGAAATGAGCCAGACGTAAATAATGTAATCAATACAATAGTTTCACTAGAGCAGGAACAGCATTACTCCTGCCAGTTGTTGACTCAAGATCAGCTTGTAGCTGATCATACAAAGCCAATATAATATCTGTGCTCAAGCGATACCTTCCCTCCACCTCCTCCTCAGGCAGCCCAAAAAGAGTTTGCCGTGCTCTGAAAATGTGCTCCCTTCTTGGGTTGATGTATGTTTTTCTGTCTAAAGTGGTCCCACCTGTTTCAAAGTGTCCTAATGGAGATGAGAACCTAATTCAGACAGGTCCTGTGCTAAAATAAAAAAGGGTATGAAGTGGGTGGAGTGACTCTTTGACTATACTAGGGAGCCCAATGTGTTACTAGGGATTGCTGCGATTTTAGAGGATGAAATAGATAATGTAGCTGCCCCCGTTGTCTCCAATTCAAAAGGGACAAGAAATGACGACAGGGGACCCGACCAGCATGGACAGGGTGATTGGAACGGGTGCCGACAAAGGTGATAACTATCTATTTTTTATATTTTACCAGAGAATAAAAACAGCACACGATGATTATGTGTTCATATTGCGCGTGTACATGAAGTGAAAGAAAGCAAAGAGGCATTCTGAATAGACCCGAAGGTCGGTGGGATGCAGAGATTCAGGGGATGCAGGATATTTCACAACACCAGCATGGCTGGATTGATCTATACGCAAATTCTGCTATAGCGTACGGCCCCCGGCCAAGTTGGGGCCAATGCGTGGTCGGCCTTTGTTTGGGACATTTTACAAAAACTGCATGTTGGCGGCGAGGCCCACACACAAGGGAAGTGTGACGCACAGAAGATTGTTTTCGGGTTATTTTTATATTTATGACAGATTGACAGGGTTATTTTTGTATTGTATAATAGCTTGGCATTCCTTCTTGTGAAAGCATCTTCCCGCTAATGTAAAATATCAAATGCTACGTCCTGGAAGAAAACCACACCTAGTTCTACGTCAGAGGCATCAGTCTGCATAATCATTTTTAAAAATCCTGTTCCTGTGGACTAGGTGACTGGCTTTCACACTGCATCGTTATTTTAGTTTATTAGTTATAGCGCACATGATAAAGTGACTTTAAATGCGGCAAGCTCAATTTACACATTCATTTCTTTCAGTTTAGGGGTAAACTTAAAACATTGGCCTGTCTCAAATGTACACAGTATGCCTCTTTTAATAGGGGATTGGAATTTTAGAAAGGCAATGCAACAGCTTAACTATTTATTAATTATATTGTTGACTAGGGAGCAGGAGGGGGTTGGAATGTGTTGTTTAGCCTGATTCCTGTTCAGCATCCTGTCGTTCTGTGTCCAAATCCACAGGCTGTTCAGCACTCTGATTAGCGATCTGTGCAGAAACCATGAACAGACCATAGAGAGATATAAAGACTTGAGGATTCAATGTTAAAACGATTTGCCATAAAAAAAAAACCATACTGTATTTCCAATAATTGTAAGCAGGAATTGTTGAATAAAGAACAGATACTGTTTGACATTTCCATTGTTTGTGTGATTTATTCTTTTTGTTATTCACAGATGTGTTGATCAGTGTGGGTGCGACATAGCTTGTTCAGCCGGATTCCTGTCGATGGTGGACATGTACAATGAGCTTCTACATAAGATCAATTTAGAACTTGACAAAGGCAACCTTAACAAAGGCAAGATTCACTTTTGACAAAACTTTGAATTAAAACAGATCATTGTTGCTGCCATAAGCCTTACACCATGACTGTTAAAAAAAAAAAATACAAAATTTAGTAATTTACTAAACATGTAGCAAATTACACTTGGCCATAAACACCTTGAGACAGCTGGCCCAATATTAAATTGAAGGAAGGGTTGGTTACTTCACATTCAAAAAATAAATACATGTCCTTTAACTTCCTTCTATGTCATTCAGTGTACTTCCATTTAGTAGCACCCAGTCAGTCATAAAAAATACTGCAACCATAATACTACGACTACGACTACTGAGAGGCCACACTTTCCCTGAGCTCCTCAGTTTCCCCCTTAAAAACTTATAAAAACAGTTATTAAAACTTTTTATTTTCTACATCTTTTTATATTTTCATTTTTCTAAAGTAGTCGTGCACCTTTTTGTGTAAAAACATTTTGGTTAAGTGTTTTTATTTTTATTAAAAAGCACTTTTTGATTTTTCCCCTTTTCCCCTTTTCTCTCCCTGCACTTGCCTCCATAAGCAAGTGCAGGAGAGATTCTTACTTTTCATTTAATTTTTCCTTCTTTTAAAAAACACTCTTTTATTTAACTTTTAATTTTACCTTAAAGGTTTTATTTTTCTCTTTTTATTCATAGTATTTTCATTTATAAAACTGTTTTAGTTTTTAATTTAAAAATCGTTTTGTTTTAAAAAAAAAAAAATCCCCATCTCTGCTGTGTGGGGGAAGGGCAGGCAGGGAGCACAGGCCGTGTGCTCCTTTGTTTGTTTGTCCTTTGTTTGGGTTTTTTGATTTGCTTTTTAGTTTAAAACTATTGTTTAGCTTTAAACTTTGAATTATTTTTTGATATTTTCTTTTACCCCTGCACTATTGGAGTGCAGGGGTGTTTCAATTTGTATTTATTTATTTATTTAAAAAATAAATACAAATAAATACATTTTGTTTGGGGAAAAAAAAAAAAAAAACCCTTTTCTTTTGTTTGGTTTTTATTTTGTGCCCCTGTGTGCTATTGGGGTGCGTGTGTGTGTGTTTATTTTGTTTTATTTTCTTAATTTACAAATAAATAAATAATTTTGGTGGGGAAAACAAACCCTTTTTCTGTTAGTTTGGTTTTTGTTTTTATTTTTGCCCCTGTGCTGTTGGAGTGCAGGGGTGTGTGTGTGTGTTTAATTTTATTTTCTTTGTTTAAAAATAAATAAATAAATAAATAAATAAATACTTTTGTTTGTTCTTTTGTGTACCCCTGCACTGGTAACTGTTTGCAGTGCAGGGGTGTGTCTGTCATTCTGTGTGTGTGGTTTGTTTTTGTCTATTAATTTAAAAAGACAAAACAAAAACTCAATAAAACTAAATAAAAATCAATAAAATGAGCGGGCAGACACCACAGCCCCCAAAGCAATGGGCAAAGGCGGCAGCGAGCAAAGCAGCCCCCCCATTCAAAAACATCACCAGGAGGCACGGGGTCAGGTGCCTCCTGCGAGACTCCCTCTCGATCGAGGGCTTCGTCAAGGCCATGGCGAAGGCGGTGGGACCAGCTGCAATCGTGGCGGCCTCCAAGATGTACGGGAAAGCAGTGTTTTTCCTGAAGTCGGAGGCCGCCCAACACCGCTGATCGAGAGGGGCTCAGCGTGGGGGTTGTTTGTCCCCATTGAGCCACTCAGCGGGGCTGGGCAGCAGGGTCATCCTGTCAAGCGTGCCACCTTTCATACAGGATGCCCTGCTAATGCCCCATTTGCAAGCCCTGGGGAACTGAAAACGGCCATTCACCCGATCCCCTGGGCTGCAAAGACCAGGCCCTCCGACACATCCTGTCCTTCCGCCGCCAGGTGACCATCCACCTGGCGGGGCGGGAGGCGGTGGAGGGCAGCTTTGTGGTCCCCTTCGAGGGGACCAACTTCGTGGTCTTTTCTCCTCGGAGGAGGTGCGGTGCTTTCACTGCAAGGAGCTGGGGCACCAGAAGAGGAGGTGCCCCAAGCTCCAGCAAGGCGCAAAGCCACCAGCGCCAGCACCGTGCCCCTCCGAGTCCACCTGCGCCCCGGGGCCCTCCAAGAGGCCAGCGGAAGGGGTAAAAGGTACCGCCCCCTCCCAGTAACATCCGGAGGGAAGGGAGAAGGCCCCGAGGCGGCGGACCCTCAGCGCCTCCCAAAGCGCGCCGGGGAGAAGGCGCCCGAGTGGACCGTGGTCGCCCGCCGCAAGAAGAAGGCGGCGGCCAGGTCCACCGGGCAGCCGAGCAGAGGCGGCGAAGCCCACCGCCCCACCATCTGGCGGCGGGTCAGGGGAGGCCCTGAGAAAGGGACTCCCTCGGCGGCACCCCGCGAGGCAGGGCGGCAAGGCAGCCCGTAAAGCAACACCTCATCCCCACGGAGGGTGAGGCTAGAGGCGCTGTCGGAGGCGAGCTCCCGTCGCCGCGGCGGGGCAGGGGACCGTCTCAGGCAGCATCAGGGGAAGAGGAAGGCGCAGCGCCTTCCACGTGTGCGTAAGTGCACACGTATCGGCCTCTTGGTGGGTGTCCCGGGGCGAAGAGGGCCCCAAAACAGCGACCGCCTCGGCGTCCCCTCTACCGGCGGCGAGGGCCGGCCCTCATGCTGCCACAGAGGGGAGAAGCATCCACCCCCCGAGGCGGTCCGGGGCTCCGCAGAAGCAGCGGAGCCCATGGAAGAGGCCCCCACCGAGGGGCAGAAGGGGAGGAAGGAACCCGAGAGGGCAGAGGGAGGAGCCCTTCGGGTAGATCCCCTCCCCGTCAATAAAGAGACCACGGAAGCCGGCCCGACTCTACCACCGAGGGGCGGCAGCAGAGGAGGTCGCCGAGGCGCAGGAGGGGCCCCTGAAGAGCAGCTGCCTCGGGCACCGCCTTCCTCCGACGGCGACACGGGTCCTGAAACCTGTGTTGCCGAGGAGGGGGTGGCGGAACCAGCTCCCGAGGCAGGCATGCAGGCGACCCGCCCGAGGGGCCGGAGGGGAGGAAGAACAGCCCCTCCTAGAAAAGAGTTCCCTCGGTCGGCACACGAGGCAGGCGCGGGCTCCGCAGACAACGCGGAGCCCATGCAGGCGACCTCTGGTGAAGGGCCGGAGGGGGAGGAAGAACAGCCCCTGCCAGAAAAAGAGCTGCCTCAGGCTTCCGAGGCAGGCGCAGGCTCCGCAGACAACGCGGAGCCCATGCAGGCGACCTCCGGTGAAGGGCCGGAGGGGGGAAGATCTCCCCTCCCAGAAAAGAGCTGCCTCGGGCTCCCGTCTCCGGGAGGAGGCGGACTCGGCCCGAGGCTGGCATGGGCTCCGCAGACAACGCGGAGCCCATGCAGGCGACCCGGCCGAGGGGCCGGAGGGGGAGAAGAGCCCCCACCCAGAACAAGAACTGCCTCAGGCTTCCCTCTCTTGCGGCGACGGGGTTCCGGCCCTCGTGCTGCAGCGGAGGGGATGACATAACACCCTGAGGCAGGCGCGGCTCTGCGGATCCCAGCGCCTAGATTGGCCCCGGGCGCAGAGGGGAGGGAAGGACCAGAGAGGGCAGAAGGTGGTGCCCTCGAGGTGGATCCCCTCCCAAAGTGCAACGGGCCAAGAGACCGGTCCACGGCCCAGTGTCGAGGGCTGGTTCCAGTCACCGAGGGGCGGGAGGAGCCCCCGAAAGAACAACCGGTGACTGATGCGGAGGGAGGGGAAGGACCCGAAAGGGTGTATCCCCTTTCTCTAGGGGAGGGAGGGGAAGGACCCGAGAGGGTGGATCCCCTTCCTTCGAGGAAAGAGGACGGGCCTGAGACCGTGCCTCGGACCTCAAAAGAGGGACCCAGAGCGGGGACCAGACCATCTGGCTCGACGGTGTACGTCGAGCGTCCGTCTGCACCCCCAAAGTCCAGGGTGCAGGCGGTCCCCGCTCAGGGTCCCTCCGCCCGATCTCTCCCGCCCGCGTCCCCTGGGGCTGGGAGAGTCGGTCAAAATAAAGATCAGACGCATACGCAGCTCACCCACCAACGTGAGTGCGTTGTGCTTCTCCACCGCGAGGGCGGTGGGGAACCGGAGGAGAGGGAGGAGGACTCAGAGTCTGCTTGCAGCGTGGGCTCGGAGAGTCTGTCGCCCCTTCTCCGGACATCCCTGCGGCGGAGCTCCTGGAGTTCTTGGAGGCCACCATCCACCGCAGGGACAAGGTCCAGCTGGCCCTGGACAAATGGAGGGATTTCCAGAGGATCTTAAACTCTGTGAGATCCTTCCTCAGGGCCAGCCACGCCAGCAAGACTTGGCACGCAGCGTGCACATTCGTGCCCGAAAGCTTCATGACCAGTTGGTGAACTTCGGGAGATCTCAGGATCTCCCGTGAGTGTCGCCAACTACACCTGACAGAGGATCATGTATCGCATCGGGACCGTGAACGTAAACGGTTGCAAGGACCATTTCCGCAGGGCCCAGGTAATCTCCTTCCTGAAAAAGGGAGGTTACTCTGTGTGCTTCCTGCAGGAAACCCACTCCACTCCGCAGGCCGAGGCCAACTGGCTGCTGGAGTGGGGGGGAAGAGTGTCGTTCAGCCACCTCACCGAGTCATCTTGTGGGGTGGCGACGCTCTTCTCCGGGTCCTTCGTTCCCACGGTACTCGATGTGGTCAACGTCGTGCCGGGCCGTCTGTTACACCACCGGATCCGGGACGGGGACGCTACCGTTCACCTGGTGAACGTGTACGCTCCGTCCTCGGGTCCGGCGAGGGTCCAGTTTTTCCGCCGGATGTCGGCCCACCTGAACACCGTCGGCGCCGACGAGCTCGTGGTCCTCGGGGGTGACTTCAACTGCACCCTCGAGGCCGCGGACCGGTGGGCGCGAGCCCTACCGCTCGTCGGCCGCCCTGAGAGAGCTGATCGCTCGGCTCTCTCTGGTCGACATCTGGCGGTGGCAACACCCGGACGCCTCGGCCTTCACCTTCACCAGGGTGAGGGAGGGGCGGGTGTCTCAGTCCCGGATCGACAGGTTCTACGTGTCGCGGAACCACGCTCACTGCGTTCGCTCCTCCAACATCAGGCGGCGCCGTTCACGGACCACAACCTGGTGGCGTGACGGTGGCCGTGGTGCCAGCTAGGCACGCCGCTGCCTACTGGCACTTTAACAACAGCCTGTTGGAGGACGGCGCTTTGAGCGGTCTTTCGGGACTTCTGGGCGGTCTGGCACGGCCGGCGATCTCGCTTCCCCACCTGGCGTCAGTGGTGGGGCGTGGGAAGGCGCAGATCAAGATCCTCTGTCAGGAGTACACGAGGGCGCGAGCAGGCGGAGGGACTCGCGGATCGGCGGCTGGAAAGGAGCTGCTCGATCTGGAGAGCCGCCTGGCTCGCGGGGACCAACTCGAGCAGAGCGCGTGCGAGGAGAAGAAGTGCACCCTGCGGGACCTGCAGCTCCAGCGGTCCCGGGGGCATACGTCGATCAGCGGGTCCAGTTCGCTTCGGAGATGGACGCGGCACACACTTCTTCTAGCGTTGGAGAAAAGAAGGGGACCGTAAAACATCACCTGCCTCTTGGCGGACGGCGGCTCCCTTCTGACGGATCCGAGAGCGTGAACGAGAGGGCCAGGGCCTTCTACTCTGCCCTCTTCTCTCCGGATCCCGTCGACTCCGGCAGCGTGCAGGGTTCTGTGGGATGGGCTTCCCACGGTCGGCGAGGGCGTCAGGGGCGAGTTCGAGGGCCAGCTGACCCTGGCCGAGCTCTCCGGCGCCCTCAGTCAGATGTCTTATAACAAATCGCCGGGCATCGACGGGCTGACCGTGGAGTTCTTCAAAAGTTTTGGGACTTGCTGGGGCCCGCCTTTGAGCGGGTCCTGGCGGAAGCCTACTGAGACCGGGAGATGCCCCTTTCGATGAGGCGGCGATTATCACGCTCCTGCCCAAGAAAGGGGATCTCCGCTGCCTAAGAACTGGCGCCCGGTCTCGCTGCTGTGCACGGACTATAAAATCGTGGCCAAGGCCGCCTCCCTGAGGCTCAAGTCCGTGCTGGCAGGCGTGATCCACCCGACCAGTCCTACGGTCCCGAACCGGACGATTTTTGACAACATCGCCCTGGTTGGGACCTCCTGCACTACTGCAGGAGGACCGGTCGGTCGGTTGCCTTCCTCTCCCTGGATCAGGAGAAGGCGTTCGACCGGGTGGATCACGAGTATCTCTTCGAACCCTGCGGCGTTCGGATTCGGGCGCGCCGTCGGCCTGTTCGGACGCTATGCGCCTCTGCCGAGTGCCTTGTGAAGGTTAATTGGTCCCTGACCGCGCCCCTCGCGTTCAGGAGAGGAGTACGTCAGGGCTGCCCTCTGTCCGGACAACTGTACGCGCTGTGCATCGAGCCCTTCCTCTGCCTCCTTCGCAGGAGGCTCACGGGGTTGGCGCCGGCGCCCGGACACGAGGGTGGTCCTGTCGGCCTACGCCCGACGACGTGCTCCTGGTGGCCTCCGACCTGGTTGACCTGGAGAGGATGCGGAGCTGCCAGAGCGTCTACTCTGCCGCTTCCTCTGCCAGGATCAACTGGGACAAATGCTCCGGGTTACTGGTGGGTCCCTGGCGGGTGGACTCCCTCCCTGTCGCGCTCCAGCAGTTCCAGTGGAGCGGACAGTTTTAAATATCTGGGAGTCCACCTGAGCCCCGCGGAGACCTCGGTCTCAGCCAACTGGGTGGAGTTGGAGGACAAAGTGGCTGCTAGGCTGAGGTCGTGGTCGGGTCTGCTGAAACTGCTTTCCTTCAGGGGACGGGCTTTAGTGATTAACCAACTGGTTGCGTCGATGCTTTGGCATCGACTCACCATCCTGAGCCCGCCCCCTGAGTTTGTGGCCAGGGTCCAGAGGAAGCTGACGGACTTCTTCTGGGCCGGAAAGCACTGGGTCTCTGCGGCGGTTCTGAGCCTCCCTCTGGCCGAGGGAGGGCAAGGGTTGGTGTGCATCAGGAGCCAGGTGCACACCTTCCGCCTCCAGACCCTGCAGAGATTCCTGCACGCAGACCCGGCCCGCAGTGGTGCACACTGGCGTCCCTCCTTTGCGCCAGCTGCACGACCTGGGCTACGACCGGCAGCTCTTTTGGATCGACCTCCGGGGAATCCGTCTCCCGAGCTGCCGGTCTTCTACCAGGACCTGCTCAGGACCGGAGCATGTTTTCTGTCGGCCGAGACGCCGTGCCGACCGAGGGCTAAGGACTCCTGATGGAGCCCCTGCTGCACAACCCCACCTGGAGTGCGCAGGCGTTGGAGTCCCCTCGGTGCGGGCGCTGATCTCGGCCAAGGTGACCAGAGTCTGGGATCTCCTGGATCGCGGCGGTCGGAGTGGCTGGCGCCCGAGTCGCTGCGTCGCCAGGGCGGCTCGGGCGACCCTCAGGACGGCGGCCGCGATCCGGGAGTGCAAAGCAGCGTTGCACCCAGACTCTGTCAGGTATCTCGAGGAGTTCTCAGGACCGGGAGCCATCTTCCATCCCCTACCCCGGCTCTCCGGTCCTGCTGATCGAACCCAAGGCCCGAGACCCCCTCGGCCTCCCTCGAGAACAACCTGAGCAGGATCTCGAGTTTCTCCTCGACCCCCTCCGATCCACGTCGAGGAGGACCCTGTGCTGCGATGACGCTCCACACCCTCCACTTCCCGCCCTCGTCTCCCGCCGAGACACGCTTGGCGGGGAGACCCTCCACCACCGGAGGCGAGAGTCCCCAGTGGGAGGCCCTGTACTCCCGCTGGTCTCCAGAGGAGCGGGGACTTGGGGTGGAGGGTCCTGCACGGAGCGCTTCAGCGTCAGGAGAGATCCTGCGTCACTTTACCGACTTCGGACGCCGCATGCCCTTTCTGCGGACTGTCCGAGTCGGTAAGCTCATATTTATTTTCTTTGCGCCAGGCTGCAGCCGTTCTTTCTTTTATTGAAGAACCTCTTGCTGCAGTTCTGGCTGCATTTTTCTCCCACCCTCCTCATTTTCGGGCACCCTGTTCGTGGCTCCACCAGGAAGAGGGACCTCCTCGTGAATCTGCTCCTGGCTCTTGCTAGACTCGCCATCTACAAGACCAGGAAGCGTAAGATGATCGGGGAGGGTCTCTTTGACTGTGGGGCCATGTTCAGGGCCCTTGCCCGATCCCGGGTTCAGTTGGAGCACGCCCACGCGGAGTCCGCTGGCGACATGGCCACTTTTGACGACCAGTGGGCTCTGGGGGGCGTGCTCTGTACCACCTCCCCTTTAGTTTTGTTAATTTAATTTACAGTCCTTTTTGAAACCGGTTTTTCTGTTTGTTAGTTAAGGCTCAGTCCTTGTTGGCACCCCTATTTGTTTAGGGGTGCTAATTTGAATTTTTTCTCCGGCCGCCTTTGGGCGGCCGCTGCACCGGCTGCCATTGGGCAGTCGGTGCAGTATATAAACTGTCCCTTAAATAGGACTACTACTACTACTACTACTAATAATAATAATAATAATAATAATAATAATAATAATAATAATAATAAAACAATTGATAAAGTAGTGTGTGGCGTTCCAGTAAATTTTTATTTTTTAAATTTTTTATTTGTGTAATGTTTTACCTGGAAGTTGTAGTCCTAGCACATCTGGACAGTTATTTTGTATTCATTCAATTGATAACATTCTAGATTTTGCAAGCTTTCTACAGGCTAAGGAAAAAAATAACTCTTTGAACAAGGATTGTCCATGGGCTAAGGTGACGTCAATTTAATATCCATAATAATAGGCAGTAAGTGGAAGGCTTCAATTATCCCTCATTGTGGTCATTGGTTCTGAGAAGGCTTGTATTAGAATAAGGTTCTAATTTTACTGCTCTGTGTTTTAGAGGTCTTCATGGGTCCAAATGAATCAAACCGACCACGAACCGACAATTATTTACCCGACCCGACCAATGTAAAATTCTTGTTATTAGATCCGGATCCGACCCGGCCCGAAAAAACAGTTTAATGCTTTTCCTTTCCCCAGCTTAGTATATGCACTGACTAGATATAGTATTGAAGCAGTGTGTTTTTCCAGTCAACCTGAAAATCTGGCTGAACCACAGACAGTGTTTTTTCCATCATGAGCCTACACAGAGGACTGTAAAATTAAATATATAATATGTTTGTGTAAAAGATACAGAGAGAAATACATTATCTGAAAATCAAGTGAAGTATGATCTCATAAATGCGTGATTTTATTACAAGCTTAACACAAGAGCAAATGGAAATGGATGTAAAATTTGTGTTTTGCAAAACTTGTTTTCCTTCTTGTTTCCTTCAAGCAAATCCTATTGAATGCGCCACCTTTTGCTAAAGATTTGAATTAAAATAAATTACTCAGTTTTAATGAGTTATCAATTAACAAGCCAATAACAGTTCAGTCAGGAAAACTCATGCGATAGAAAGAACAATATTTATTAAAGTTTAGACAAGACAATCCTACGTTATACATATTTTCATTACATCTTTGGGCTTTGACCTCGCACTTCAAGGTACCCCTGCAGGTGCATGGGGCAGGACAGCTGCCCTCCCCCTTAGACGAAGCCGAAAACAGGTGGATGCAAACTCTGACGCACAACAGGGGCAAGTGGATTGAGGTAAGATATATAAAGCCCTTTCTAGCTGATTATTGCCGTGTTGTTAATAGAATGACGTATGACTTAGATACTAGCCATTTGACTGACGAATGTCTAATATGCTTCATGTTTACGATTTCAATCTAGTTTAAAAGTGAATTCTCTGTCTGAACCACTGCTTTGCTGAATTGTATTGAAATAATATTAATAACTGTAACAGGGGAGACCTGTACTGACTCTTCTGATGTGTTCGAAGTGCTGCAGGAAGAGGGCAGCAGCCCGTCGATATTCGCCTGTCAGTCATGGCAGTGACACGGAGAGGTGGGAGAGTGAGTGTGCGGGCTTTCCTTCTCTCTGAATGGCTGAGAGGCGGGTCTTGGGGGAATTGCTGGCCCTATAAGTTAACATTCTGCTGTTCCCTCAGGTCTGCCTCTGAGACGAACTAGGCGTACGGAAGAGCTGGATCAAGAACTGCGGGGACGGAAATCCCAACCAAAAAGAAAAAGAATTAGCGGTAGCGGGGAAAACCTTGGGCAGCCCCGATAAACATTTGTATAGCAGGCTTAGCGAGCCGTAAGTGTAGGAAGGAGACCCGGGCCGTGCGGGTAGCGACGGTTGGGGAAAGCTGCCAAGCGCAGCACCTTTTATTTCGTAGTTTTGTTTATTGTGCTTTTTTTCTCTGTTTCTTTCGCCTTTTGATTATTCCTGTGTTTGAGCACCTGTACTCTGTACCGCTCCCGGTATAGTTGTGGCTCTGTCTGTACCATCGCTGGTAAGGCAGACCACAGACAATAGCGCCCTCTGCGGGCTGAAAAGAAATTACGCTCCCATAATAAAACTGGGCACCTGTGCGCTGTTCCCAAATCACCTTTGTGTCTCCTGTGTGTCAGTGAACTACCCACCACCCTTCCACAATAACGCATTACTAATATGGAGCATTATGGTATTGTGAGAGGGTGTGGGGAATTCACTGGACACAGGAGACAGAAAATTTATTTGAAACACCACTGGGGTACTGTTTTATTTTTCCCAGCAGATGGCGCTCTGGTGGCTTAGCCCAAATACCGACAGCAGTAAGTGGGTAGATCTCAGGCTTCCAACGATGGTAGGGATGGGCACAGTCTGAGTTGCACTCACAGGTGCTGCAAATAATATTCCACAAACAAAAGGCGAAAGCAAAAATGAAAATAAATCACAGTAACAAAACTACAAATAAAAGGTGCTGCTTTTTTCCAGCATCCCGCAGCCTCCGCTCTCCGGTACGGCTCGGGTTTCAGAAATACTTTGCTGATCCCTCACTAATACTCAGGGGGTTGCCCAGGATTCCCCAGCTAAACTGAAAATGTACCACTCGGGTACGCAATAAAATAATTGGTATTGGCTGCCTTCCTCAGCCGGACTTGCTTGCCCCTTTTTCTGTCAAGACACTGGCGATCTGTGTTTATGTTTGTTACTCCAGGTTTCTGAAACCAGCTCCTGCTGCCGTTTCTCCTAGATGGGCATGTGGTTTTCCTGCCCAAAAAAATATGAAGAAAAAAAATACAAAATAATACTTAAGTATACAATTAATTGTTAAAAAAAAACAACTTGATTTTATTTTTTTTTCTATTTTCCAATGTCATTTTCTCACCACTTCTATAAACACCATGGGCCCTGTTTTGAAAAATATGTCCACAGCCGCTTTTGGGCAAAAATGACAGTGTTAGCGAACTGTCGCAATGGCGCATGAAAACGTGATTTAGAAGTCAGGTCTTATGGATGGACTAACGCATATCAAGTAGCGAATCATGCGTCCAGCCAATCAAAGCACAGTGGGGGAGTGAGGTTACAACCAATAAGCATTCAACATCCCCTTTAAGAGAAACAGGGTGTCTGCGTTAGCGAACGGATGGCATTTTGAAACCTCAAAACAAGAAAGACAAAAGCGCAAAAATAAAAAATAAATACAAATGTCCACCAGCCCAAGTGAGGAGGATGACCAAGCCCCTCGAGCAAGGCTACACATTTTTTTTTAACAGCCTGGTGGTGGAGAGTGAATACTTAACAAATAAAAACAAGTCTATAAGGCTTTGTCTGACCTGCCTGGCACTTGCAGCATCTGCAACCTCCAACACTGGGGCTTCAAGTTCAGCATCTGCTCCCTTAAACCCTGTAATCTTTCCTCTGTAAGTTCAACATCACATCTATTACGGAGAGCTATGTAATGTAAAACACAACCAGCCAGGATGATATTGCTAACCTTCTGAGGAGTGTACTGTAGTGTTCCCCCAGAGACATCCAAACATCGGAATCGCATCTGGAGGATTCCAATTACAGTACAAGCACATTTAAAGGTATGGTTATACTTCTGTTTGGCAGGGGTCATGGGGTTGAGCAGCAGTGTCAGTAGCCACCACTTCAGTGAATACCCATTGTCCCCTATCAATCAGCATCTCAGTCTGTCATGCCGCTAAAATGCAGCTGCCACCTGTGAATTAACAAGGATAAACGAGTCATGAGCACAGCCAGGATGGTTTGTATCCACATTTGTGATGTAGTTGTTGGCATCACACATTTCTTGCACGTTGACAGAATAGGTCCCCTTACGATTTATGTAGAGGTGCCTATTCAGTGTTGTTTTTGCACGTAGCTGTACATATGTGCAATCGATGGCTCCCAGGACATAAGGAAAACTCATACCACCCAAGAAAACCCTGCTTTGTATTTTGCTGCAGTTTGTGAGAGACAGGGAAATGGATGAATTATCCTGCCCGCTTTACTAAAGCTGCAGGTACACATCGCACTGCACAGCCGACTGGCTCATGTCTGCAGTATACTGTAATATTTGCAAGACTTGTGTTATGTGTTTTTCACGTATGAAAAAAATTTGCAAACATTTTTGGCACAAAATCAAATTCTACTAACAATATATACTTTGTATATTGCAACAGGTAGCCAACATTTCTGCAAACCGAGTGCTCTCTGCATGTCTCCTTCCAGGTCAGCCTGAAGCTTTTGGCAGATGACAATTATTGTTTGTCTGTTGAGGCAAAATTGCTGCATACATTGTGTGTCAGACAGGCTCAGAAAAGACAGGTGACTTCTAAATACTTGGGGACGTCTCCTCCTCCTCCTCTCTCTTTGTCTGGCCATGTAGAAATCCAGTGTGCATCCATATTTCTTTTATTTCTCTATTTTTCTCTCTTTTCTTTACTTGCTTTCCTGGTAGTTTTGGCAGTATTTATAGTCGACCATGTAATTTGCGCACAGTTTAGACCTGGTTTTTACATGTCAATTGAAACGCAAATGCTAACACTGTTGATGGTTTGCTAAATCGTTACATTTCTATGTAAATTAGGACACTGTCCATGTCCAGTTCAGCCCATGTCCAGCCCTAGCCTTGCCGAGCGGGCACTAAAAAGCAGTTGCTAAATCACATAGGTGGGCAAGTCTGTTGTGAACATTTGTAAATAGGGCCCAAGTATTATAACAAATAATTATAAACCAAAACTGTACATATAAGGCAAAATCTTGGGTTTCTGGTACATTGATAAATCTCTTCAGTGAGTTGGGTGTACATTATTATTATTATTATTATTATTATTATTATTATTATTATTATTATTATGATTATGTATAATAAATTTATAGATGTTAAACCAAAATATTGTTATTGTTAAATCAATAAGCATGACAATGACCATGCACAGATTGATTTTGAGTCTCGGGATTATAAACAAATTCAGTACAACCTGCTTGCTATACAATAGGTTTCTAAGATGCTATTTTGTTCCTGCAAACTGATATCTTCAATTAGGGTTGAATGTGCACCCTCTGTTGGTCAAAAAGTAATTCTAATGACATTGCATATGAAAAATATGCTGCTGGATTGAATTAAATGGGAAGTTTGCATATAGGACTAATTTCAAGATATATACCAACATTCAAATACATTATTGATGTTAACCACATATCTCTCCTTAAAAACAAATGTACAGTTAAATATAGATTTGTTGCCCTGTTGCATTTGAAGGCTTGTATACACTAGGTGGCACTGTATGAACACAAACCTAACCATGTGTTTATAATTACTACATTCAGTATATTTAGTTAGCCTACATTGTGGACTGAAGTACAAACTGTATTTTCAATTGAAGTTATTTTCACATCATGGTGTCATGGTAAACAAATAAAGCATACTTTTATTTTTCATTACATAAAAATAAAAAGTGTGTTTTATTGTATTTCAATATATTTATCACTAAATAGAACAATTTGTTTTGCATTGTATAATATGAACAAATTGTCACAAAGTTCGACTCGCAGCTGAATCTACTTTTTCATGTTACTGTGACCATTCTAATTTTCTATCCACAGCTGTAGTAGGGTTGACTTTTTAGTTATGTTTAGTGCCCTAAGTCTTTGTCCATTTAAGTTTACTCGTTCCAGTGGTTGTTTGAAAAAGAGATATTTTTTTTGTGTCACAGTAGCTCACATGTCAAATACACACAAATTGTGTCAAAACGGTTATCTAGCAGAAGTGGTGGCCACAAGAATAACCCCACTGATCCTGAATGAATGAATCGCACTCAAACACCTGCTGGTCTATTCGCCTGCCCATTCTGATATACTGATATGGATTACAGACACATAGAAGTGTGTATACAAGTTCCACATTGAAGTGCCACATTGAAACTGGTCAAAAAGTAATTCTGGAACGTATATTCATATTCACTGTGCAGCTGCATAAGAAAAAATAACCTTTTGTTTCTTGATATTTATAAAGCTACTGCCATGATGCTGTCAAGCCTCATCTCAATAACCCATTTGAGTTTGTAATTCCATATTTGCTATAAACACTGAATTCTAATGGTTTGGTGACCTTGGCATTGACCCATGACCTCTTATGACTGCCAAATTGGGTTCATGAGTTGCATAGAGAGTGCCAGTTTGATATACGGTACAAAGCTATTTTCAGTGACTCTTCCAGTCAAGTTCCACAACAGTGATGTCTAGAAATGTACCTGTTGACTAAATCCTAATAATCAAGGCTGCTTTTCGTTTAAAAAAAATGTGGATTAATGTTAATAAAAGAAAGACAAGTGTATTGTAACTGCCCTAGTAGCAGAAAATGTTCTGACAGATTATATTAATGGTATGCAATTGAGCCAGTTCTTAAACTGCAGTCTAACCAGCTCTGTCCAAGATAAACCGTGATTCCCATAGATTAGAAATGCTTAACAATGCTGATAAGAGGTTAAAACCTCCGGCACACAACTTTGTGACCATGCCACCTAAGAAACCTTTCCTGTTTGTGTTGAACGTGTGTGACTCACATGTGCTTTCTTGTCGGGCGGGCCTGGTTGATCTACGAAACATGCTCGATTAGTTAATCCTGTTTTAGTTGCTCATTGGCGCTGCCGAGTGGTCTGATCAACATTGGGCGGAGAGGATTGTAGAACTGCACAGCAGCACGGGTATACTGTGTAAGAAAAAAAAAGGAAAACAAAACGAAAAGAGCGCGGCTGATTCAGGTATAATAATGCATTAACCTTTATCGCTATTTATTTACATATCGGTGGGGAAGGCTATCTTTTCCAGCGACAATTTCCTTCAAACAGGGCACCGGGACTTATCCAGGAAGTGGCGCCTGTGAAAGCAATAGTGTGTCGGATTCATTCGGGATCTTTCCATCCTGGTTTATGTATGAATATGTCGAATCGATAACGAAAAAATAAATAAAAAGACGTTGGGCGATGTATATTTATATAGTTATATTTTCTAGTGCGTACATAGCAGTCGTTGTGTTCCTGGCCCTTTGGTTTTTACGAGTCATGAAAGCACCACAATTGAATTAGTCATAAATAATGATTTTGACAGGCCAACTGCGAGTGGGGGGCTAGCATAGTCATTTGATTTAACACGCTTTGAGAAAATAAATCTAGGGCTTTAAGTACCATTTACAGTAGCGTTTATTTTGAAATAAAACGGCACGTGATAGTAATGCAAACGACACTGCAGTAATGGTGGCGGTGTTTATTCGCACTGTGACTGTATCTTGTATGTCAGTAAAATTTAATTTAAAACATAGTATTTCGCAGTAATTAGCACAAGGTGTGGAACGAGCTGTCTGTTGTAAGACTAGTATATTTGTGTAAATCAAGTTGCTGCAGTACCAAGAACGCTGTTGCATGAACCGCAGCCAGTCAAAACTAGGCTATACTTTAGCTGAGCAGTGCGTGTCAGTTTTTTCCAGCAGTTTGCAGTAAGTTTTTTTTTTTTTCCAGTACATGATATTTAGAACATACTGTACTTTAAAATTATACAATTACACAAGTTACAAACCGGCTTTCTCAGGTTTACTTTCAATTGGCAATGAGTTTATGGCGATATTCCTCAGTGAATGTTTATGGCAAGGTGACTTCACATTTCACTGGGCTTGGGTCAGTCTAGCGCATTGTTTTCTAAGTAAATGAATTCATACTGCAATTAACAACTCTCATTAGAACATTTTTAATTGGTATGCAGCTGCAAAGACTGTACGTAGTCATTAAGAACTTGGCTACTTTACGTTAATCTAAAAGGAACAAAACAATATTTTTGTTATGTGCCAACCACGAATAGGCGTTGTGTGTAAAAAGCTGCATAAAAAATAAAAAAAAAAAACTGTCATGGAAGCCTTTCTTCATGAAAATAAGTACCTATAGCAAGCAGTTAATTCAATACTCGATTAGGTATCAGCTATAGGACCCGCCCAGTAGAGCACATGGTGGTAGGACTAGTTTTAGACTCGGTATACCCTTCGGTAGACCCTTCGCCTCTAAGTTAATTGCTCTCCCTTAAAAGTGAAAAGCAGCCAAATATTATCCACATGCATATTGATTATCCTTATTCTCAGTCGACTATAAAGGGGTTATTTTAAATCTGGACAGTAAAGAGAAAAGTTTAACACAGTACTATGAAAGCTGCCTCGTATGAATGCTTACCCAAAACCTGCTTAGCTGGTCCTAATAGCCTGTTCACTGCTCCACTGTGAGCCTAAAATTATTATCAAACTATGTCGTAGATTTGAATCCTCATTATGATTAAGAAAAGATTATAATACATTTTGATGTGTTGTAGCTAGAGGTCTACCTAATTCGCGACTGTGGAAATTGGGAAATTGAGGGGTCGACGCGAAATACACCTCTTTTAGGGGTCAATGCATACCAGACTAGTACGGAGAGAAAAAAAAACAAAACAATTTTTAAATGAACTACTGCACACTGCAAGCGACGCAAACTATGTAGCTTCATTCTGTAGATTGGCTTTTTTATTCTTTCGCCGTCCTGTGTGCATTGCACTTAAGCAAATAATAAAAAATGTCTTAGACAAGTAACATTTAAAAAAGAAAAAAAGTCTTAACTTGATTGTTTACTATTCACATGACAATGATGTTTTAATCAGCCTGTCAGTGTGTCTGTACTGGCTTTTCTGTGACCTGTACAGTAGGAGGTGGGACAAAGTCTGTGTTGCATTGTTATTTTGTTTAGGTTGCTAAAATGTAGTTTTCAGCATTAGAGGTAAAATAGCAAGAATGGATGACAAAGCAAAGTATATTTCGGCTGAGGATCGTGTCAAGACATTTCCCAAAGAAACTTTACATGCAGATGGAGGTAAATAGTTTTGCACATCTTGTAATGTCACTTTGGAGAAAATACGATCACACATTAAACAAAAGGCTACTACATAGGCTGCTAAACGGAACGTAAAACAAATAACAGCTTTCAGAAAACAAACTTGAGTCAGCGCAGACAAAAGGTATTCCTGTCGGTTGTAGCCAAGTTAAAGCAGTAGTATAGGTACGATCTAGCACAGCCACCTCGCTTCAAACAACCTGCTGTTTACTTTTTAAATGCAGTTAGAATTTTAGACCAGAATAGGCACGTTTTCTTTCTTTTGACTCTGTACTAATAAAATAAATTCCTGGATGGGACAAACATGACAATGAACATGCTGCATATATGGCCTTTATTAAAGAATGCCAGATGCCCTTGAGGGTAACCGAGTTTTGCGACTGTTTCTAATCGATTTCCACATTTGTATAAATTGGCAAAGCGTTGCCTTACACTTCCAACCAATTCGGTGGATGCAGAACGTGCAGTCTCAATGTATGGGCAAGTCTTCACACCACAGAGACTGCTTGCCTTGAACAAATGACAGCACTCTGTTTTAGTAAGGAAGCAGTTTATAGGCTTTTATAGTGCTCTGAAATATTATCTACTTAGGTTTATTTAATGTTTAAACAGGTCTGCAAAATCCTAATTTTATTCCATAACCTGTCAGGGAACAATATGTAAATTCTCAGCGATTTAAGTAGACCCCTAGTTATAGAGCTTCCACAAAAGAAAGTTAAAAACACAAATAATTAAAGTAGTTCCAGTACTTAAGGAAAATAGTGTTACAAGCTGGGTGACTCTACAGATAACTTCATGTAGTACCTCTTGCACTTCATGTAGAAACCACCACCTGGTTTCTTTATGTAATCCTAGATGTGCTTATGTTTATGTTATGTTCCTCCCCCCAGGCGGCGCTCGGCCAATTATGCGCCGCCCCCTGGGAGCTCCCATCCGCGGTCAGCAGTGGAATAGCCTAGACTCAAACCGCCGACATCCAGGCCATAGGGCGTCCTGCACTCCACGTGGAACGCCTTTACTGGATGCGCCACTCGGGAACCCAACATTACTACATTTCGATTGGAGACTTGCGAGATTTAAAACGAGATTACAATCAGGAATGGAGGCTTGTTAGCAGGATTTAAAGCTGTATTATGGTTAAAATACAGAGAATTTAAAACAGAATTGTGGCAAAATGTAAAAAAATGCCTACACACAAAAACCCCAGATGAATGTGCACGTGACCATAGGGATTTCGTTGTGGAAGACAGCAAAGGAAAGAAGATACAACTTAAGTGTGCAAGTACTATCGAGTTACTAAACATATTTTGATGCTCAAGCATTTTGGAAAGTAACCGAAAACACTAATTTCATACACTATATAAAAAACAAAAGCCCCGAAAAAAAATGATTTTTATAAAACTCGAAAATAGGTAAAAGTAAGCACCGAAAAATACAATTAATAAAAAATGAAAAACAGAAGCCCTAATTATAAGACACACAAACAGTACTATTGGGTAACAGTTAACACAGGAAGTATTTATTGTTGTTCTTGTTACACTTGCTGTGTCTCTCTTGTGTTTTAGTTTATAACTTGAATTATTCTTGAACTGTAATCTTGTATTGCAGTGTAACATGTGTAAGTTGCTTTGGATAAATGCGTCTGATAAATAAATAAATAAACAAATAAATAAAATAAAAATACTTACACTTTCAAATTCTAAGCAAGTTGCAAGCTTACCAGCGCCATTGATCAACAAAACAAACTTACTTTTTTTTAAAAGTTTTTTTTACTTAAAATATTAAATAGTTCCCTGTTTAAAAAAAAAAAAAAAAATCATCTTAGTTCAACTCTGAGTTAGCCTTCGTCACCATGACGGCTATTGTTAATATAGAGCTGCAGCATTCCAGCTACAATTGGTCTGACTTTGGAATGGCACCACCTCCCTAATGTGCTTGCTGAAAAAATCTCAAACTGCCGGTAGATCCACTTTGTACAGAAGAATGTCGGCTTTTACAACAGTTTCACATTGTTCTTTGGCAGTTGTAAGATGCTGAAATGATCCAAACACAGTGGTCTGTTTCAGTGTTTTCAATGGCCCTGCAGTTTCGGCCTCATCTTTTTTACGTTTCCTTGCATTCAATTGATGTTTAGCGCTTCCCGCGTGTTCTACAATGGTCTGCCTACGAGTGTAACAGCACATTACCATCGATGTGAAATTCATCCTTGCTGAACTCGCTGACCCGATCTTTAGCGGTGATTGTTATTGTTTTCGGCATCTTTGAACAGCTCTCAATACTGAAGTAAACTAAACTTGAATACTGGAAGCAGTTTTATTAGACAGGTACGTTTACATAAATTTAAAGCAAAGTTGCCTGTGTTTAATGTTTATGTATTGATTTGGTTATTATCAAACAAAAAAAAAAGCCTTGGATGTTTTTTGCCGTTCCCCAAGTGTTAAACTAAAAAATCTCCGAAAACATATAAAATCTATGTTTTTCCGTGTTGTCATAGAAAATCTGTGTTATTCTACAGCAAATTGATTCCTAGGATTCCTGGTAATAAGACATAATGGGAGGGAAAAAAGAACAGTGACTTCAGACTAAGTAAATCCTATGGCAGCGTAAGATTGCCCACTGTGTATTAAAACCGCATTATTTTCTACCATTTTATCATGAGATATGGATCAAGATGTATTGATTACTTTCAAAGAAAACTCTCCTGCTTGCTGTAGTGACTGGGACAAACTCAAGACACTGGCTGGTTTGAGAATGCTTTTCATATTTGTTGAAGAGTGTAGGTTTCAGATCTCTGTGTCCTGGCTTAATCCTGTGAAGCAGCTACGTTATATTTTTCCACCCAAGGTTTAAATGATTAAGTAATTTATTTCAGGACGTTTCAGACACTATTAAACACATATTGTAGAATGTCCAACAGCAGCTGTTATAAGTGTTTGCTAACTTACCTAAATTGAGTCAAGGATTAGTTTAACTTGATGGTAGTCATTCGGTTGATTGCTACTAATGGATTTGTATGATGTAATTTAAGATATAGCAGTATAAAGGGGTTTCATAATGCATTTGTACATGTTGCTAATAGTGTTTAATACTAATACTGTGGTGAGCCATCAGTTAACTACATTCATGCATATTGGGACTTGCACTATAGCTTGGAGTGATTTTAACATTGAGCTGCAAACAATTTACATTTTAAAAGCAAAATTACCTTTTCTGGAAAAAGTAATTTCTGTTTACTTCGGGCATACACCACAGTAGATAACTTTTTTTTTTTTAATTCTAGCATCTGAATCATTACATAAAGGCATATTTTTATTATGTAACAGCACACACTGATAGGCATGCCATATTTGATCCAAATGCTTTTGAAACTGTAGCTGAATGATGTGGGCTATCTAATGTTATAACCTACAGTATTTAGACGTACATACATATATGTTGAAAGTTTTACATGGGCCTGCACATTGAAACAATGGAATTTTTTTTACATTATAGGCCTGCTTTAAGTAAAATTGAGACTGATTTGCTTTCTATATTTATATGCATGGTTTATCTGTACACATGCACTAACGTGCTGTGGGATTCATCAAACTAGATATTCTTTACATGCTTTTTTTCTTGTTTTCCAGACAAAACATATTATAATACACAAGATAGAATGGCTTCCATCCCTAAATACTATGAGGGGAAGAATGTCCTCATCACGGGCGGCACAGGTTTCATGGGCAAAGTGCTGCTGGAGAAACTACTCCGATCCTGCCCCAAAGTCAAAGCAGTGTATGTGCTGGTTAGACAAAAAGCAGGACAGGCCCCCGAGGCACGCATAGAGGAAATGGTGATCTGTAAGGTAGGTGCAAAAAAAAAAAAAAAGAAAAAGAAAATGGCATTCTTTAGAACAGGGGTCTCCAACCCAGGTTCTAGAGAACTACTGGGTCTTCTGGTCTTTGTTTCAACCAAGCTCTCAGTTACTTAATTGCACCAATTGTTGGCTTATTTAGTCCAGATTAACAGGTGTTCCAGATCTTTAGCCATTGATGATATTGACACCTATAAAACCTGAGGATTTGTGGCTCTTCAGGACCAGAGTTGGAGACCCCTGCACTGTAATCTGTCTTTCTTGTCTTAAGACAGTGGGCTATGTTCATGAATGTTTCAGTAAGTAGCAGGGTCCTGAAAACCATAGGATTGACAAGCAGATATGTAAAGGCAGTCTACAGTATATTAATCACAAATGCTAAAGAATTGTGCGATTGCTCTAACAGTACAAAACCAAACGGCAGCATTGCTATTTCTATTCCTCTTTATTGACAAACATCCCAAAAAGTTTTATACATGCCTTTTTTTGTGGTAGTTTTGTTTATTTTTTTATTTTTGTTTATAATTTGAACCTCAAAACCCATTAGATGCACCTTTTTGCCAATTGGAAATATGAGATAGCAAGGCAAGTCTGGGTTGTTTACATTAGGCTTTGCAAATTTAGGGTACGTCAACTAATTGATACCAATATACTGTATACTAGTCTTTTCAGTTTTCAATATATATTGTACAGTGAGGATTGAAGGAATACTTTTAAATATACTAGTAGTTTCTAAACTTTAAAATGTCCTTTGCTATGAGGTGCCTACAAGTGCTGTATTTTAAGTTATCAGTGATACAACAGGTGTGGCTTGAATACATTAGCTCTAAAAGCCTTTGAAGTCCCAAATGGTTGTTAAGAAATAGGTTTGATTAAACACAGTGCACTCGGCTCTAAACACAAACACTTGCTGGTTGATATGTTATCTGATTTTCACAGTACTGATACAATAACAGCACATGTAATTAAAATATATACTTGTGACAAAATGGATTTTAAAGTACTGGTTCACATTCCTTTAGAGAAAGAAAATACAATTAAACAATTAAAATGTATATTTTTATTGGACAATCAGAATGTAAAACAAAAAAAACACACACTTACCTTTTAGTTCAAACAGAAAACTGATCTTATTATTTTGGTTTCTACAACACTAGCGCTGTATCTTAGAAATGAATGTTGATTCAATTTGTTAATACTGGTCTAAAAATAAACAAACCGGAAAAAAATAACTGTCTCAAATTCCCATTCTAGTTATTGTAAAATCATTCATATATTGTTTTTCTGTATCATGTTGGAATGTAAATCTTTTTATTACATTTTTACGTCTTGTTCGCCAGTTACTCATACACTATCGGCATTAGATCAGTTACATTGTCCGTGAGTTTTTGAGTTCTGATTTTAGGTTGTTCCTTTACTTCAAACAAGATTGTACACGAAGCAATGCATTTTCTTTAAGTAACTCTTTCCCATTCCCAGTTTTCCATTAATATGTAATATTTGCATGCATTTAGGCCAATTGTTCAGTTGTGATGTAACTTGCTAAGGGTGTAGCACATGTGTGGATGCTTTGAGCTGGATTAATTAAAACGTTTTTGAGTATGGTTCTTATGATCAGTTATGTAGTGTGGACAGGGCCATAAAATATGGAGGTATATGGAGGCGTTGGTATGCTTGTTATTTAAAAATGTATATGTCTAATGTATTAAATGGGGGATCACAAACTTGCAGAAACACAAGGCCTCAACAACTTCCCTGTGTGTTGCATGCTTCATATTACTTATATACAGCAGCAGTCCACTAGAATAGTGTGTGCTTTATGAGGGCAATATTTCTTTTCAGCTGTTTGACAGATTGAGAGAGGAGCAGCCTGATTTTAAAGAGAAGATCATAGCTGTAAGCAGTGATCTGACGCAGCTCGAACTTGACCTGAGCAAAGAAGACCAAGAGAAGCTTGCTGACTGCATTCAGATAGTCTTCCACTGTGCTGCCACTGTCCGATTCAACGAATCACTGAAGTGAGTAATTGCAATCAGTTTCTGCTCTGATAATACAGTACTTCACTGGTTGCAACAAGACTATCCTGTGCTACACCCTATAAAGCCTCTGCTTACTTTACATGTACAGTATATCACTTGTAATGTCATCTTTACTAATTCCATAGGTTTTGAAAAGCTGCTACATTTAGTGTGTGTATATATATATATATATATATATATATATATATATATATATATATATATATATATATATATATATACATACTGTGTGTGTGTGTATATATATATATATATATATATATATATATATATATATATATATATATATATATATATATATATATATATATATATATATATATATATATATATATAATATAAATTGTTTTATATTAGAATTTCTGCACTTGGTGAGCAAGGTGGAATATGGTTATTTAATAATACATGAGCTTATGTGTATGTTATTTATTATAAATCACCTACAAAATACACTGATTATTTCATTGAAATGCCTTTGATTTATAACCCAGTAACTGTGTTTTTTTTTTCTACTTCTGCAGGGATGCAGTGCAGCTGAATGTCCTGGCTACACAGAAACTCCTGGCCCTGGCACACAGAATGAAACATCTTGAGATTTTCCTTCATGTTTCAACCGCTTATGCAAACTGCAACCGCAAGCTTATTGAAGAAGTTGTTTACCCTCCTCCTGTGGATCACAAGAAACTGATTGACGCTTTGGAGTAAGTTATATCAGCCAGACTCATTTTCTTTCTTTCAAGGGTTTTATGAAGAAATGCCACTGTGCCCTGTTCCTGCAGGTTGGGGCTGAGAATCAGCTGGCCTTAGTTCACCTGTTTGCACTTCAGTGACCCCCATACTGGTCAGGCACCCAAATAAAGGTGGAGATTCAGTAACTTGTTAGCATCTGTTGCTTAAAAAGTGTACAATGAGGCAATTGTCTCAAAGTAAAAATATAAATACTATACAATGGGAAGCATAGTTCTATCCCTGTTTACGGTTTTTAATTATCATAATAATAAAAAAAAAACATCATCATCATAGTATGTGTGGTGTGCTTTCATCTGGTGGTTTTTTAAAGTCTTTTTGAATAATGGTTCAATTTCAGGCTAGTTCGTTCAGGTAAAAAAAAAAACTTGTGTCCTTACCACTTTGGACCCAGTTTATCCAAAGACAGTATAGGTACTGTGTGTCAATACACACTGCAACAAAAGCCTGAAATCTGTACTAATATTGAAAAGTTTGCTGATTTTGTTTGAGAGTCACTGATTCTTCCAGTTGCCTCAGAATGAGCTCTTCAGCTATTTGTGTTTACAGTTAAAACTGTACAGTGTGTAATTAACAATATTTTCAATAGTTGTTACATGTTTCTTTGTCGTATTTTGCCTTGAGGATCAGCATCACATGGTTATCATTCAGTAAGTTATTGTTTTGTTTTCGTGACCAGATATATTTTTTAAAAGTTTTTTTTTTACTGTGTGTTAAAATGCATTTTTTGCCCTTAACATTGATTTGGAGATTGGATTTTAGTTTGGTTGATCATAAATTGTTTGATCCTTCAGCGTACCATACAGTGCTCCCTTGTGATTTCATGATTCAATGGTTCATAAATGTGGTTAATTGTGCTAATGTACTTTAGTTTATAACGACCCTTCAGTATTCCTTCAGTAGCCTCCCAAATGTTTTGATGTGTTGGTCAGATTGTGAAATAGAGGGAGCACTGTATCTTTGTTAAAATAAAATAAAGTACAAGGACAATATATCAAAGTTGTTACATGTCTGCTCAAAAAAAAAAAAAAAACTTTGGTACATTGTTAGATAGATATACAGCTATGGCTAAATGTTTTGCATCACCCTACAGAATTAACTCATTTTGAATGAAACCTCTTGACTAACCGCTTTGTAGTTTTCCATATATTTAATGAAAAGCTGACATAATTTGAAATTGTGACGTTTCGAAATCGCACATGAAATACTGTCTAGTGTTTTTTATTTTTATTTGATTTTTTTTTATTGTCTCAATGCAAAACTTTTGGCCATAGCTGGAGTATAGTAATCTCATTAATTTCCAATGTTGGTCTTAAAATGCATTTACTGTATGTAGACTTTAGTTTAAAACATGCAAGTTTAAAAGCTTTATCCCTAATAAAGTTCATTCTAGTTTTGAAACTAGAAGTAGTATCCTGAATTGAATAGTGATTGTTTAGTAAACTAGGTCTAGAGATGTAGTTGTACAGTATATAAACAAAAAGTAAATAAGTAAAACTGACCTCTCTGGTCAGTTGTTAGTGCGAAGCTGTTTATGTCCTGGTAAATCATTTTAAGATGTGTATTTGAATGCTTGTTAGTTATTTAAAGCATGGCCATTATAATGATGAATCAAGCCATACAAGAATCACTTAATATATTTACTGTTACTTTGGAACCATACAGTATTAAGTGCTTCCATGATCGAGACAGGCATCTTCTTCATACACTGTACTGGTTTTTAAAAGATTTATTAACCAAAGTTAAAACGATAGGCAAGAGGCCAGTCTAGGTTTTGCTTGGTGTCTCGTTGTGGTTTCAAAACAAACAGGACCTGTTTCAGTGATGATGATAACCTGGACCAGCATTTATTTTTCAACAGGCAGCAATAGCGTAGATCTTTAGAAAGTTCAGTTTGGAGAAGTAGTTGATATTACCTAATCCTGCAAATACCACCTAAAAAGCATGTGTGGGGGAATGTATCATATGTTTATTAATATACTGCCACACACCCACACCTAGAAATATGAATTCAATACCCATATATAAAGAAGGGATATTAGAGTTGCTGGTTTAGCATACCCCCAAAGCCCCTCTTTCACACTGGCACTCCTATCTGGGTCCTGGCTACCCGGGTCACAATCCCGCGTAGTGTGAATCAACGTTTTAATTGAGACACAGCATGAGCCAGATTGCAGCAGGGATGTAGAAACATTTGCTCCAGTCAACACTTGGGCCCACGGTTCAATCCAGAGACACTTCGATGGAAGCACCAGTAACAAGCTGCTTCCAGGGCATTGATACGCGCATTGTGTACTTGCGTCTGTCACCCAGGTCAACCCTGCTTTAGCAAATGCAGTGTGAAATTACGTACCCGACCCACAAGGTTCTGACCCGGGTAGAGAATGCCAGTGTGAAAGGGGCTTTAGTGATGATCAAATATTTATCAAAAATGATGCTATTTTGGTACCGATCAAATGTATTGCATTTGTATTTACTGTTTCCAACAGGTGGATGGATGATAAATTGATAAACGAAATCACACCAAAGCTAATTGGTGAAAGGCCCAACACCTACACATATACGAAAGCTCTGGCAGAGCATGTTGTGCAGCAGGAATGTGGGAACCTCAACGTGGTGATCATCAGACCTTCTATTGTTGGAGCTAGCTGGAAAGAGCCATTTCCTGTGAGTAAACCTGAAACTAGCAGCGCATTATCTTTTTTGCCATATAAAAGTGATGTGCTGAACAAAGTGCAACATGCATTTGAAAATGAAGGAAGTTAGCATTTTATAGATCTTTTCCCTTTGGTTTAGTGTCTCACAACTGTAATATATTATGTAACTAGTGTACAAAATTGGGCCCTATTTACAAAGCACTAATTCTAACTATTGTTTCACTGTTGACACAATGTAATGCTAGTATTTTAAGTATGCCTTTCTCCTTGCTATAATTTCACTTTTTAATCTTTTCTATAGCTTCAGCTTACTGGGCTGTAGGTGATTTGATCCAAGTCTGGCCCACTTTACTGTGTACAGCTTAGTAATCATGCCCCCAGGCACTGAAACACCCCCCTTTGTGTTCTTGTACTGGAAGTGGGCAGGAATATTTACATTATTGGAGAGTGCTTTAAGCAACTTATCGATTTACTTGTATCATGCATAAATTTAAAAAAAAAAAAAACATTTCTGGGAATTATGCAATGTCAAAAAGTGGCCAGCTTTGCAAAAGCAAATAGCCTGCTTTTTGCAAAAGTAGTGCAATTCATTTTCTGGACATCCCGGTGGTTATTGTTATTGATGGTCCTTAGTGGTCCAATGTGTAAAAATGCTGTTGTGTGTGTGTCTAAAAATTGTGAACTCTTGAGTGACATGTGTTTGTTTTTTCTCCCATCCTAATAGGGCTGGATTGATAATTTTAATGGGCCCAGTGGAATCTTTATTGCTGTAAGTACATATTTAATCTTGGTGATTTGGAATGAGAGTGCACAGGTAGCATTGAATTAGACACTTGATTTAAAGTAAGCATTTTGAGTAGGCGATTGGACATGAAGCAGCTTCTTTAGGGCACTAGTCCTATTCTTTTTGTTACGAAAGGTTGTTGTCTTCTTTTCAGGCTGGAAAGGGAATCCTGCGCACCATGAGGGCTTCCAATAATGCAGTTGCAGATCTTGTTCCTGTAGATGTAGTTGTCAACCATACACTGGCTGCGGCTTGGTATTCGGGAGTTCACAGGTACACTAGGTAACAAGGCCTTTAAGCTTTGATTTAGGTTGAGGTCACTACAGTTATTTCATACATCAATATCGGATCAGAATCTGTACATGTGCATAAAGTAGGTCAAGTTGCATTTAGCATTAGGGATGAACATAGAGCTTAGTGCTTTCCATAATTGTTGTGTCTCAACAAGTTTTATTGAGTATGAAATGACAAATTCAAAGTAATAATCAACAAGATAAATTAAGTATTTTACAGACTTTGATTTTCTTGCAGGCCAAGAAATGTGTTGGTGTACAACTGCACAACAGGCGGAGTTAACCCTTTTCACTGGGGTGAAGTTGGTATGGAAAACATTTTTACTATCTATTTATTTATACTATATTCTAGAAAACGATGTGGGTCAACTGAACATGCATGAAAGCAAATGTTTTGTTTTAGATTACGTTAATCTTATTGTAATAAACTGAAACCATGGTTACTGTTTTTATTGAAGGAAAAAAAGATAAGCCACTGCTAATTGACTTAAAAAAATGTGCTATCAAATTCTCTCACCTCTTATTAGCTTTATTAACATTATTGCTGCCCTCGCTTTTATTGTCAGAAATCGTATGTTAATTCAGGATATGAAAATATTTCAAATGGAAGGGCTAGAACATGTATTTAAGACTATTAGGGTTGTAAAATAATTAAGATAGCCAGTTACCAATCCTACCCATACTACCATTTAAAAAGTGTTAAATTTCAAAGATGGCCAACAACAAACAAGCAACCTGGCCCTGGCAGAGAAATAAGTGTGGTTGTATAGTTGTTACTTTTATTTATGCATTGTAAACCTGATCTGTAAATGCAAATTTCTGGCAGCTCTAGACAGCTTCCCATAGAGAGAACTTTTTTAAAGGTTGTGTCTGTGGTTTTGCATTTCGGATTAGTAGTTTCCCTTTGTTGCAATACACAGTGCTTCCTGATTATCGTGGAAGAGAGCTACACTGTATAGTTAACAGACTGCGTTATGTGTATTAAGTATTTGTAATAAGAATGCTAGTGTAAGTGTTATGCCATTATGGGGGGAGAAAGTAAGCCATGGTAATACCTTTTTACAACAGGTTCTGGCACACTGGAACTTGTGAAGTCAAATGAAAAACACTTTTTATAAAGATTTTGTGTCTTCTATATGTGCTGCATGGCACTATAACTGGCATATGTGGATCATTGGTATATTCTAATAACAAACAGCAACATAGGACTGGATTAAATCCCTGTTTAGCTTCGCTGTATTCATCTATTTCAAATGGCTGACATGTGCTGCTTTGGTTATAAAACTGCTTTTCTGCTGCTTTTGCAATAATTGATTCAATTCAGGTCCTGGTACAGTTGAAGATATGCAATATTTTCCTGATAGGAAGTAGGAGATACTTCCATATTTCACAACACTTTTCTCTCTAGAGTACCATGTAATATCCACTTTCAAGAGGAACCCTCTCGAGCAGGCCTTCAGACGGCCCAATGTTAATCTCACCTCCAATCACCTAATCTATCAGTACTGGATTGCTGTAAGCCATAAGGCACCAGCATTCTTATATGATCTCTACCTCAGGATAACTGGAAGAACACCAAGGTAACCGTGGCTTGCTTAGCCCTCTTGTATTATTATGAGCTCAAACAATGATCATCCTGCTCAGCCAAATAATAATGTTGTGGTAGTGAATATATAGGATACATGCAAGGATGACTTGTTTTGAGGGCAGGATGCATAGTTCTCAAACATTGGGATGAATGTCTCTTGGTTTGGCAAGAACACACAGAAATAATGACCTTTTGAGATTCCCCTGTGTATATATTTCTAATCTTTTAATAAAAATGTTATGACACGGGGGGGGAAGAAAAAAAAATCATCACAAAAATAAAAGGATGCTTATTACAGTATCCAGGGTTAATTTCTGTGGGTTTATCTGCAAGAGGCATTGAATGTGCTTTTTTGCGCATTTGAGTCCAGAGGTTAAGATTATGCATCCTTGCATTGTGTTTATTATGTTTCTCTATTTAAAATGGATATGATATTATTTCCTCTACAGAAAATTGTATAAATGTGTCCTTCAAGATGAACCCCTTAGAACAGGCAGTCAGGCGCCCCAATATTACACTCCGTTCCAACTCTTTTACGATTCAGTACTGGACAACAGTCTGTCATACAGTGCCAGCTCTGCTGTATGATGGGTGTCTCAGATTGACGGGTCAGAAACCGCGGTAAGGTGTACAGTGCCGAAATCCACCCGGTTCTGGTAATGTTGTTGTGGTGGTGGAGGAGGCAAGCAACGAGTCCATAGACTTCATGGCATTGGTAATGCTGTATTAACCCTGAATTGTGCACTGAAGCATGAGTATTTATTTTGTATTATTATTTTTTTTATAGTGCTTTTAGCTTGCTTACAAATAAACAGCATGTTGCATAAATGCGCTTTGCTGATGCAGTATTGTACCAATGCATTTATTTAAAAAAAAAAAAAAAATACTGCCACAGATTACAAAACATAAAACCATAGTCACATTGTAGGGCATTGAGTGTGAAGATAATTTAACTTAAAAATAATAAATGAGGGTTTCATGATGTTCATGTTTTATTAATATACAGTATCATTTACAAAGTATTTTTTTAGGGTTTTAGTTGAAGAACGTAATGAAAAGGAATTCTTTAGTTACCCATGCCATCAAGTCTGTGACAAAACAAATTTTACTAACTATCAACAAGCCTAACTGTTCTTTTAATTTGGCTCTTTGTTCAGAACAGTACCCTTAGTGCAAGATCAGGTCAATCATTTCAGGCATTTTCAGACGAGTATTTTCACCCCATCATGAAGACTTACATATTTAACGAAATCCACCTAGTATTTGCTCCTGTGCAAAGTTTACTTTTTTTTATTTTTACCTAAAAATTATATATATACAGTACTGTGCAAAAGTTTTAGGCAGGTGTGAAAAAATGCTGTAAAGTAAGAATGCTTTCAAAAATAGACATGTTAATAGATTATATTTATCTATTAACTAAATGCAAAGTGAATGAACAGAAGAAAAATCTAAATCAAATCCATATTTGGTGTGTCCACCCTTTGCCTTCAAAATAGCATCAAGCATCAATTTTTCTAGGTACACTTGCACACAGTTTTTAAGGAACTCGGCAGGTAGGTTGGCCCAAACATCTTGGAGAACTAACCACAGTTCTTCTGTGGATTTAGGCAGCCTCAGTTGCTTCTCTCTCTTCATGTAATCCCAGACAGACTTGATGATGTTGAGATCAGGGCTCTGTGGGGGCCATACCATCACTTCCAGGACTCCTTGTTCTTCTTTACGCTGAAGATAGTTCTTAATGACTTTCGCTGTATGTTTGGGGTCGTTGTCATGCTGCAGAATAAATTTGGGGCCAATCGGATGCCTCCCTGATGGTATTGCATGATGGATAAGTATCTGCCTGTACTTCTCAGCATTGAGGAGACCATTAATTCTGACCAAATCCCCAACTCCATTTGCAGAAATGCAGCCCCAAACTTGCAAGGAACCTCCACCATGCTTCACTGTTGCCTGCAGACACTCATTAGTGTACGCTCTCCAGCCCTTCGGCAAACAAACTGCCTTCTGCTACAGCCAAATATTTCAGATTTTGACTGATCAGTCCAGAGCACCTGCTGCCATTTTTCTGCACCCCAGTTCCTGTGTTTTCGTGCATAGTTGAGTCGCTTGGCCATGTTTCCACGTCGGAGGTATGGCTTTTTGGCATAAGTCTTCCATGAAGGCCACTTCTGACCAGACTTCTCCGGACAGTAGATGGGTGTACCAGGGTCCCACTGTTTTCTGCCAGTTCTGAGCTGATGGCACTGCTGGACATCTTCCGATTAGAAGGGAAGTAAGCATGATGTGTCTTTCATTTGCTGCAGTAAGTTTCCTTGGCCGACCACTCGTCTCACGGTCCTCAACATTGCCCGTTTCTTTGTGCTTCTTCAAAAGAGCTTGGACAGCACATCTGGAAACCCCTGTCTGCCTTGAAATTTCTGCCTGGGAGAGACCTTGCTGATGCAGTATAACTAGCTTGTGTCTTGTTGCTGTGCTCAGTCTTGCCATGGTGTATGACTTTTGACAGTAAACTGTCTTCAGCAACCTCACCTTGTTAGCTGAGTTTGGCTGTTCCTCACCCAGCTTTATTCCTCCTACACAGCTGTTTCTGTTTCAGTTAATGATTGTGTTTCAACCTACATATTGAATTGATGATCATTAGCACCTGTTTGGTATAATTGTTTAATCATACACCTGACTATATGCCTACAAAATCCCTGACTTTGTGCAAGTGTACCTAGAAGAATTGATGCTGTTTTGAAGGCAAAGGGTTGTCACACCAAATATGGATTTGATTTAGATTTTTCTTCTGTTCACTCACTTTGCATTTAGTTAATTGATAAATATAATCTATTAACATGTCTATTTTTGAAAGCATTCTTACTTTACAGCATTTTTTCACACCTGCCTAAAACTTTTGCACAGTACTGTGTATATATATATATATATATATATATATATATATATATATATATATATATATATATAATTACAAAAATTCCAATGTTAATAATAGATGGTAGTTTCCTCCTAGTTCTGTAACCAGTTATTTTTTCCTTCGTGCAAACTGCACTGGACTAAATATTTAGTGGCTGCTCCATTATGATCTACATTGCAGTCTCGAGCTTTGACATATTTGTCCCAGCTGTAAATAGATCAAAAACTTTCTGGTTGTGTTCTTTTGTAATAAATGTGTGGTACTTCCCAAAAAATATCTGAAAGCATCCATTTCTTTTTAATCAGTCTATGGAGGTGTTTTTTAATTTAATTTTTTTTTCTACTAATGTTGCACCCAGAATGAACAGAGGGCTTGGAGGGAAGATTAACTTTTAAAATGCCTAATTGTAAAAATAAATGATTTAATGAATTTATAAATACATAAATGAATGAATAAAAACCTCCAGTTGGAAGATAAGCATCAAACTGTTAATTTTCCTACCAAGTGCAAAATTACCTTTCTATTCCCATTTGGTATATATGATAAGTATATTACCACTTTCTTTTAAAGATCTGAATGGGAAAGAAATGTCTGAAAGTTGATTACATTCTTGTTAATTCAAATTCAAAGCCATTACATAATCGATTTCAACAAACCAGTCCAGCAGTATCAAGATACACTACAATATTAGTGCCATTGGAGAAAATTTCATCTTGGAACATATATTAATGAACCTCTTACTTCATCTTTAGAGATGCAAAGAAATATCAGTTAGCTGTTGCAGGACTCTTGTCGGATATCTACAAAAGATGTACTGCAATGTATATATGCTGGATTGGTCCTCCTGAGTACTAGCTGCATCACTTTTCTTGCTAGTTTGTTTACACCTGTTGCCTCTTGTGCTGTGTAGAATGATGAAAACTATCACTCGACTCCACAAAGCGTTGATGCTGCTGGAGTATTTCACCAGCCACTCCTGGGTTTGGAGCACAGACAACACAACCATGCTGATCAGCCAGTTAAGCCCAGAGGACAAGAAGGTAAGCAGCCATTCTCTGACACCAGCCTACTGCTTTCCTGAACAGTGACCAACCTACACACATTCTGTTATTTCTCATACCTGTTAAACCAAGCATTTCAGAACCATTTTTTTTTTTTAAAACATTCCTACAATCTGTAGTATGCTATAATGTAATTCCTGTCTGTTACGTTCCTCCATAGTTAATTTGCAAAGCCTGTTTTTTGGTTGTTTACTCTCTTGAAAGAATTTCAGCTGCAAGCACACAACCTCCTCCCTCTTCCTGCCAATCTGTGGTTGTGAATCTTGTGACTCTTATGGGAAGGTGTAGCTGTGAAGCTAACAGCAATTTTGGGGGTTTATTACAGTAAAAGATTGTTAAAAAAAATGCCTGAATCTTTTTTCAATATAGGGTTACAAAAATAACTCAAGGTACATGACTGACTACGCACATAGTGAGTGTAGTGTACGAAATACTGTTATTTTTCTTGTAGGTGTTTAATTTTGATGTTAGACAGTTGCACTGGGCGGAGTACATGGAGAACTACTGCATGGGAACCAAGAAGTATGTGCTGAATGAGGAACTATCTGGGCTGCCAGCTGCAAGGAAACATCTGAACAAGTAAGGTTTCATTTCAGCTGTGGGAATTCCATTGATTGGGAGCTTTTATAGGGCTTCTGATTTTCAGGTTTAACATTTTTCAAATGTAGGGGTTTCACTTGGTAGTGTCTGAAGTAGGAAGTTATTGACCTGACCGACCCATTCAGAAACCATTCTAAAACAGGCGTATTTTCTTAATTGGTGATCAAGATCCTGCTTGGTAATTAACAAATGGAAGTATAATTACAATATGGATGTTAGTTGCTGAGTGTAAAGCAGAACCACAAGATTTCATCTAATTTGCTGTGGTAGAATTCAACATTACCTCTGCCATGTCAAATGAAAGACTAATTTGCTGTGTGTGTAATGTAATTTCCTCCCTTATTTCTTTCAGATTGAGAAACATCCGCTATGCTTTCAATACTATATTGGTGGTCATGATTTGGCGTGTCTTCATTGCACGGTCACAGATGGCAAGAAACATCTGGTATTTCGTGGTCAGTCTGTGCTACAAGTTCTTGTCCTACTTCAGAGCATCCAGCACCATGAGGTACTAAGAGGACTCAAGGGGCACGAGACCCCAGACAGCTATGCATTTGATGGAATGCTTTACCAACCCTGGACAGCGTTGTCAGTATTTTGCTCTTCATACTGACATGTCAAATTAGTTCTGTTCACTGCGTGTTCTATATTTGTATGTAGCTTATTCAACTCACCTTTCAATATATATATATATATATATATATATATATATATATATATATATATATATATATATATATATATATAATATAAAAATAAAAAAAATAGAACTACAAGGCATTAAGCAACTTTTAATGTTAAATGAGTAAACTTGCTTACCTAATTTAAGGTGCAGTAAACTATACTGATTTATGAAGGCATGTATTGAAACACAGGGCTGCTGTTTTTCGGGGTGGTGGTGGTTGCTCTACCCCGCTTTTTTTTGCATGGGGCAAGAGTTGCTGGTAGCAATAATATTAAGAGTTACAATGTATTGTGTGCCTGTGTAAGCACAAGACAGCTTGGATCAGAAACGCCACTTATATTAGCATGTGGTATTGTAGTTTCCTGTCACTAACTTTTTATTGCCCGCATTTCATTTCGGTGCCTTTCATTACAGATTGTGTTTTCTTTCTTTTTTTCATTTTTCCGCATTCCTGTACGAAAATGCTAGTTCAAGCTTTTTCTCAAAGTTTGACCAGCAGGCCAAAGGGTTTTCTGCTAGAAGAAAATGATATAATGTATATTTCTACCTACTGCAGTGTCCAGTCTTGTTTGAATGTCATGCAGCCTTTAGATCGCTTTAGGCACTCCCTGTAATCAAACATTGACACTAAACAGTAGGCGTGATAAGATTAGATTTCATTTCCTGTTTTTCACACCACCATTCTAGATCCAGTAACCCCATCACCCAAATTGTGAATAATCCAGGATGCGATTTTCTGTATTTTATGTTAAACCTGACCAAATCTACTGTATCTCAGACTGTGGACTTAGGAAGGCCTGTCTTTTCAATTAATGCATTAACAAACTTGTTGGAAAGTGTCAGTATTTGTTTGAGAGAAAAAGCAAATGTTATAATAGTGTTCCCCATTTGAATAAAGTAATTTCATTTTCTAGTTGCCCTGGTAATATTCTAATATTACGGGGTCTGTTTTCAAATCTAATTATTCTAATCTGTAATTTTACAACAAGGAAAATGTTACTAAATGAGAACATGTGTAATACTTAGTTGTGTGGATATATTTGGCAGCAAAGTGCTATGAGAATGGAGTCTAAATGTGTAAAACCATACCTAATATTTAGATATTATCTTTACTTGTCTAATTCTTTCTGTGATACAATGCTGTCCTAAGAGGACCTAGATCTGAAGTTGTTTGTCTTTCTGACGTTTGTGAGAATGTTAAACTTTGTTTAAACGTTGTCATATTCTGAATTTCAATATTGGGTTTTTGTCCATCATTTTAACCTGTACTTATGATATATAGCAAAAGGAAATTCTTCCTTTTTAATCAGTTGTAGAAACATATGGTGGAATGTATATTTTGGTCACCTTTAGAGATAAAGACATTTGACAGGTGTTAGGAATTTGAATTGTGCCTGAATTTTCAGACGATGTGTTGAAACAATATGTGAAAAGAGAAATCCTAGGACTGTGTTTTCTAATCTGTTTCTGTAAAACTCTATTTAGGTAGTCAATTTATAAAAAATAAAAAGATTAGAAGAAGGTTTGTTTGAAAGCAGAGATCTAGAATAAACCATTTTATTTTTGTGCTTAGAAAATATAATGCAATGTATTTATTTACTAAAAAAAAAACACAAAAAAAAAACTAAGCCACAGTTTAAAACGTGGTTAATGTCAGTCCCCAATTTAAGGCAAGCTAAATTGTCAAGAGGTTTCATATATACTGAGATCTAAGTCTGACTGATTTCATTTAAGTATATGCTAACGTGATGTCATTTCAAGAACTACATTTAGATGCAGGGGGGGAAAAAAAGTTTATCCAGTTTATTTCTTTCACAAAGCTTTCATTAGCCATTTAAAGCTGCAAGGGTGGTGTGTGAGATATAAGACCTTCACTATATCTGACACATTGCATGTCTGTAATTTGTATAACCTGTTTAACCACCTTGAACTAAATGGAGTGTTTCAGAATATGTTAAACAATTAGATATACTGGTTTGTGTGTCTAATGGAAGTTAAGATACCTGAATGCATGAAGATACCTTGAAATATAGCTGAGCTATTTCTGAATAACAATATGGCTTTTATGAACTTACATTGTACCTAATATACAAACCAGTGCATAGGTTGAGGACCACAACTGGTAAAGAATGTGAGAGACCTTTGTAAGCACATTTACTTTAGTCTTGAGCTTGTATTTTCTTTTAGTCTAGTTTCCTAATTGTTCAAAAGCTAATTTTGAGTACCTTTAACCCCCCTTCAGATATTTAAATATATTAACTTGCTTCTACTGCAGACAAATAAAATGCACTTCCATTGGTTGAACTTGCATGTTTTTCAGTGGACAATTCGAGGCAAATTAATTGTGTTATTCAAGCAATCCCAAGTTGTAACACTGAAATGTAGACGCACCAATCAATTTGGTAACTCAACCTGTGGAATACAGTTATATGGTTGTGTTCAAAGCAGAGGGCATTACACTTGTATTGTATTTAACTGCAGACGATACAATATTTTTCTTCTGTGGTGCTTTTTTCTTTTTTTGTAATCCTATTCACTGTTAAATACTTCTATTTTTGTTCTTGTTCCAGTAACATGGCTCGCCTGCTTAATTTCTGTACAGTGTAGTGCCCAGGAAATCTAATTTATGTACTGTATCTCTTCTGTAGTATTTGTCATGTTACACCTAACTACACTTTTAACTGTAATTTGTCATCTTTGGGGAAATTAACTCTTTAAGGACCAAGTGTTTTTGAAGAGACTTCACCCCTAAAATGTATATTTTATTGTCTCAATGCGATTACAATCCCCCAAAATACTCTTCCTGTATGTATACAAGATAGCTGTCCTTAGAGTACAGGAGAAAAAATAAATAAACTTTGCAAGTCATGTCAATGGAAACTTCATGGGTGCCTTTGTTTGTAAACCAAAAAAATATATAATAAAAGGTCTATATTACTGACTCCTCTAGTTCTTTGTTCACTGTCTGAGGATGGTATCTTTTTTTTTTAATAGGAAGAGTTAATGAGACAAAACAGTAAATAATAAACATCAACGCCAGATTACCGATTGCCCAATTTATTGAAATATGTAAATCCAAAATCAATATTAAGCCATAACAAAAGAACAACCTTTGTAGAACATAACACGTCATTCTGTGGATTCGGCAGTTTGTTCTGATTGCTGCTGATCTTCCTCATTACCTGTGAATATGAATGAAGCAACTGTTACAGCAGTACATTAAATCTACACACCTTGTTCATATGTAGAAATAATACCGATTACAGTACAGCATTTCCTCTTATGGACACCTAAATATCCATACCTGCGAAGCTATCGCTGGTTCTAAAAATAAATTGTTAATCCTTTTGTGTGCACCAGCTTTTGTATTCACATGTCAACACTTTACAATGTGTATTAAGAGATTGAATGGTTCTATTTTAAACAAGCTTGAGGGGGTCACATTTAATGCCATACAGTTCTTTCTGTGCTGTAACTGATTCTTGATTAGGTCGGAGGCTATACTGAATTTATGTTAAAAAGTAATGCTCAGTCCTTCTAATTACTTTACTAGCCATGCACAAATTTGAGCAATACAAGAATACAACATTATACAGTATCATCTTCATTTACCTTATGTTTAAATTTGTACATGTTTAATATCAATTGTGTCCAAGAGGATTGTCTCTTGTTGCTTCGATTTTTGTTTGTCGTGGTTACTAACTGGCAACACATGCTTCGGCAAAGAGGGCTCCTGGCTTATTGTGGGGAAGCTAAATCAGCAAATCTTTAAAATATGAACTGGTGTGTTTTCTAACCAACCTGTGGAAGTGGGTGGAGTGTTTTGACTTCGTGCTTCTGGAGAAATCTGACAAAGCATGACCTCAATTAAGAATCCACAAAACTTGTGGAGCAGCCCTGTGGGGAAGAAATGGAGTGGAAATTCACGTCATACAGCAAATTACAGGAACCCTTTTGTTGGCAGTGTATCTAATTAAAAATACCTTTCTCGTACTGCCATGTTTTTACTTTTTAGGCTCCTTTTTCATCAGCTACTGTACATTGATGAGAAAAGAGTGAACTTAGTAAAATGAATCCAATGTGTACTTGTGATGCTAATACTTTAAAATGCCTGTGAATTATGCTTTATGGAACAATTTCAGACAGAGAGCAAGACTGGTCTGAATGTTTGTGTATGCTAAGTGGTGTTGAATCATCTTACCACTCTGCTGCTTGTTTGGCAAACCACATTTTCTCTCGAACATGTGAGTGGTTAGTGATGTGCTGTGCTGCCAATTTAGAACAAACCTAGACCATAGAATGTGTTTCAATTGTTATGTGAGCTGGGCCAGTCTCCAGGCTGCTGCACCTTTTGACCTAGTTCTGATTTCTGGTTTGCAGATTCCCATTGTCTTCAGCTTGTATGAAACATGTTTGCAGCGAACAGTACTTTGCTTATAAAGGCAGCATTTAGGTTGAACTGTGAGGCAGCTCTGAGTATAGGAACAACATATGCTGGAAGCAATTGCATTTACCTTGTCCTGTGTAAATGATTTCCAGGCACAAATACTACAGGGAGAACTGAAGCTTTGAATGAACAGGCAAAATGAAGGGGGGACTTTTAAATCTGCTTTACACTGCTGATAGGGAAGTATAACCAATATATACACTGTATACACTGTTGGCATGGTAATGGCTCTTTCAAAGTGGGGGTGTAGTCTGCTCTTCCAGTCATAGAACTAGTACATAAAAGTCATGTATAGTACTGTACATACCTTTTGTTTCGAACCACAATTAACACTGACTGTTGAACTGAATGGGACATTTTGTGAAATAAGATCATTTGGCCAATAGACACAATGTCAATGTAATCTTTAGGAGACCAAAAAAGTCATTCTGACCTTAAAAATAAATTGCTCACATTGAAGTTTTTTATTAAACCATGAACCTACTGAGCCCTCTGAGGCAACTATTCTTAATAGCCGTCTGACTGAGATTTTAATTTGTAAATATGTATAGTTTAAAGTTGTAATGTCGCACAATCGTGTTCAATTTTATGTGATTCATGACCATGACTAGCTGGTTACAACAGTAGTTTTCTGTCTACTCAAAGCAGACCATGTTGGTTATCCAGGTTATTTATAGCCCTAGAAATTGTGCTTCTGGTAAATGAGCAATCTCCCTCCTTGTAGCTGCATCTCCGTCACTGAACATGCAGCAGGTGGAGGTTATTCATTTTATACTGATACCATTATTCGGATGACTTGTACAAGGGGATTACAAAGTACAAAACCTTTTTAAAAAAGGGTTCAAAGACACAGTTCTTACCTGCAGTTGAAAATATTCCTCCAACGATTCCGCAAATCCTTGTGGCAAACTGACCTATGGCTATCCCTTCTTCTGTGATCTTGACCGTCAGGGAGCTAATGTCATATCTAATGAAGATCCCAGGTATTCCCTGGTGTTCCTTGCTGACATTGACTGTTGTGTCCTGCAAGATATTAAACAATAAGAAACAACATTGTAAGATGCCTACCAGCGTGTTTCAATAGGAATATAGGCATGTGATTTTTACACGTTTCTTCTGCTGCTGTCTTGAGACAGCAGCTCCTTTTTCAAAATATCCTCTGGGACTTCAGGAAGGAACGGACCCATATAAAATCCCTCCTTACAACAGAGTAAATACAGACAATAAAATGAAGTAGAGTTGTTTTTTAAAAAAAACAAACAATCTAAATAGCTTGATGAAGGCTAGGATAGGGTTGCAACTCTTGAAAACAAACATGTCATTTGAAAATCGCTACCACGAACAGCAATTAAACATCTTTGTATTATCTTTGCAAGCTTGCAAATATATATATATATATATATATATATATATATATATATTTTTTTTTTTTTAAAAAGGCTTGTTTTTCCTGTACAGCATTTCCCCCAATGCACCTTGCTTGGAATTGTCATGACTGTTCCCTGAATCGGAGCTCTGTGAACATCATAATTAACCCCTCATGGAATATAAGGGATATTCCATGAGGGGTCTCCTCTGTTTTGCTTTGCAGGTATCCAATTAGCCCCACCACATGCTGAAGTGAAACATGGTCCTAAAGGTCACTGTACAGGGTTTCAAAGAGGCACTAAGCCACTGAGAAACCCAAACCCAACATATGTATCTCTGTTATAGTAACTTGTCTGTATTTATAATGGTCTGTAACCATCAAGCAAATAAGAGCAGACCACTGTGCTCCAATATCAAATAATAAGCAGATTGGAAGGGGGGAAATGAAGGCGTTTTATAGCAACTAAATATTAATGTACAGCTATGGCCAATGTACAGCTATGACTTTTAGGATTTTAGAGACATATATATATATATATATATATATATATATATATATATATATATATATATATATATATATATATATATATATTAAACATATTGTAATCAAAGAAACTACAAAATGGCATCGCAAAAGTCTACCGGAAGCCATAATAGCAGTACAGTATTTCATGTTAGATTTCGAAATGTCACATGTTTTTCCATTTTTGTCAGTTTTTCGTTAAGTATATGGAAAACTACAAAGCGATATGTAATTCAATGTGTTAACGTAACATTATTCAGCAGGTTTCGTTAGCTAATTCTATAGGGTGATCCCAAACTTTTGGCCACAGCTGTACATGCACAACTACACCAATTGGTGAAAGAGTGCATTGCTTTCTAAACCCAAAATAGTATTGTTTTATTGTTTTATTTTCCATTAACAAAAGGCACAACTGAACTGTGGTATTCACATGCCACAAAATGACTGACCTGACTGGTATCTATATATGTATTGTAACTGCTAAATTGGGTAGATTATGAAGAATTGGTTTATGATCTCAAGAGAAGCAATCTAGCTCCTGGCTTCATTTGTATTCTTATCTGTATGACTGTTTGCTAACAATCTTGATAATCAATCATCAAAGTGTTGCTTTAAAATAACAGGACAACAAAATCAACACAATCAATACTGTGGGTGCTCCCAAACTGCTCTGAATCTCTGTGAACTCAAATTGCTTTCCCATGGCTTGCTGTATCAAGGTTTCTAGGCAACGTGACACAGGAGAATCAGTTTGGATAATATAACACAAAATAGAGGTTTCATTTTACAGTAGGCAGAGTGGAAATTACACTGTAGAACAGTAATGCACTCTAGAGTTTGATACCCTCAGAAGTCAGATTAACACAATGTACAATATGTGGTTTTATAGAAGACAAAATGGGCCCACAAAAAAATCAGGTTTATACATTTTAGATTTTATTAAGTTCTGCCTCTGTTTAAATTGTTGTAATAGATCCCCATAATCTCATCATTGGCCAATAATAAAATAAATAATTCAAAATCATTGTGTTAAACTGAGAAAGTAAAGTATATCATACAAAATTGTGCAAAGACTGCTGCTATGAAATGTAACAAATTAAACACTTAATATAACAATATCGTAAGAATCCTAAGAATGTGTGAACCAATCCACTGGTTGATTTAAAATGTCTGCTCTGGTTTTATAATACCAGCACTGTGTTAAACTTAGAAAGCATGCACAAAAATAAACCGTCTTGTTGCATGCACTAAAATAAACAGCATTCACTGTCTTGTTGGACACATTGCACACTGCAAGCTTTCCTTCTGGAAGAGGAGAGCTGTTCGGTGAGCCATAAAGCAAATGGATATGGCAACCCAGGGAAGCCTTTTATTTCCTCTCCAATGCGTCAAATGTACAAGAACTTAGAAGAAAAGGTCAAACCGTTCTGTACCCACTAATCTTATACTATCTTTTTTATCACAAGATTAATTTGTTATTTCTCAATTTGGTCGTCAAACCAGTAAGCCAGATCTATGGCCCTAGTTTAATATTTTGATATAAATCACACTACTGTGACACCTTGTTTGAAAAAGATTCTGAATCTGTTGTACAGCAAAATACAGAGAAATAGGCAATTATTTTTATAAACAATACATACAGGAATACCTTTTTGGAAAACCAAACTAAAAGCATGTACTAGAAAGAGGTCACTGACTGAAGTTTTGTGATCAATTTTATGTCACTCGTCATAAGTACTGACCTAAGCAACTTCCAGAGACTCTTGGGTATCGTCGGATAGATTTTCAAGGAGGATGCACTAATTCCTGGTGACACACAGATAATAATCTAGCTAAACTGAAAACCATGAAAACATAAGTTATTGAAATATATCATATCTAGTGGTATGTCGCTGAAGTTGCTTCTCATACTCACACGCACTATTGCCGTGCAATAGTCTTCCATTCTTTCACTATGCCTGGCTAGGTTTCTGTATGCTGGCATTATTTTATTTTATTTAATTTATTTAATTTTTTTAATTTAGTCGTTCCCAATTAGTTTTTATTATTTTCTCCCCAATTTTGAAATGCCCAATTATTTTTAGGCTCCACTACCACCCCTGCGCTGACTCGGGAGGGGCGAAGATGAACACATGCTGTCCTCCGAAGCGTGTGCTATCAGCCGCTCGCTTCTTTATACTCTGCAGACTCACCGTGCAGCCGCCTCAGAGCTACAGCGTCGGAGGACAACGCCTTATAGGCAAGCCCGCAGGCGCCGGGCCAGACTACAGGGGTCGTTGGTGCGCGGTGAGCCGAGGACACCCTGGCCGACTTAACCCTCCCTTCCCCCGGACGACGCTTGGCCAATTGAGCACCGTAGTTTTTATTATTTTCTCCCCAATTTTGAAATGCCCAATTATTTTTAGGCTCCGCTACCACCCCTGCGCTGACTCGGGAGGGGCTAAGATGCCAGATTGTCAGATATTGCCAGATTGCAATATACATGTTATATATCACTAAGACACTGAATATAATTCATTAATATGACAATCCCATTATATTGGTAGTTATAAATGTTATTACATGTTTATGTTTAAAAAATAGTAATGATTTTTGATGATTGATATAATGCTATAATACTGCACCAAATGGCAATGCTATACTTGGATGAATATCTAAAAAAAAAAGAATGACATCATACATTAACATCTTACCTTTTCTGTAACAGAATACTGGTGGGTGTTTACAGCAAACTTGTATGTCTTTACTTTGGTTGGCACAACCACTAGAAAGTATTGAAACATTGTATCTGAAAAAAAATGTACATAATAGTGTATTTAAAATTACACCATTTAAAGTATAAAAGTATCACCTGCAGAAAACTACCCTGAATGGTAATAATTAAAAAATTAAAACATTTTCATATGTATTATTTATTTCGTAGCAGACGCCCTTATCCAAGGCAACTTACAATTGTTACAAGATATCACATTATTTTTACATACAATTACCCATTTATACAGTTGGGTTTTTTTTTTTTTTACTGGAGCAATCTAAGTACCTTGCTCAGGGGTACAGCAGCAGTGTCCCCCACCTGGGATTGAACCCACAACCCTCCGGTCAAGAGTCCAGAGCCCTAACCAATACTCCACACTGGGATATAAGATTTAGATATAACTGCCTACATACTGCACAGTGTAACTCCAAGATATAAAACAGGCCTGCATTTATATACAAAGGGTTTTCACCTGAGTGTGTGATTTTCTCACTGCCATCTAGTGGATTGATGAGTCCAGATGCAGGGTCTCCAAATGAAAAATGGTTGATTCGGTGGGAGAAATTAGCTCCTGAAAGGGACCACAACAAAGGGCTTGCAACATTTCTTGAAAGCAATTAACAGTGTATCAGACATGCATTTGTGTCAAAGAAAGACAAAACTGCTGCTAATGTGTAGAAAAGAACGAGTGTAAGAAGTACCTTCTGCACCAAAGTTGCTTGACAAGTGCATGTGAACTTCAAAAACTGTTAGGGGCCTGGAAATGAAAATACATACGTAGATGTTTAAAGAAGAAACACAAAACAGGTTTTTGTGTTTCTGGTAATAAGATTTAAACATGTTTAGAAGCTGTTTGGTTATGATTACAAATGGGATTAAACCCGTAAAACCTGAATGGGTGCTGCTTAAAAAAAATCAAAACTTCCCTAAAGGCTGTTTGAAATCCTTTCAAATACATTGTTTTTTCTGATATTAGTTGTACTGTGTTACCATCATTACTGCCAACCCCCCCTTTATTGTGCTAAAAATCTTTTGATTCTTAAATACAAGATGAGCCTATAATGTATTTAACATGTATTAAAACATATTATGATGGAAATTAATTTTAAAAAATCTTTAAAATACAATTGATAATGTAACATCACTTATAAGCATTATTATTATTTATTTATTTCTTAGCAGACGCCCTTATCCAGGGCAACTTACAATTGTTACAATATATCACATTATTTTGACCTACAATTACATTATTTTTACATACAATTACCCATTTATACAGTTGGGTTTTTACTGGAGCACACTCTAGGTAAAGCACCTTACTCAAGAGTACAGCAGCGTCTCCCACCTGGGATTGAACCCGCGACCCTCTGGTCAAGAGTCCAGAGCCCTAACCACTACTCCAATTAGGAAACTTGCATTTAGCATTCCAGTCAAGCAGAACATCAATATAGTCATAACTGATACATACTTTCCAAGAGAAATATGGAAGTTTCCAGCGACTTTGTTTACTTGGATTGAGCCATGAATTCTGCATGCATTAGGAGGATCTGCAGGCTTAATTTCTCTAGAGTAAAGAAAAAATGGTTATTGTCCTTTATTTTAATATTATTAACCCCAACCATGTTCATCTTTTTTTAATATTCAAGCTAGGTATCTAATAGAAAATCTGTAAATATTTGTTCCATATCCAAACTCTTGTCACCGGTTCACACCGATTGTGGCTGGAATTTTCAGCAGGGATTAATGAAGAACTACGTGTTTATTGTAAATAAACTGAGGACACTAGAAATAAGTCACAAGGGAACGTTAATATGAGACACAAAAAAATGTAAATGGCACTTCTCATCTGTTTTAACTATCTGAATGATGGAATATACTGTATATTTATTTGAGTCGACTTTATTTTTGCCGTCAGTATTACCTTTGTGGCATTCTTTGCAGACTGTCATTAAAGGAAGACTGGATCAAGCTGTTCAGCATAGTAGGTTCTTGAATTCTGTTCTGATGGCTCTGCATTTTCCTGGTTACAAAACATGAGGAAGAAGAAGAAGAAGAGGGTGATGATGATGATGATGATGATGATGAAGGCTGTGTTTCCAAGATAGCTTAATAAAGCCCAGTAAAGGTGTATTGTATTTCTTATACATGTTGAATAAAGACAGACACAAAGAGAAGAATGTTTTTCCATGATTCAAATAATCAAATGTTTACAGTCATAATAATAATAATAATAATAATAATAATAATAATAATAATACCTTTGCCAAGCTTGTTGTTCTGGTGTTAATTCAAAATAATCCTGTTTGAGATAATAAAGTAAATGATATGTGTAGAGTCAAACAAAAGCAAATCCTGAATATTATCTTTTGCGTTTATTACCGGCACTTATATGAAACAATGCATTACTAAATGGAAGCTAACTGGGACAGCTTGTGTTTATTCCCTTCTATTGTATATTACAGGCATTGTAATAATTGAAGAATACAAGTGGACAAGGACTGTTACAGCAGCACATTTCAAGTACATGGTTCGGTTGCTGGGCTACAGAAATAGTCATTACATGAAGGTACAATTCTAAAGCCTGGTAAAAGTTCAGAAAGATATGCAATTTTATAGCAGGCTCTATAGAGCTAGTTTTTACTACACCAATAGTCTGATGATCACAAGTCTTGGGCTACTTAATGCTACACTACAGTAGGTAAGTCCACGATTAGAGTTAACTGATGTCTGAGAAACCAGCCCCAACTTTAACCTGCACTTCATTTAAAGACAGTGTTTAGGACTGTTTTGAAAATGTTTTGATTATAAGGTTTGATTTAAATTAAACCTGTCTTGACTTTTTATGTTTCAAAACACACTCTAACCTTTGAGAGAACTTTTACAAATATTATGTTGTATCAAAAAGGAACAATATACAGTAATGTTGAATATGCCACTTACAGGTTTATATTGGAGACGTTCTGAACTCTTTACCATTGATTTAGCCACATCAAGAGCATCTGCACCAATTGCTATCAAATACAGAATGTGTACATTATTGCAGCAATCTATCGACGGTATCTATGTCACCCAAAACATTTTACATGGACAAATACAATCAAGTGCAAATGAAAGGAATTTGAGTTTTTGTTATCAACAATTCTATTTCGGATCTCAGGAATTATTATTATTATTTATTTCTTAGCAGACGCCCTTTCCCAGGGCGACTTACTGTTGTATACAAAAAAATACATATTAAGAATTACAGTACAATTAAGAGCAAGATACAAAATACAATGACTTCAGTCCTAATAAGAGCAAATACAAAACACAGTACAAAACACATAATGTATTTCTAACATCAAACAAAAAAAGCTAAAACATTTTTAAAATATGAATATTTTTAAAATATAAAAAAATAATATTGAGAATTATTGATATCAACAATTCTAACAAAAGACTGGGGCTAACTTGGTGCCAATTTGCATAGCAACTGGAAATACTGTACAAGCAGCATTATTAAAAAGGTGCCACTTCTGTAACTATATCCAATAATTGCAACCTGACTGTTTCTTGTTGCATGTGAATTAGTATATATTTTGATGTCACTTATGTGTAATAGTTTGTGTCCATCTTTATTTTCTACAGGTGGTTCATTTAGAGAGTAATGAAGATTCTTCTTTGTTTTGTGTTGCTTCTTCAACAAGGAGAACAAAAAGAACAACAGGAACAACAAGAATATTTCTCCACTTTTTTGTTAAAATAAATGAATTTCAAAAATGAAAAGGAAACAAACAAACGTACTTACAATCACATTTTGCTGCAACAGTTATATCAATATTAATTTGCAGTTTGCTGCAATAAAGAAAAGGACACGTGTTTAAAGTAATTTTCTGATTAACGTATGACAATATTAATTTAAAAAAAAAAAACTTGTTGTTTTTATATTTTCCTACCTTGTGATGTCACTGTCCACTTCATAATCATATTTAATCCAGATTTCTTGGAAGTACCAGAATTCCCAGAGGCTTAAAACACCAATGAGTGTGAAGGTAAGCAGAGAAACTGTATAATGTAATAAATAATAATTGTATGTTATTATCAGTTAAATTAGTTAAACACTGAATGTTTGTCAGTACTTATAGTCAGGGTCTTTACTGAACATATTTTTTAAATTTGGACTAATGATAAACAATTATTAACTGTTAAAGTGAAACAGCAAACCCTTCACAAGATGATTAATCAAAGCTAATTGTGTCCAATTAGTTGAAAAACAGACTAAATCACCATTAAACCAATTTACAATTGAGCCCCTTTCACTTAAATGATCACCTTTGAGTGAGATTACTCTTATTAAGTACAGTAGGTGAGGGGCTGTGCAGCTCATATACGTGAAAAAAGTCTAATTTGCAAGTTGGTTTAACGGGGGTTTAGTTAGATTGTATTACTATTTTGACTCTCAGGGGAGGCAGGCTCACTACCCACTGTGAAGGAATTCAACTCTTAGCAGCCCTGTGATAGAACACTTGTAAGTAATGATAACCAGGGCTAGATCTTGAACAACTGTACATGATGTGTGTGTGTCTGTGTGCCTGGAAGCACAATTACATTTTCGAACATAAATCTTTTTATTTGGAAGGTGAACATCTTAACAGACAGCAAACTCCAGTATAAATGTAATACAACAATATCTGTTTGTACTGTATTTATATTTCATTAACAAGTACTGTTAATAATACAGTGTCTAGCATTATATGTAAACATAGTACATTAAATTAGAGAAGAAACCATAACAATGTTCTTAGAGACAGTTTTCAACATGATGTGCAGTTCTGACCTGTCCCACCAGCAGCAGACGCTTCAACGCAACTCTCAGGAAGTTTTGTGAAAACATCAATCTCCTTAAAAAGATGTTGGGATGACTTTCTACTACTGAGCCGTCTTCTCATTTTTCCAAAGCAAAAGTAAGTTAAATATTTAACTTATTGATTCCTGTATAATTTAGTGTACAACAATATCAACAATATTTATTTATTTATTTATTTGTTAAGACCAAATCTGTCTGTGAGAATCTCCTGGAACAGACAGCAAAGAGGACCAGGTCTGATCATGACTGCTCTCCTGGTGCAGAGAATGTGATCGAACAGGATTTGTAAGTATGTAAAAGGAAAATATTTTTTAGCTCAACATGAGCAAAGACTGTAGACAACACCCAGTTCAGACTGTGCATACCCAAGAGTTTACAGTATATATATATAGGTAACAACTGTATTGTAGCACAGCAGTACAGTGTATATATATTGCTTTTTAGATTGGATTTTCGCTCAAGTTGGTTTGGGATATAAATAGACTGTAACCCAGCAGTATTTTTGTGAGAGAAAACTTGTTTCATCATAAACAATAGGCCCATCCTACTTGTTTTGTATTCTGCATATTAGCTTTACAAAAGCCTACTTTGTGTAATGCAAATAAAATTCACTAAAGCAATATAGTAAAAACAGCAGCCTATGCCAGATGGTATGGATTTGAATATGCTTTAACACCCAGCTTTAGACTTGTTCTTTTTTTATTTTCAAATAAAGTCCTTTTATTTTATTAGCCTTTTTTAAACTAAATTGGAATCCTAAACACAGCTAAATAAATAAACAAACTTGCCATTTCCTTATCTCAAAGTACAATAAATATGTGGTGTTGTTTTTTTTTAGATTGACATTTTGAATGTGTTATTAAGATTTGATTGTAACACTCTTAAACAGGTAAAGCCAGACAGACTTACTCAACAGATCAGTTGCTGTTACATTGTAGTTGGTGCACTAATTCAAAGAAAACAAAAACTGGCACAGCAGATACCAATTACACAGCCTTTTAACCAGGAAAATATTCTCTTGCAACCAGATAAAAATAATGACTATCCTTTCTTTCTTTCTTTCTTTCTTTCTTTCTTTCTTTCTTTCTTTCTTTCTTTCTTTCTTTCTTTCATTTTCAGCTTTATTAATTTTTAATATCAGTGTTTTTATAAAAGACCTTATTCCTTTGTTGTGTTTATTTCTTTCTGCAGTGTACCATGGATGGTGTCTAGCTGCTCAGAATCTCCTCTCCTTTCTCCACTCTAAAAGGACAGAAAGACAGCATGACCGGTAACTACTGCATGTCTCCTGCACATCGCTGTTCAAGAACATGTAAACTGTATCTCCACAGAAGCACCGATTGCAGGAGAACTAGCCTTTTACTTCCCAGACCTCTGAAAAACCAGAAATGGTACCAAGGTATGGCTTATTGCATTTCATTAAATTTGCTCTGTTGTTTTTGTTAAATTGTGGATGTTTGATCAAAAAGATGATAAACTGGCATCAGTGAAATTACATTTAAAATATATATATTTTAAAAGAATCCTTACAAAACTCTAGCTGTCTTATTTAAGCTCTGTCCCAGCTCATTTTTTGGTATTTTACAAGAAACAACTATAGATCTTTTTAGGCTAGTCAGGGGTTATTTAATGGTAAATATTAAAAGCTTTTTTTATATTCAAAATATCATTGTTTGTGTCCAAAATCCAATAGCTGACATTACCAATACCCCTTATTACTGGTAGATGTGAATGGTGCATATTGTTCTAAGAAACCTGTTGACTTCAATACGGAAGTTGTCTCACAATTTTTACTGTCATTATTACACAATCTACAGTTGCGTGCTGTGGTGCTGCAGTTTCCTGTCTCAGACCTCCTAAACATTTAACACAAATGTCAAAGTGGGATTCATCACAACCAGCTCTTTGTGTTACACATGGTTAAGCAATGACAGTGTTTTTTAAGACAACCATTTCCATTTTGACAATATAAACTTAGTAGCTGGGGGAGGCTGTAAAACTTCTGAGGCACTGCATTTGTTACCACGTTTAGACTGCTGTAATGAAAAATAAACAACAGTTACCTGTCCAATTTTCCATCTGGAAGAACTTGGCTTCTAACAGTGTTAAATTCTGCGTAATGAGTGTCATTGTGTTCTTGTTCTGCTCCTTGTTCTGCTGGAATTTTTATTGATTTTATTTGGTCTTGCAAACAGGAGACCGCAATTATGTCCTTGTCACCAGTTTTTAGATATTTAGATAAAATACTTTTAGTGCTGCCATGTGGTGAGCCATCCAATACTTATAATTATGAGGTTAGCTTTCAAATATTTGATAGAATATATATATTCACCCGTTATAACGCGCCTCATTATAGTGCGGAATCGGCTATGCCACAGTAGGGTCGTGGCTCCCATTTCCTCCATAATGCCATTACAGTAGCCCTTTTATACTTGTTATAAGGCGGAACACAAATAGCACAGACTTGTAACTACGGCTCCCCACTATAGCGTTATAAAGGGTGAGCACTGTATATACAGTGTATATTCACCCGTTATAACGTGCCTCATTATAGTGCGGAATCGGCTATGCCACAGTAGGGTCGTGGCTCCCATTTCCTCCATAATACCATTACAGTAGCCCTTTTATACTTGTTATAAGGCGGAACACAAATAGCACAGACTTGTAACTACGGCTCCCCACTATAGCGTTATAAAGGGTGAGCACTGTATATATACAGTACTGTGCAAAAGTTTTAGGCAGGTGTGAAAAAATGCTGTAAAGTAAGAATGCTTTCAAAAATAGACATGTTAATAGATTATATTTATCAATTAACTAAATGCAAAGTGAGTGAACAGAAGAAAAATCTAAATCAAATCCATATTTGGTGTGACCACCCTTTGCCTTCAAAACAGCATCAAGCATCAATTCTTCTAGGTACACATGCACACAGTTTTTGAAGGAACTCGGCAGGTAGGTTGGCCCAAACATCTTGGAGAACTAACCACAGTTCTTCTGTGGATTTAGGCAGCCTCAGTTGCTTCTCTCTCTTCATGTAATCCCAGACAGACTCGATGATGTTGAGATCAGGGCTCTGTGGGGCCATACCATCACTTCCAGGACTCCTTGTTCTTCTTTACGCTGAAGATAGTTCTTAATGACTTTCGCTGTATGTTTGGGGTCGTTGTCATGCTGCAGAATACATTTGGGGCCAATCAGATGCCTCCCTGATGGTATTGCATGATGGATAAGTATCTGCCTGTACTTCTCAGCATTGAGGAGACCATTAATTCTGACCAAATCCCCAACTCCATTTGCAGAAATGCAGCCCCAAACTTGCAAGGAACCTCCACCATGCTTCACTGTTGCCTGCAGACACTCATTCGTATGCGCTTTCCAGCCCTTCGCAAACAAACTGCCTTCTGCTACAGCCAAATATTTCAAATTTTGACTCATCAGTGCAGAGCACCTGCTGCCATTTTTCTGCACCCCAGTTCCTGTGTTTTCGTGCAGAGTTGAGTCGCTTGGCCTTGTTTCCACGTCGGAGGTATGGCTTTTTGGCGCAAGTCTTCCATGAAGGCCACTTCTGACCAGACTTCTCCGGACAGTAGATGGGTGTACCAGGGTCCCACTGTTTTCTGCCAGTTCTGAGCTGATGGCACTGCTGGACATCTTCCGATTGCGAAGGGAAGTAAGCATGATGTGTCTTTCATCTGCTGCAGTAAGTTTCCTTGGCCGACCACTGCGTCTCACGGTCCTCAACGTTGCCCGTTTCTTTGTGCTTCTTCAAAAGAGCTTGGACAGCACATCTGGAAACCCCTGTCTGCCTTGAAATTTCTGCCTGGGAGAGACCTTGCTCATGCAGTATAACTACCTTGTGTCTTGTTGCTGTGCTCAGTCTTGCCATGGTGTATGACTTTTGACAGTAAACTGTCTTCTGCAACCTCACCTTGTTAGCTGAGTTTGGCTGTTCCTCACCCAGTTTTATTCCTCCTACACAGCTGTTTCTGTTTCAGTTAATGATTGTGTTTCAACCTACATATTGAATTGATGATCATTAGCACCTGTTTGGTATATTGTTTAATCATACACCTGAATATATGCCTACAAAATCCCTGACTTTGTGCAAGTGTACCTAGAAGAATTGATGCTGTTTTGAAGGCAAAGGGTGGTCACACCAAATATGGATTTGATTTAGATTTTTCTTCTGTTCACTCACTTTGCATTTAGTTAATTGATAAATATAATCTATTAACATGTCTATTTTTGAAAGCATTCTTACTTTACAGCATTTTTTCACACCTGCCTAAAACTTTTGCACAGTACTGTATATATATATATATATATATATATATATATATATATATATATATATATATATATATATATATATTGTAAACATGAGGGACAGTGTGGTTAGATTTGTGGCTGTATTTCACATTTACATACCAAACTTTTTTTCAGTACTCCTTACCGTAGTTAAGTACCTGCCCATCTCTGGGTGACAGGGAGTAGCTGTTTGTGTCTCTCATGTGCACCTAAAAGAGTCCTTTTAATGAGACAAAACAATGAGTATAAGAACAGATCGTCCTGTCTGCCGACTGTAAACTTGACCTTGTTTATGACCACTTCGTGAATCATTGACATTTTTTATGCCACTTTCCTTTAATGTGGTGTATCAAACAGTGCCCTGGTGAATGCCCAAAGTCTATTATGGTGCCAATTGGCTTGGGCACATTGCACAGTCCCATAAAGGGTTTAATGCCATAGGAAATCAGCCTTGGGGGGTGTTCTACTTGGCTGGAGTTACAAAACTTTATCCCGCTCTGCTTAATGTTTCATGACCTGGTTAACAAGTAACTTCCACTCTAATTAGTTGATTCCCACTGTGTGACACGTCCTGTCCACCTCTATAAATGAGCTTCTGTTGTCTCATTAGATCAATCACCGAGGCAGGATGGAAAGAGTAAAGATCTGTTTCGCACTGCTGGCACTGTCCTACTGCAGGCAAAGCTATGCCGCTGTCCTGCCCTCCGACAACGGTAAGCAGTACGGGTCAACTTTTTAAAATAAAAAAGTATACATTATATAAAGCTAAATAAAGTTATAATACCAGTACAGAGCTTTCATCTCCAAAACATGAAGGTAATCGCACTGGGAAACATAATTTTCTGATTGAGCTATTTAGGAATTCTGTCTAATAATCCTCAGAATAGATATGCCATAGTGGGCTGTATTTCAATTACCAAATCAGCACCCGATGTATCTAGCACTGGACTTTTGCTCTAATAATTGTGTTGTATAGGCTTTATGCATTTTAAGGTGGCAATATTTAAATCTGCTGCTGTTTCAGTAACGTAAACCCCAATGTGTTTGACATTGATGTTTATTCAATTTTTTTCTCGCTTCATAGGTCCTAAATGTGGGCTGCGTCAAACGGAAGGCAGGGTATCAAACTTCTTGACCTTTTTATCTCGAATTGTTGGAGGGCAGGAATCCACATACGGATCACACCCATGGCAGGTGAGTGAGAGATTGTCAGGTCCAATTCACATAGCTTTCACTGATGTCTGTTATTATGAAATTAATGCAACAGTTTGGGACTATTATAGAAAAATATCAAACTTTATTGGATTCATAAATATACTTTAAATAGCTTGGGAGTAGGGCCTACAGTTTCAATTCAAAATTATATTTGACAGTGCTGTAGTTATGATTTCTGTTGCATAGCTTTCTAGTTACTATAGAACAGCATTTTTAGTTTGCATGCAAATTCTAGTAAGCTTGTGAAAACAATGCATCTAGAATATCAAAAAAGTGGACACCTCTTAAAACATCCTCACCTAAATGAAGAATATTAATTGTATTATTATTATTATTATTATTATTATTATTATTATTATTATTATTATTATTATTATTATTGTGTTTTCTCTGATTTATTCTTAGATTTCTCTAAAACAAAAAGGGAGGCATATTTGTGGAGGGACAATCATCTCTGAAAACTGGGTTATAACAGCAGCACACTGCATTGACTCTGAGTAGGGAAACAATATTTATTCTCTGTTCTGTACAAATAACTCCTTAGATAAAAATGAAGCCTGAAGCTATTAGAGAATGATAACAACAATAGAACTGATGGATAGCAGGCTGTTTGTTTGTGTTCTCTTACCTCTTACAGTTTACCAGAAAGTAATGACTTTTTCCACTATCTACAAAAGTAATGACCACAAAGTAATGACAGTTGCTTGGATATTTTATATATATATATCGTCGTACTACACTATAGTAATTCATATGTGATTTTTTGCTGTCAGTGTTTAAGGTCATTGGCATTGATATATGTTTAATCCTTTTTGTATGTCAGTATAACATTAACAGAGTTGAAAGTTTCTGTTGGGGACCATAAACAGTCTGCTGTTGACAAAGAGGAGCAGAGCCTACCAGTGAAACGTACCCTATCCCACGAGCTGTTTAACCCGGCTAACCCGCTAAACCATGACATTTCACTGCTGGAGCTGGATGGACAAATTCAATTCAGTAAGCTCTTCCATGACTCATTTACATGCAGTAGACCACCTTTATGTAGCGAGCAAGCAAGCAAGCAACTCTGAGTTAGTAAATTGAAAGTCTTTATACAAAATCTACAAAATCTAAATAAACGACATCATCTGTTTAGAACAGGTCATTGCATACTGTTACTCTTCTATTTCTTTACATACAATCCAGGTGATAAAGTTCAGCCTATATGTCTGCCCCATCCTGATGAAGTCTTCAAACCTGGAACTCTGTGCACTACCTCCGGATGGGGGCGTCTGAAGGAAAGTAAGTGCTGGGTGTTTTTTTAATCTAATGCTTCAAGGGTCAACATTAGCCAACATGGGGCTGAATGGCAGTGCCACAGCTTTACTATCATTTATAATGGCTGTAGCGCCATAGGTCTAATCCAGGTCGGGTTTAAAACATAGTACAGAAACAGATCTCATTATTCAAATGCCAGTTCTTTTCCCTCATAGACTTCATAGGGCTTAAGGCATTTTCATAGGGCTTAAGGCATTAGAAAACTGGGGCCCATAAACAAAATTAGCATGCTGTCAACTTCAGCTTTTTAAAGAGGCTGCAAAATCACTCTAGTGGCTCATCACTCTTAACTACACAGATGCTTGTATCAGGGCAGGGGTAATGCAAAAAGGGTTAATAGTGAATATTAATACACTGCCACTGGCACTATCTGTTTCACATATTCATAAATACTTTAATGGTATGCATTTAGCTCCCCCATTATGGAACTGCATGTAGCAACACAACTGACATATGTTGTAACATTAGCCTGATAGTCCTTTGCACAACATTTTTTTTTAAGTCTCTACATGACAGGACATGAATATATGAGTTGTAAATGCTCATAGGCTGTTATTAACAATAGGAGACAATTAATCTCCTCATTAACAGAGATATAGCACAGGCACCTTCACGTTCTTCAGACTATCCAAATCTAGGCCATAGTTCTGCCCTATGTTTTGTGTGGTTACTGTTAGTTACAACTTCAGAATCCCTGAAAGGGACTCATTTGCAGTTAATCAACACACTGTTAATTCAGTTAATAGTGACTACATTTTCATGGTAGGCTACTGGCTTCTGATCAGCGGAGTTAATGATGGCTGCACTATCAGAATATGCTTTTTCAGCTTCTTCAATTTCATTTCTTATTTAGATGGGTTGCTCCCTGATGTCCTACGGGAGGTACAGCTGCCAATCATCGAATCAGAGAAGTGTATCAGTGTGCTGAAAACCTTCAGGCGCACAATGGAAGGGCACAGTGTATTGTGTGCAGGCTTTGAAGAGGGAGGAAAAGACGCATGCCAGGTGTGTGAGAAAAGGATAGATACTGTCTTCACAAGCTATTCCTATTGTTAAATATTACAGACCTGTTACCATGCCCAGCCAGTATAAAGTACTTTCGTTTGCAGCTTGAATTACTACTTAGGGATCTAAAAACTGGCATCTTAAAATGCAGGTCGTTGGTGAAATTAATAAGGTGGTCAATAAATCACAGTGGAAAATGCCAGCTGGGTATTTTGATCATTCAGATAGATCCTAAAGGACAGTTAGCTTAATGTACATGAAGCAGTACCCTTATAAAAGTTTACCGCAGTATTTCTGCAGTTTCCCCATGTATGGTATGCCATGCTTTTTTAATATGCTTTACCACACATCTCTGAGTTTTGCAATGCTTGCCTATGCTTTACCATGCTTTCACTATGCTTAATTGCACATTGCTATGCTTTTACCATGATACACTTTTATAAGGGCAATGAGTATTAAAAATAACAGAACAACAGAAATCTCCACAGAGGAACAGACAGGACGCCCGTTGGTAATTTTGTATGTTGCTAGTGGCACTTCTTGCATTGTTAAAGCCACGATCAACCTGTGTCTAATTTAGGGGGATTCTGGAGGTCCCCTTGTTTGCCAGAGGGAGTCGGGTCTCTGGACTCTTGTTGGAGTTACATCATTTGGGATGGGCTGTGCCCGCAGTTGGATAAATAACATCAGCAAATCAAAACCAAGTAGAGGATCGCCAGGAGTCTTTACAGATGTGGCACTCTTTCTGCCCTGGATTCAGAAAACTCTAATCCAAGGTAATGAAAAGGGTTTGATACTGAATGTCCCCAAATCCTCTTGTGACCACCACTTCCTTTAGAATGTATTCTGCATAGAATACTTACGTATGGGGAATTATGTGATGACATATTTTTTAAAATGCAGGCTGTGGAACGCTTAGATAAAAGTTGTAGTTTCTTTAGCTTGTTGCATGGATGTTTAACAGGCCTTACTGAAAGCCCTTTTTAATATGTTTTGTAATAATGGGCATCTCCTTGCGTTTGAAAGACTCCATTCCAGTGATTAAAAGTGGGTTTATTCTAACTTTTGTGGTACAAATAGCCTAACATTTGTGTATTTTTTGTTGTAGCGACTCAGACAATGAAAAAATCATCAAGTAAGTAATAATTAATTTTGTGCTAAATCCTTTTAATAAGCATCTCTTATTCTATTCCATTTTGCATTGTTTACACAAGTACAAAGTCAGCTCCTAAACCAGGCACTGTTGTTGTTGCTGTCTTCTTCTACCTGATTGCTCATTGAGCTTATTGAGTGTATTATTTGGAGCAGAGAGAGATTTAATAAACACACAAAGGATTTAATAAAGTTGTACTGGGAAATATTTGTTTTTACAGTCAACATGTTTACCAGATTATTCTCTTTTGTTTTCTCTGTAATCCCAAGACGTTTTAGGAAACTACAAAATCAGCAGCATTGCTATTTCTCAATATTGTTTAGAACTGTTCTAGGTAATAAAAATAACCAAAGTAGTGCATATTGAGATTTTAAATTAAAATGTGTTTTTATTATGGTTTTATAAATCTAATGTTTTTGTCACGTAGAACTATGCAGTGCCACAGATGGTGCACTTAATGGTACAGAAGGTGGTATAGATTATCCAGAGAAACCCAATCAGTTCTATGAGAACAATGAGTAAGTATTATAAACAAGACTCCCATCTGAAATATAATTAGCAGTGTGCAGTAATAGAATCCAGGAAACACTAACAATATAAAGGTATGTATTTATCAGAGTGATTTTTTTTTTTATTAAATCGTAATTTAAATGATACTCCTTCAACACTTATGGTTATTTTCACACTTACTGATATTTAAAGACAGAATATTGTGTTTAGTGAGCATTGGTGTACAATGCTTAGGCCCAATGTACAGTATTGTGTAAGCAATGGAGACGTGGCCAGTTCAAAGTTTGTGTTTAAATGGGACTACTGTTCAGCAAAGGCTGACAGTGCATGCATTTAAGATCGTTCTGGTGACTGCACAGTTCAATTGGCCTTTTCACAAGGGGAAATTATTATGTAAATGCTCTGCCTTTTTTGCAGTTCAGTGCAATTAATCTTATCCTGCAACAATAGCTTCCCCTTCTGGCAAGGCCAAAGTACTTATTTTAATATTGACTGCTTCAATGCTATAATGACATATGAATATGATTTAAATACCATATATTGTAAGAATGGGAATATTAGGCAGTATGAATTCAGTAGAAAGAAGGAGTTCACAGCATGCTATTCAAAGGAGGGTGCAGCATTCTAAAAGATAGCAACATAACAGAACTGCCAATGAAAACTACATGCATGGTCTTCAATTGCAATGCATTCAAATAGTCATTATGTATCTGTTAAATACATTTCAGAATGTGTGTATGGTCTATACATGTTCCAGAGGAAAAATACATATTGCTGAAGTTTTTACGGTTTGATTTGGAAGAAGACACTTCCTGCAACAGTGACTATCTTGCCGTTTCTGCTGAGGCAGATTTGCTAATCGGTGAGTATATTCATATAGTCACTTCCAAAATCTTTATCTCTCTTCCCCTGAAGTGGTGATGTTATTGTGAAACTCAATTACTGTTACAGGGCGGTTTTGTGGCAGTGTATCTCCACTCCCCATTCTGATTGGCTCCAGTAGTGTCACACTGAAGTTTATGTCAGATATCAGCAATTACGGAACTGGGTTTTCAATGACGTACACAGCTGTTGAACCAGATTCTCAACTTGGTAAGTTTTCCAGGCTAAATATTATAAAGCATATTTTTATTAGGCTAGCCAGCTTGCTGGAGTTTTTGAGACATCACCCCCTTTCCATTATCTAAAAATGCAGTCTTTGTTTTATTTATATTTTATTTTTTTATATCAGAATGCCCCCACTGAATTCCAACAACACATGCATTCTGGTAACTGATTATCTGTGCAACCTCAGAAACATGAGCAATCGCTCAGGAGAGTTTGTTGCGGTCCCTGAGGCAAAGATGTTGTGGTTACACACAAAGGCTTCAAGCTGTATAATCACATGTCTTCACTACCTGTATCATAGTTTCCCTTTACTGTTGATAATGAATACTGCAGTATGGTAAAGAGATCAAATATTTCAACTCAAACTGGTGAAGCACATTGTAAAAAATAAATGCATCATTGGTTACGTGAGCTTCTGTAAGTGTTAAGGGTGTGTCATTTATAATTGTCCTTCATGTAATTGCAGGCTCTGGCTGTGGATCAGTTGCAGTCCTTCTAGCAGAGGGTATTATTCAGAGCATGCACTATCCCCAGGTGTACAACAATAAAGCTGACTGCCACTGGGTTATCTATGCTCCAGAAAACTATGCCATTGAGGTATTTGTATAGATACAGCGTATTTCATTTCATGCAGCCATTTTCCCAACACTGACAGATTCCAAAATGTGTTTTTCAGCTGGTGTTTGAAGATTTTGAACTTGAACAGTCCACAGATTGTGCCTATGATTCCCTTAAAGTGTACGGTGATGTAGCAGGATCAGAGGAAATAGGTATTGGAAGTTATAACAGCAGTTGTGATCTAATAGGATTTCCAAGCTATCTTCGCCCGTGTTTTTACTGTTGTTAGATTTGTGCCTATAACTCTTTAACTATAAAAGTTACAGGTACATGCCATACATGACATGAATGTGCACAAACTAGGCCATAAAAAAACATTTGTTAAATAGTCTGAGACTCACTCTGTTTTGCTTTAGCAGTGTTTCTTTAATTATTGTTAACAGTTGTCTATCATTATAGCCATTCTCTATAAGATATTTACACATTATTATATTTATAATCATGGCTCATTAAACTCAAGTCTTTACCCTTTATTCTTTGTAGTTATGTATGCCCTCCAGTAACATTTAGTTTTTTTTTTTGCTTTTTTTTAGCCACATTGTGTGGCTTAAACATCCCACCGCCTGTGCTGAGCTATGAAAATGTGTTGGTTGTACAGTTTACATCGGACAACAGCCATTCATACAGGGGGTTCCGTGCAGCATTTTCCTTCATTAGTAAAGCAGGTGCGTTATACTGTAAAAATAATAATATGTTGTATAAAAATGCGGATATTGGAAATATAATGATATGCTCACATGTGGTAACTCCCTGGTGCCCTGATATGTCATCCTCCTGTCATCACGTCTCACTGAACTTAATTACCATTCTTAATTTTTTTGTATATCACCCTACTGTACCAGAATAAGTAAGCAGTTTTCTCCGTAATTAATTATGTATTTGTTTTTTAAACCAACAGTTCTGCATGGTCTGGAAGGATTTGAAGACTTAGCGACTAAAGCAACGGAAATGCCATACACAGACATGCCAAATGGTTTGCTTCATTCTTTTATTGGCTATGCTCCTATGTATCTTTTTAATGACGAGCGGAAGCAATGGAAGGTCATGTGAGGAGAAGACAATACCAAAGAACCTTGTGCATCAATTTTATTTTAGAGAGAACTTGCTGAAATTCTCTTTTTCAGATGTGTGTGGAATGTCGCTGGTTCCTGCCAGGTTTGTCTTCAGTCGCATTGTTGGGGGTGAGGAGGCGGTCCCCAACTCCTGGCCCTGGCAGGTCAGTTTACGTGTTGCCGGTGAGCATGTCTGCGGAGGAGTCATTATCAAGCCAGACTGGATCCTTACTGCAGCACACTGCCTGCAAGGCCGGTGAGTGATATTACCTTTCTCTCAGAACCTTGCAAAGCGTAGCAAACTCATCAAGGACAATCTCAGACGTGCATAGTAAAGCAATGTTAAAAACATAGAGCCATGGTGTATTCATGGGAAAAGCAAATTGTACAATTAACATGAACATTTTCAATCAGTGATGTTAACACTTTAGTGTACCTCTTTGTCTCTAAGTGAGAAATACTCAAAGCTGCTGGTAGTTGTTGCTGGAGATCATGACATTTCAATTGAAGACCCAGGAGAGCAGGTGAGTGCCAGTCAAATAAACCATCAAATAACACAACATTTTATACATTATTATTATTATTATTATTATTAATAATAATAATAATAATAATAATAATAATAATAATAATAATAATAATAATAATAATAATAATAATATTATTTATTTATATATATATATATATATATATATATATATATATATATATATATATATATATATATATATATATATATATATATATATATATATATATTGTTACAGAAAAGATCAGTGAAGAGCATTGTCCTTCACCCAAGCTACAACGACTCCTCTAATGATTACGATGTTGCCTTGCTGCGGCTGGATGCTCCCCTTCAGTATAATAACTATGCTCGCCCAGCTTGTCTTCCTGAAAACAGACAGAAAGTGGAGCCGTCCAGCCTTTGCACTGTCACAGGATGGGGAGGGAGAGCCATAGGTATGGCACGGACGTTGATTACCTGGTGCATCCTCTGTGCTCCACTTAAGCAGCTTTTGATTTAATATCCTGGCATGCATAGCAGCTATTCATTTACCATTACATTAAAAAAGAAATGACTTCACTGATGATGGAATTAGATTAAATGTTTGTCTACTTGATTGTTTTCAATGTGTTTCTTTAAGGTGAATCTAATGAAAAACTACAGCAGCTGGAAGTGCCTGTGCTGGAACCGCAGGCCTGCAGTCACTACTACCCTGACAGGACCACAGAGAGAATGTTCTGTGCAGGGTTCCCTCTGCAGGAAGGAAAGGACACCTGCATGGTAAGGAAGCAGCCGAGGTTTGATATAAAAACATTGAACAAGCATACAATAGGATACTTTGTTATGGCTACTGAAATATGTTACATTGCGTGTTCTGTTGTGCTCAAACAGCTATTGTACAGTACATTACCATATTTATCAGTCTATGCAGTGTGTTCTTTTTCAGAGCATTACCATGCACTGAATACTTCATTGTTAAGTACAACAGTACTCGAATTATAAGGTTGCATTTCTTGTTCTATAGATTCCCTCTATCATCCCTTTGTGACAGGGTACATTTAAGTCAGCTGCGGGTGTGGGACAATATAATATTTCCCAGTCTCTACTAAATATGGATGTATGACTAATTGTGGATTTATTTAATTTTATGTTACTGTCATTAAACAAAAAAAACTGACATTGTTAAATAATTACAATTATATATCTATATATACAGTATATATTAAAAAAACAAAAACACACATTTCCAGGGTGATTCTGGGGGTCCACTGGTGTGCCACTCTGAACACTCCAATTACATTGTCTATGGGATTACCAGCTGGGGTGCTGGCTGTGGGAAAGCCCAGAAACCTGGAGTCTATGCCAGTGTTCCTGTCTTCATGGATTGGATTCTTGAACAGCTCAACTGTAAGTAGTGCAGTGCAATGTCAATAGCTACAAAATAAACATGCTATTACATTCATTCCCGAATGACTGTGTGTGGTCTGGCTTGAATGGTATGCCAGCTATAAAATCCTGTTGCAGTCAGTGTGCCCAAAGATGTGATCCAAGGGTGTGACTCACTTAAAGGGAAAGTTCAAAAGGTTCTAGGATTTTCCATTTATGTTTGGTGTTTTAAGTCAGCAAACCACTGTGTCCTTTGAGGACTAGTTAAAAACACCAGCCCTGTTACGGAAGTATTCTATAACTATGCCATTGAACTGTTGGTGTTTCAAACAATTAACAACCATTGTATATAATACTCGAAATCATCATTTCAATATCAATAGTATACTGTACAGCATCTGTATTCAATGGTGAACTTGAATATAAGGTGTAATAGGGTTATATTATCTCACATTTAATACAGTGAACTCATTATACATGATTGTTGTGTTTCAGTTGCTACTGATATTCCTGAAGATGTACAAAAACCACTGAACAGCCTGCAGCCAGAGAATAATTCACAAGAGAAAGGTGGACAACATGAAATGACTGGTACTCAAGACCCGTCACCTGACGCCTTATCAAAACGTTTGTTAACTGAATGTATTCATTTATAGATTTTATGATTGAATCTTTATGGATTAATTAGTTTCCATATGCTGTAGCTTCTACCAAAAAAAACACTGCATAATCACTGTATTTATAGCCTAACTTCCAACTGTGGCACAGATCCTGAAACACATAAATCCTTCCTAGGCAGTTTCCACCAATGAATCAACTGCTGTTAACACATATACAGTATTGTATACATACCTGTAATGGATTGTAGAATTCACTCTAAATGCAAAACTGATACCACAAAATGGAGTGAACAAACTTTTCTGCCAAAATCATTTTTAATGAGGAGAGGTCTGTAAAACTCAAGATCTGGTTAGCTGGTTCCAAGTGCAGTCTATAATCCAATCTGCAAACAGTCTTACACTAAGATCAAAGACCGCTTATATGTATCATGCTTTTTTATAATTGCCATTTGTAAATGCATTCACCTACCTCAAATACAGTATTTCCCAACAGTAAAATGATATACAGCCCTCTGTCCTACCTGTAGAGGTTAAAGGTTTAAAACCTGCACTTGTGTCCTCAGGTAACTTCCTCTATCAGAGTAAATACTCTCAGTCACTATTCCAAACTCCTACTGACTGAGTCCCAATTCAAACCACATTGATACTGCTCTGCTTTAAATTGAAACACATAGGATGGACAAATGGAAAAAAAAACATAGGCTTGAATGAATAGCTCTGAAGTGCTTAAGGGACAAGAACAAAGCTTGAACTCAATGATTTTCAAATATTCTGTTTTGTTTTAGACAAGACAGTCCTGCACATGGAGACCTCAGAGTGTTCAAACACTACTGATGAAGTTCATTTTGCTTCTGGCTGTCAAGATGTAATTTTATTGCAAACAGCAGGAGAGGTCCAATCTCCCAGCTACCCAAACAACTACCCTAATGATGTCAGGTATGTTTGTTTCATTCTGGGCTGGTGAATACAGACACTACAGTAATTCTGTTTGGGATTACCACTACATTGATTTATTAATCCCCTAACACTAACTCAACTGTCAAAAGTTCTAGGCGAGAGCAGGTTTTGTGAGTTTTAGCACACTTATTAAATCTGATGCTGTTTAGATCATGGAATGCTATTCCATTTGCAATATGTTATGTTATACATATACTGTAATAATATCTTGATTTCTCATGATTGCATGTCTTAAAGGTGAGATATTGAGAGAGGTGTCTCCCCTTGAAGATCTTGTCATTTTTTTTTTTCCAGTTGCCAGTGGAGAATCATTGCGCCAAAGGATAAGATCATCAAAGTGGAGTTCAAAGAATTCAATATTAGTACAGATGGAGGAAACTGCTCTGATTTCATTGCCGTGTATAATGGAATGTCCAAAGACAAGAATTTAAAAGGTTGGATTGCTTTTGTAATTATAACCTATGGGAAAGCTATGGATATGTTCAAGAACGAAAGCCAAATGATGGTTTCTAATGTATTTGTTTGTGAATCAACATCCAGATGCCTAAAGTAATATTTAACGTGTATAGTAATACCTTTTTTTGTTTATTCTGCAGTTAAATTCTGTGGCGATACAAAGCCCTGCACTTTGTGGTCCAGTGGGACTGCTCTAACTGTGGAATTCACCTCCGATGCTGTTGGAACTGCACTTGGATTTAGGCTGGAGTACAGTGTTCAGGATTCAAAGGATGAATAGTTTTCGAACACGCCTTCCATCTGCATTAATTCATTTCAATATTCACAAGAATATTTCTTAATTTCACATCACATTTTAATATACATTAGGCACCAAATGTATTTAGCTTAAAGAAATAATAATAAAAATTAAAAACAACTTGTTGCCGTCATGGAAACATGTATTTGTGTTTTGTTAAAGTAATTTTGAGATTATATTGCTCATGATATGCTCTAAACAGTAAAAATAATACCAGTTTTGATACAATATATTAGTGATATATTGCCAATAATGTCTTGGAGATCTTTTGTATTTCGCTCAACCAACTGTATTTATCAATCAATGTGAGTTTCAAACACAAATTAAGCACTTGCATAACATAATAAAAGCACTACAAATAAAGTGTTGAGTGTTACTTTTATTATTATTATTATTATTATTATTATTATTATTATTATTATTATTATTATTATTTATTTATTTATTTATTTCTTAGCAGACGCCCTTATCCAGGGCGACTTACAGTCGTAAACAAAAATCCGTACTTTCTTTATTGAGTCGACATTTTAATGCAGCTATAAAATACTGGGGGCGGCTATCATCAATTGAGAAACTGCAACCATGTATTCTCTCTCAGTTGTCACGTTTCTGTTATCACAACCTTGAAACTGAGGTGGAAGTTCACTGCCAGTGGCAGTACACTGAGTAAACCGAGAGCAGTGTGGCACAGACGAACCGGTACAGACAGAATGGAGCAGAGCCTGGTAAGTTTGGACCTTTTGGTTAACATTGAATAACTATTAGTTTATATATATATATATATATATATATATATATATATATATATATATATATATATATATATATATATATATATATATATATATATATATATAGTTTTGCTAATTTTACAGATTGCATTTATGCTGAAATGTTGTATCCACAGCAAATAAAATACCTGCAGCTCGGCTGTAAATCCAAGGAGCAATCCTGGCTGAACCTGCCGTGCTGTTGTTAATTTAATAACCTTCCAAAAATGTAGCTGTTAAGAGGTTTTTTTGTTTTTCTTTTCTTTTTTTGCATATTTGGAATTACATCATTCGTTTACTTTTACCCGTTTCAGAATTTAAAACAGAATTAGAAAACCGTAATAGTATACATACTTAGTATAAATATAGTATTTACAAAGAGCGATACACTAACTTAAATATATACTTGAATTTGAAGAGATGGCATCAGGCGACGGGCGGAGATATACCATGCAGACGTTTGCTTCTACTGTAAGGGGTTTAGTTATTGTGTGAGGTGTTTGAATTATTATTATTATTTTTTGTCTCAGAAACATCAGAGGTTACTTCTTTTATTGAAAGCACATTCGCCAGCCCATAAAAAACAACAGTTTGGAAAACATTTTCACCCTACAGCTCCAACAGAGAAGAAGGACTTCAGTCACGCCAGGATAATAACCCCACACTGGCTCAGAACAGCAGAGCACACTAAACGATTTGATTGGCTCTCCAGTGGGGTGATGAACTGACTCCCATTGTAATTCTGTAACATGCAGACCCAGTATACAGCACTTCACTGAGTGTAAATGCATTGATTTAGAAAAGCAGATTCCAAATGTGCTATTTCACGGAAACACTGATTTTAAAGACATCATTTAGACTCAAACCAAAACCCTAACCACCATCTTATGTACCGTAGAAGGCCATGGCTTATCTTGACGGTAAGTACAGAAGAAATCGATCCAAACTGTACGATTAACTCTATACTATTAAAAACAACAACATTGTCAAAGTTACTTTGCTTTTCCTTTCCGCCCAGTACTGCTTACATTACACGAGGTACTGAATACAGCACATTTTATATCTAATCTTTATATCGCATCTCACCCACCATTTCCTCACTTCACAGGATTACACTGTGTTGATTGGACTGTCAGTAGTTGCAGTGACTGTACTCTTCCTGTTCTTCAAATCTGCGGGTTCAGAAGATTTAAAGAAAATCAAAAAGTCCCCTACAACCTTACAGGACTCCAGTACAAAATATGCATTACCTTTAATAGAGAGAAAGGTAAGATCCTGTACCAACTACAATACATTGAATGTGAAACGTTGTATTACCATAGCATGCACTGTTATACTAATACTGGCAGTACTGACATGTGCTGAGAAATACTTTCATTATTTCCTGTTGCTTGAGCATAGGCCTACTCATAATGAACACATATTTGAAAAAAGTATGTGCATGAGTTTGAGACTTATAATACAGAAAATGAATGATATGTTAACAGTCCTATAGAATAATATTGTATAACGTTAATTTGCTATACAGTAGTACCAAAACAGCTGTGTGAATGAAATAGTAGTAATGCCAAGTCTTCTTTAAAATGTATCTCTTTACAATTCTACTCTTATTGAATGCAAGCATGAAGAATACACATCTATGTAACAGCCATCTAAAGCTGCAAGATTGATTCTAACACCTATACACCATGGTGTCTTAACAGGACATTAGCCATGATACTAAAAAGTTCAGATTTGGTCTTCCTTCTTCAAAGCACATACTTGGCCTCCCCATAGGTAAGCATGCATTTTGTTATTTTTGCATGCTACTGGAGAAAACAACTGAGAAAGCATTGCAAATTATAGGTTTGTTGAACAGAATTTGGAGGGAAAATGTAGTACTGTAAAATTTCTTCTGGAAGTCCTCTTCATGTAATTCTCTTAGTTTTTGATGTAACTACAAACCAGAAAGCCTCAATGGCTATCAAATGAATCTGAGAAGAAAAGGCGGGGTAGCTATTTATCAAGAATAACATCCTTTGAAGGAAATTTTCACAATGTTACCATAACAACCACTGAAACGACTTGTCATGTTCATATTTTATCATGCTAAGGGTTAGTAGTCCTTTAAAATCTATTGGTATTCTATTGGTATTCTGTAGGTCAGCATGTGTACTTGTCTGCTAAAGTGAACGGTAATCTTGTAGTCCGTGCCTACACTCCCGTCTCCAGTGATGACGACACAGGCTTTGTGGATTTAGTTGTAAAGGTAACATTTTCGTTTTTAATGTATCTATATACCTTGTGTCATTTTCTTTCTGTACTACCAAACATTTTGTAATTGAGTGTTTGACTGTATGTCATTAATGCACAGAAACTAAAGACAGTACAATTCTTTTGCAGGTTTACTACAAAAACACTCACCCAAATTACCCTGAAGGTGGCAAAATGTCTCAATATCTGAATAACATGAAGATTGGTGATACCATAGATTTCAGGGGGCCGAATGGACTGCTTGTTTACAAAGGGAAAGGTTTGACCACGTGCCATTCATTTTAGGGCAACAAACATTTAGTATGCCTGTATTCTCAACTATTGATTGTACGCCTTATAAGTAAAAACCCCTCTGTTAGTAGATGTAAACTGATCATCATAGGAAGTGAACTGCTGTAGCAGTTCTGTTTAAAAATTAAGAACAATAAACATATAGTATAGATCATTGAAAAATGCAAGACGGACGGTATTTAATTAAAAAAAAAACATACAGTGTCTGACTGTCGTCAATATGTTGTTAACTAGTGGTCACGGTTAATGCAACGATACACATGTCTATGACTAGGCAAATACAGTCAGTGAATTGTTTAGTTGGTACACTGATGAAAAACACTTGAACCGGTATCGAATTTCACAATGCTGAATTAATAAAATATATATGGCTGCATCTACTTTTGTGTTATCTACTTGGGTTTTACACTATTCTAATCTGAGTGTGGCAGTGTCTTGTTGTATTTTATCACTTCATTACTGTATCTGCTTCCACCACCCGAATAAGTGTCCCGTGATTTAAATGGTCATTTCTAATTTGATTGCTGGAAGTAGATTGCACTGAATCCAGATGGCTGTGGTCAGCTCCAGGATGACATCATTAGCTCATATGCCAAAGGGAACATTAGATTCTTGTTATCTCAGAGACTGAATACCACAAAGATGTGTCTATATGTTTTATACAAATTATGCACTGTAGTTGTGTATAACAATCCTATTTAAAATATTTATTAGCTGCATTAGTGCTGAAGTTAGATTTAAACCTGTATTTTTATATTTGGTACTGCAATTCTATTTTTAGCCTGTAGGTGGCAACCTTTTACAAGAAAATGCTTTTCTTTTATGTTGTATGCAATATTAAGATAACCCTGTCTTTTTTGTAGGTAATTTTGCAATCCGGCCAGACAAAAAATCAGAAGCCTCAAAGAGATCTGTCAAGCATGTTGGAATGGTAGCTGGAGGGACAGGTGAGAATGACTTGGAAGTGGTCGCTCACTTCATACAGTAGATGATATGAAAGAATGGACTTTGCATGCAGAACAGATTTGTGTGCTTTCAGGTGTTCAGTTGTGTTTGTATCGTTCATGTAGGCATCACTCCAATGCTGCAGTTGATTCGTCACATAACAGCGGACCACAGAGATGACACAAAGTGCTACCTCATTTTTGCTAATCAGGTTAGACCCTATTTCTAAATAACAATTTTGTAAGAAACAAAAGTGGATACACTTAAAACTACATTAACTACACAAGTGTACTTACACCAAATGTATATGATTAGGGAAACAAACTTTGTTAAATACAGTATTAATAAAATCCTCCTGCCATTTAGAATGAGAAGGACATCCTTTTAAGAGCAGAGTTGGAAGAGGTCGCTGAGAAGCACCCTGAACAGTTTAAACTGTGGTATACTCTGGACAAGCCACCACAGGGTAAGGAAATGCCTTTTTTCCCCTGATATCAAACAAACAAACTAGTACAAGCTAGTGCACTTCAGTCCTGATCTAATAAAGCTTTGGCAGCTGTTTCTGGACATGGAACAGGGGTAGGTTGAGTGATCTTTTGTTTAAATTAATGCCGGCCTCAGGGCGAAACATATTTTGATTTAAATAAGAGATGCAACCCTAAAATGAATCGTGTTATACTTTTAAGGTCTCTTTTTGGCTGTTTCTTGAATGAAATTGACATAGCCTTCGTCAAGAATGGCACTGAAGGGGCTCCCAAGTGGCGCATCCAGTAAAGGCGCTCCACGTGGAGTGCAGGATGTGCCCTATAGTCTGGAGATCGCTGGTTCGAATCCAGGCTATGTCATTGCTGACCATGACTGGGGGTTCCTGGGGGGCGCACAATTGGCCGAGTGTCACCCGGCAGGGCAATCCACAGTTCACCACGCACCAGCGACCCCTGTGGCTGATAGGGCGCCTGCGGGTCTGAAGTGGAGCTGTTCAGATCTGTGTTGTATTCCGGCACTATAGGTCTGGTGGCTTCGCTGTGGATCCGCAGTGGAAAAATGATTGGCAGGAACACGTTTCAGAGGACATATGTTTCAGCCTTCATTTCCCGAGTCACCAGGGGGTTGCAGTGGTGAACCGGGGTACAAATAATAATTGGGGAGAAAACCGGGGTAAAAAAACAATTGGCGACAACTAAATTAAAAAAAAAAAAAGAATACCGCTGAAAGTTAGCTGGCTAATCTGGTCTATTTATTGGCTGTTCTTAAAGAGATCTACTCTGATTACCTATTTCCCTTTGTTGGTTTTCAGAGCGGTTTGTTACACTTAGATAAAAGCTACAGGCATCTATTTGAGGGTAAGTCATCAGAGAGCTTCAGGCCTGACAGCTGATTCTTGTGTTTCCCTGTCTGCAGGTTGGAAGTACAGCTCTGGTTTCATTAATGCAGATATGATCAAAGATCACATGCCGCCTCCAGCAGACAATGTCCTCATCCTCATGTGCGGCCCTCCTCCCATGATTCAATTTGCATGCCAACCCAACCTTGGCAAACTGGGTTACAAGCAGGAGACCTGTTTTGCTTATTAACACAGATGTGGAGCCAAGCTTTTACTTACTGAAGTGAGTTTTATTGCGAGCAATTAAACATTTACACTGGAAAGTCTGCTTGGCTTTTTTTTTATCCTGGTGTTTACTATATTTTTTAATGCAAGGATACATCGCAATAAAAAAGAAACCAAAAATATGTTTTAATTACGTTTAATGTTGATATTAATCTTTCCCAGTACAAATCATTAACAAAACAGAAAACAGTTACAAACCAAAGATGTATTAATATTTGAAACACGCATACCACTTAAAGCTTACATGAAATAAATGCATTAAAAATTAAATGTTACATCAAGACATTTGGAAAGATGATTTCTGCTGTTTTATTGGACAAGTTGTTGAACAACAATAATACATTTACCCAGTAACAAGGCACATTATTGATCTGAGTCCCAAAAACAGTCTGGGAACCTGATGTTATGTCCCCTGTCAGTCAATTATTTAGTTTAGCAAGTTTGTTTGTAAAGGACTGTGTTTTAAGGAATGCAGCAGGATTTCAGAGACACTTTGCACTAAAGATAAACAGCATATGCTGTAAGTGTTCTTCACCTCCAATTCCTTCTTTGCATCTATTTGTGTGTTCTGTATGATTCTTTATCACTTCTGCAATCGTTATTTTTCTTGTAAAACAAATAATCATCTTTTAGAAAGTTCCACTGCTTTAAACCTATAGGTATATAACCTGCAAGATTGGTGCTCGCTATAATATAGGACCCCAAAACTAAATGATTAAGAACATTTAAGTGAGTAACACTATAGTATATTTTATTTTCTTATTTGATTTGTTTTAGAGAAACATCATGAACTATGCTCCCTGATTCACCAGAGACACCAATACAGTGTAACACTGTTGTATTTACTCCAAAGATGGAATGTTCTATTAAAAGCTGAGAGAAAAAAAAGCATTATTAATACTCTTAATTTCCATTTCATGCCTCACTATTAATCAATAACAATCTAACGCATAATGCGGCAGCAATGCAATCTAATACGAAACCATAACCAAATGATGCCCCAACCCGTTAGACTACGATATTTTAGTGACATAAATCATTAGGTGTTTTGTCATTTACTTGTATTTAAATAAGTCCACACTTCGGTATCAGGTTCTGGGATCTAAGTAAACTTGACAAGCATAGTTAATGGCTCTTCATGTTCCTTTCTGTTATTAAGAATGCTTTGCATCATCTTTCCTGGAGTGCTATAGCTTACTGACCCTTTGAAAAAGTTTTCGATGAAGGCCCTGTCAATTTTAGCACCTTTCCCAAACGCCGCCTGGAAGTTGTTGCTGAGGACTCCGTAGATGTTAGTCGGGTCCTTTGGAAGACCGAAGAAGAGGAAGAGCGCATAACAGTCCCTGCCAATAGAGGAGCAGAAGGCAATCATCTTCTCTTGCTTGGTTTTATCAGAAGATTCTAGAGTGGCTATTTCCATACTCTCTGTCTGCATCTGAGTTTGATTGTTAGGGATGCAATTCTCTTCCTCGGTCTGGTGAAAGACTTGTACTGCTATCTGAAGCTTGGGGTTCTTGGTTGGGAAATGTAAGACTGCCCATACCCAGTCTGTCCCCAGCAGAATCACCTGCTCCTTGGTCATTGTGGTGCAGTTGAGGTGTCTTGTAAGCTGAAGCTGTACACTACGGGTAATGTAGGCCATTTGAAAAATGTCACGGAGGACTGTGGGGCTGGGGTGAAACGTGTTTTCTGGATCTTTGAAGGCAAGGTACTCCTTGGTTCTGTGTGACGCATGTTTGACACATTCACAGTAAAGCTGTGTGAAATCAGTTTTGTCAACCTTCTTTAAGATGTCTTTGAAGTCACCAAAGATGTTTTTGGACTGCATTTTTGAGTCACTTTGTCCCAAGTGTTGCTGACTAAAGAGGAATCAAGTTACAGTGAAGTCTCCTTTATATGCTGGAATGAAAAAGAAGCAATGGTCAAATGTTAACGTTGTGTGTTTTGTGAAATCTGCATCGGAAATCCAGAAGATGCATCCCACAAGTGCATTCCAGACATGTCCTCAGATGTGCCAAAACCTTTTTATATACATTTACAGTTGTCTCTTATAGTACAAACGTGTGACAAAAGGTGTTCAAGGTAAGACATTCTTACACCATGCATGATGTATATATATAATAACATTTTATAAATCAAAACGCATACAATTTTATTCCACAACAATTGTACTTTGAAAGGTTGTGCAAGGGGGTTGTCATTTTGTCATATTTATTTTCAATGCCAGACATGAAATAAAATAAGATATACCAGAATATTTAAAATATTTTAGTTCTTTCAGGTTGAATTCAGAACATTATGGGTAGATGAAAAAGTCAACATATGACAACATGTATATAAAACATTATTTTTCTTATTTGAGCAATAGGATATGTTATATGTTGCAATACTTGTCTACATTAGAAGCACATCAAAAACAGAACTATATTATGTTACACATGTTTACACTTGCTTTATTAGTAGAGCGTGTATACACCGTACAATGTGTTTAGACGTTTTTAAAAAAATAGAATAAACCATGTTAACATTATATTTAGAGTTACATTATAACCAAGAGAGATGTATTAATTGACAGAAGGCTTAGTAATATCAACTTACCCACAGTGTTGCTTCTTTCAGGTTTGCTTGGTTGAATAGTAATGTGCTGTCCTCACTGTCCCATTCGAAAACCTAGCAAAAGATGGGTTCTGGTTTGATGGATGATGCTATAGTACCTGGCAGGTCTGTTTTCCATACATAGGTGTATCCCTCACAGACAGAGTTGTTCTCACATTGCTTTGTCATTCAAATGATGCATTTTTCTTTGCTACTGAGATCACAGTGCCTGAAGACTTGGCTCTTCGCTGTAGCTCTTTTCTTGTGAGTGCAGTTCCCTTTGCAAATACATGTTAAGTCTATTTTCATTGTACATTACCAACTGGGTGGAAACCGGTTTCAGGTGACTCAAAACCAACAGATATTTAAACAAAAAAACGAATGCAGGGTCTAAATAACAAGATTATCTTACCTTATACTCAAGTTTTCTAGGTTTGAATATATTAGATTATAAGCATTAAAAATGAAGTATTATAATTATGTTTATTATTAGTAATTAGAGGCAAAAAAACAAACATATTTCACCTTAAATCATTAAAAAATATATTTATTAAAAATAACAAAAAAAGTTTATACAAAAATGGTCAACTCTGGAACAATATGATTTTTATGAAGGGAAACACATTTTCAGTGTGGCAATTAAATAATATAAATACAGTTATGGCAATACATGTTACTGCATTTGGAAGCAAAGCTAGCAAACAATGGCAACTGAGTAAAGCTGAGGTATGGATGTTGTTTCCTTGGTCAAGTTGAGTGTTAACACTGCAGTTCTTGTCCATGTCTGAAGTCCTTCAGAAACCCATCATGGCTTAACATGTACTGAAAGCAAGAATTGTGATATGAAGCTATGTTAGTTGGAAGCACAGTGTGGCTATATCAGTGTTACAGTGTTGATTAAGTATTTTCATATATACACTGCTCTTTAATTCCCCCAATTCAACACCAGTAGCAGTGAAGTGTACTGGCATTGCTGTAATTTTCAGTCACACCTCTCATGAACAAGGCATTATACAGCAAGTATAACACAGCAAACTAAAAATGCCCCCATTGAAGTGGCAATACTTAATATAAAAAGGAGAGAAATGTACATTTCATGCACTCTCCATACAAAACCCAAACTAGAGCTCCATATTCATAAAGCTTCAGCATGCCTGTGAAGGCATAGCAATACAGTGCTTTTATTGGCTCTGTAATGGTTTAGATGCTTTCATAATGGTATCTTGGGTCCCACTGCTTTATCTAATTAGTGGATAACTTCTAGATTTCCTTTCTGCAGTGCTTGCAATTTTGTTTCCAGTTTTCGTGACGCACTGCTGGATCAAATTGTATGTTTATTTTAATAACAATGTCTTGAAACATGGGGGCTTGGTTATTTGTTAATAAATTAAAGCATTAATGAAATCGTATTTGAGCTGTACATCTTGCTAAAGTAATACTCACTGTAAGGTTGTTAATGCCTTCTGACAGGGCCCCTATTTGCATTACTGTTCCTTCAGTAACCTCCATCTGCAAAATCAGGCAGCAGCTGCATCAAACAGAACTACAACTTTTTTAAAAAAATGTATATATTTTATGAGAAAAAAAATAAACTACACACTGGCATCCAACTACTGTGTAACATTATCTCCCTGCTTCAGTGCTGTGAAAGACATTTAGATAACATCCAGAAATAATATTTTATAATCAAATGCAGTGTAAGGTTAATTTCATACTACGTTGTAGCGTCCCATTTTAAAACAGTATTTATTGTAACTTGTATGGTCTAAAGGACAGCATATGTTGGTATAACTTAATTAACTGTATGCCTGGAGCTCCTCAGTAGCTGTTAGTGTTAAAGGGCCAACACTTGATGGAGGCTCACCCCCCTATGACATCACTGTGAATTAGATGACGGCTGTAAATTAGTGATATATTCACCCCCTTGTGTACCCAAGTAGACTGCTTACTCTTGCCTTAAAGCCTACAGGATTTGATTAAACAATATTTTAAATTCAAAAGTACTAGAGAAGGCCACTCTAGGCAGTAATTGATAGGTTGTTGGGTTTTGTTTGTACAAATCTCTTTATGGTTAAGGACAGGGGAGACATCTAACCTAATGTTAAAATACTGCATGTTTCCAAAGAAAATCAAATTAAACACTTCATACCTTGAGCTGATTCCAAAGAGGATGCACAATGTTACATTTCTAACATGCACTTGTAGTACATTCAACCAAAAATACTTTATGGTGAGAGCAGGTTAGAAAATGAGTTCTTTTTTTGGTTAATCATGCAAATTAAGATAATGCTGTTTGATGCAATTAATGTACAATTTACTATTATTTAAATCACTTGTACAGTTTTTTATTCAGACGCATAGGTAAGGAATCTTAGAAAAAGTGTGAGGTCGGAGGACATAGTTGAACACTCAAAAATAACTGGTGATGAGTATTGTAATGTATGAGGCATATTTATGTACTTTTGTAGTTGAAAAAATAATTAACAAGCAGTTTTGAAGAGATTAATTTTTTTACTGTAACCCAATCCAAATTTCTATAATTCTATTTACAGTTCTGAAAAATAGGAATATGGTACCTTAATTACAACAGCATAGTAATGCTACAAAAATATTTTGTGTTTCTTTAATGAAAATACCAAACATCATATAACAACTAAACAGGTTGTAGACTTTCTTAGTGTTTCTCAGGATGTATATTACATGAATACACCATATAAATATTAAATATACCCTAAATGTAAAAACACTGCACAGTGCCTATTAAAAAAAGATGCTCAGTTACCTATAGCAGTGAAATACCTTTCTTGGTATTTGAAAACAGAAATAATTATCATTAAAAAAACAGTTTTAATACTTTCTGTGTACAGTTAATAAACGGTCTGAACAATCTGTATGTATATACAGTTTAACATGCACAAATGAATGAGTACATAAAGTTTTTTTTTTTTTTTAAATAGCATGATCATTTGGTAGTAGAAAAAAAAATAATAATAATGAAAAAGATGATTTTATGCAGCTCAATACTAAAATGTTGAATCCATGGCTGTCAGTTCATTAAAAAAATGACATAAATTCTTCCAGTGAATATCCATTTTAGTATGTCCTGAATAGTACTTCATGCCAATGGTTCAGGAGTTTGAATGTTATATGATGGCACAATGTTAGAGTTTGCAAGCTTTGATTCCTATGGGGATGGGTTTGTGTAACATCAGCTTTGTCCCACCTGCTCCAGTCTATGCAAGTCCCTGTCAAAGACAGGACTAAGTCTCCTGTGTCCCCCATAGCCCTTTTGGGCTCCATTCGTTGCAGACTGAGCGGTGTCCATCGGGTAAACATAATCTGTGGAATCGTCAAACTTCTTCTTTCTTAGATGCCCAAAGTTTGAAAATCCAAGCTTCTTTGGCTGAAAAAAAAGCATTATTAAATGCTGAAGTTATGACAGCATCGCCTCATAATGGAAGTCAGTTATAATTAACTAGGGAAGGTGGAGCATGCTAGTTTTCATTTAAATAATGAATGTGAAATAATCAGTCCTACCCTGACTTTTGCTGTGGTGGTCAGGGGTGCATAGCTAGATGACTCCATGAACTCCCTCTTTTCTTGCTGGGCCTCTGAACCAATCAGCATTTTGAAGTTTGTTGTTAGGTGCCTCCTTAGAAGTGTCTTTTGGGGAGGAATGTTAAGGAGCATAGCCAAGGTGTCAGAATTAAAACGAGGTTCCAGAATCTAAAAAAAAAAAAAAAAAAAGCAAGAAAAGAATGGTGAACATAATCGTTGATCGCAGATCCTCTGACATAACAAAGCACTGTCATTATTTGTAGTCAGTTCCATCAAAACAAATTACTAGTAAGTAGTTGCATGTTATTCTGCTTTATTAAAGATGCCCAAGTATATAGTACTTACAATTAGCCCGCCATGAACTCCACTGCCTCTCAGGTTTGGGGCATACTCTGCCAGGTCCACTGAACGAAGCCACTCCATCACCCGGTGGTTCGACCACTGCACTACTTCAGAGGGCGAGCTGTTGTGCTAGAATGACAAAAATAGCTTCTTAGATAAACAACAACAGCCACTAATACCAATCAGAGCACCAGCATTGTTGCAGAAGGGAGCATGAACTGATACATGGCAATATTCAGAGGAGAAAATTTCTTTCTCCTGGCAAACATTCGAGTAAAAATTGTAAAAATGTGTTTGATGTGTGAATAAAAAAAAAAACATCAAAATTATTGGGAATATGTTGGAAAAAAAAGCTGCTATATGGACAACACGGGGCAAAAGGTTAAATATTGGGTTTATTGTAAACACTGCAGGGGGTTCTGGGACACATTCACTCTTTCCCATTCTATTCCCACTGTGACAAATCCAATTCCAGTCATCGTGCCACAATTCCGTTGCTTACAAAGTTATACTCTGCTTTCCAATATCACTCTAGCTTCCCTGTTTAAATGATATCCTTTCAAAGTGATTTGGCCATGAGGTTCATGTTAGGATGAAAAGATTAAGAAAGGTTTATGGTATAGTTCCTGTGCCGTGGGAAGCCCCTTCCTTACCTCGTCTCCTGGCCTGCGTCTCAGGCAGTTTGGATTGAACTTGTTGACATGTAGTACATGGATGGCGCATTTAATACTGAGGTGATGGAGCTGGCTGGTAACTTTAAGAAACAGGAGATCATTCTGTGAAGAGGAAAATGTGTACTTTAATTCTGTGGTCACACTAAACATTATCATCATCACAACTGTACTGTGGCAAAGTGGTTTGCAGTGCACAGGTGTAGCGGTGATGTGATTACGAAACAGAAGACAGACAACAAACAGACGTTATTTTTGTAATCCCTGTCTGGCGACCACAGCAAAACAATGGGTTACAGTCCCGAAATAATAGACACACATAAAGACACACACACGATCACAAGTCCAGAGCGAGTGCTAACGTGCACGTGGTGAAATACAATTTATTTGTGTACAGTTGTGAAGTGTTGTCCGGGTTGGTACTTGTCTTAAGCGACAGCTCCCGGTACTTGTTAGTCGTCTAATAAACAAACAAGTATAATTACACACGACCAAACAAACAAACTAAACACTCACGGTACAATTCTCCTTTAGCGGTTCGCGCGCAACCTTAACAAAGGAACAGATCACTTAGTCACGACCCCCTTGGTTAGCGAGTGCAACCGTTTCCACATTGCTTCCCTTCTGGGGTGATGACTTGGTGTACCGTAGCTCCGCCCCCTTTCTAGATGGCTGACTTCCACCTTTCCCTGGAATGAATTGTCAGACCATCCAGTCCGGGGTACTCTGTTCCCTTTACACAGCGCCCTCACAGGTCGGGAGGGAGATTTATAACCAAGATTCATTCTTTCCCTGTCACATGTATTCATTATCACATAACACTGCTGGAAGGAGCTTGCATGTTAAAATTAAGATGTTTAAATCATAGCCCAGGCACAAACCTGTTTATCCATTTATACCTGAGACTATTATTCCACTTTTTTTCTGAATGCATTTACCCTCTCAAAAGTCCTCTGGTCCTCTTCCGTCTTTAAATACTTGATACTGATTTTCTGAGTGTTGGGTCTGGTATTGTTAAAACGTGGTGACTAAAGATGACAAATGAAGGAGAAACCTGGCTGCAGAACTACTTTCTGTGGCAGCTAAACTGGGAAATGTACATAAGTAGTAATGTCCCCCCAGTGTATAGATATTTTCAATAATAAACATACTTTTAGAAAAGAATTTCTGGTTCTAAAATTGTCTTCTTACCACTGTTAGGTACTGTAGCATCATTCCATCAACTCTTCCTTCATTGAACTGATCTTTGTACTGAGGTAACCCTATGTCATCTAGCCAACCTGTAAATAGAGATTGCAATGCATTACTTACTATTTGTTCTTGTGCCCAATTTAAGGGCATGTATACAAAGAGGTTTAACCAATGTGATTGTACATGCAGAATTTGTTGCTTTTGAATTTTCGGAAAGCATCACATAACTGTTCAATAACTTGTGCCATCTGCCAAATGAACAGGGAGGGATTGAAAATGCATAGGGACTGGACTACATGTTTTTTTGTTTTTTTTTTGGAAATAATGGATGACGTGTAATTATGTTATATTTAATGAGGATGCCAATGGTAACACTAAACTAATCAATGGTGAATGAACTTTACCTTTTTATCATTTAATAGAGATGTTATTTTTCTATGTTAAAGTTACATACAGCACCAAAAAGTTATCTGTGTTTATTCATATATTAATATTAAAACTAATAAAGTCATCACAAAATGGAGGTTACTAAACATTTAAACTGTACTACATTACACAAAAATGCTTGAATTAGGACCTGGAGTTTAACGTGTTGACTTACGTGTCACCCAGATATGGTCCAGGTCTGCAGATTTCTCTACCTGTTTCATACCGAATGCTTTGAGTGCCAACTGTAACTTCTTCCTGTGCAGTGGATGTTTAATTCCCATTTCCTGCAACATTTTGAACCAAACATGTTTTAGAAGTTGGCTTAATATTAACAATACAAGCAAGAACCCCAATAGGTGTCTTAAACTAAAGACATATGAGTCCACTAAGTTGCATCTTGATATTCTAATATTTGGGCAGTTTATGAAACCAGGGATATTACTGGGTTCTTGGTTGGTTGGGCATTGTCCTGGCACCATAATAACCAGGTGAGGTATCCCCAATCTATGAGGTCAGAATTGTTTACAGATTATCAATCAGGGTTTATAACTAGTTTACAGAGTTATACTACCTGCCAATCCTGACAGTCAGTCATTGAGGCCCGAACTTTAACCAAGACTATTCAAGTACAGAAAAAGGGAAGGTGTGTGTATAAGTTGTACTTTGTGCTAACTTTCATTAATTGGTGCAGGTTTTATTGAGATTAGCCTTTTTGTCTAGTTTAAATGAATAGTGTCTAAACCCTGGAAGAAAGCTGGCCCTACAGGAGATTATTTACTAAATGCAGGACTTGCCCTACCTTTTCCAGGTCCTGAGGGGATGCTGTTAAGAGTGTGTGTCCAGTTTTAACCCACTGCCTTGCCAGGTTCACATACTGACTCAGACCAAAATCCTCCAGCCAACTGCAAACCTGCTCCATCTTCCACTGAGAAAATGGAGCATTCCAGTCACTGCAAGGTAAAGAGCACGTTTTAATTGAGTTACACATTATTCTTTATTTACTGTAAATATTGGATTGGAAACTGCTTTTTATAACAATATGATCTCAACACGTCTACTGCAAAACCTTTTCAAAAGTTGACAGAATATATATTTCCATATCTGTTACAGTAGCTGTGAAGATTGGGACTCAAACCAAACGCTTGTGCCCACAGTTCTAACATATTTGCTTAAACAAATTACTGTTTAAGCTGCATCTACAGTAGCTGATAAACCAGAACACCAACTTTTCATATTGATACCGGCGAGTAATGAGTAATGAAAAAGTGTGTTTTTATTAGTCTTTAAAAAGCCTTTTAAAATGCTACATACTACAGCAAATACAGTAGATACAAACACAAACAGGTAATTATTTTTTATTTTATATACAGTACTGTGCAAAAGTTTTAGGCAGGTGTGAAAAAATGCTGTAAAGTAAGAATGCTTTCAAAAATAGACATGTTAATAGATTATATTTATCAATTAACTAAATGCAAAGTGAGTGAACAGAAGAAAAATCTAAATCAAATCCATATTTGGTGTGACCACCCTTTGCCTTCAAAACAGCATCAATTCTTCTAGGTACACTTGCACAAAGTCAGGGATTTTGTAGGCATATAGTCAGGTGTATGATTAAACAATTATACCAAACAGGTGCTAATGATCATCAATTCAATATGTAGGTTGAAACACAATCATTAACTGAAACAGAAACAGCTGTGTAGGAGGAATAAAACTGGGTGAGGAACAGCCAAACTCAGCTAACAAGGTGAGGTTGCTGAAGACAGTTTACTGTCAAAAGTCATACACCATGGCAAGACTGAGCACAGCAACAAGACACAAGGTAGTTATACTGCATCAGCAAGGTCTCTCCCAGGCAGAAATTTCAAGGCAGACAGGGGTTTCCAGATGTGCTGTCCAAGCTCTTTTGAAGAAGCACAAAGAAACGGGCAACGTTGAGGACCGTGAGACGCAGTGGTCGGCCAAGGAAACTTACTGCAGCAGATGAAAGACACATCATGCTTACTTCCCTTCGCAATCGGAAGATGTCCAGCAGTGCCATCAGCTCAGAATTGGCAGAAAACAGTGGGACCCTGGTACACCCATCTACTGTCCGGAGAAGTCTGGTCAGAAGTGGCCTTCATGGAAGACTTGCGGCCAAAAAGCCATACCTCCGACGTGGAAACAAGGCCAAGCGACTCAACTATGCACTGAAAACACAGGAACTGGGGTGCAGAAAAATGGCAGCAGGGTGCTCTGGACTGATGAGTCAAAATTTGAAATATTTGGCTGTAGCAGAAGGCAGTTTGTTCGCCGAAGGGCTGGAGAGCATACACGAATGAGTGTCTGCAGGCAACAGTGAAGCATGGTGGAGGTTCCTTGCAAGTTTGGGGCTGCATTTCTGCAAATGGAGTTGGGGATTTGGTCAGAATTAATGGTCTCCTCAATGCTGAGAAGTACAGGCAGATACTTATCCATCATGCAATACCATCAGGGAGGCATCTGATTGGCCCCAAATTTATTCTGCAGCATGACAACGACCCCAAACATACAGCGAAAGTCATTAAGAACTATCTTCAGTGTAAAGAAGAACAAGGAGTCCTGGAAGTGATGGTATGGCCCCACAGAGCCCTGATCTCAACATCATCGAAGTCTGTCTGGGATTACATGAAGAGAGAGAAGCAACTGAGGCTGCCTAAATCCACAGAAGAACTGTGGTTAGTTCTCCAAGATGTTTGGTCCAACCTACCTGCCGAGTTCCTTCAAAAACTGTGTGCAAGTGTACCTAGAAGAATTGATGCTTGATGCTGTTTTGAAGGCAAAGGGTGGTCACACCAAATATGGATTTGATTTAGATTTTTCTTCTGTTCACTCACTTTGCATTTAGTTAATTAATAAATATAATCTATTAACATGTCTATTTTTGAAAGCATTCTTACTTTACAGCATTTTTTCACACCTGCCTAAAACTTTTGCACAGTACTGTATATATCTATACATGTTAAAGCCATGTAACACAAGTGTTGGAAAGTGTACCCTTGTAGGAGATGCTGGGATCAAATACAACTTCACAATACCACTGGAAAAGGCTGCTGTGTTTCAGTTGGGTGAAAATAAAAATGGTGGTAATAACCTTTTTGTGTTTCCTGTTTCTTTAGTCCGTGCCAGACGAGGCCCTGCTGTTGCCCGCAGCCCCCCTCTTTGGAATTGAGACGTGCCTGAGTCACCTGTCTGAAGGCTACCTGACTGGGTTCTTCGTATTCTTTGTAAGAGAACACCATTTGTTAAAATTAAGAGAATGGCAATGCATATGTAATGGAAATATTCTACATGAGAACTAAAATAAGAGTGACATCTGTGACAGCATACTGTATATTTACCCAATTTCAAAAGGAATGTGAACGCTTGGAACATCTTGAGCATTTATTAGAAGGAGATTCTTTCAATGGTGTTCTAAAATGGGCAATGTATTTACACAGGAAGAGAATTGTCATTTTTTTGTATAGTTTTCAAAGCTTTCATTTACTGTGTTTCAATGTGGTTCACATTGCCTATTGAAACAGATCCATATTTTTCTACCCTTCTCTAATTAACTTACTTTCCCCAGAATTTCTTGATTCCTTTGGGATTCTTTCTGTTTTCTGGGGACACTGGAGACTGCTGGCCTGAGTCTACTCCAGAGGACTGAGGTGAAAGGTCAGATGAACTTAGGGTTGCGTCATCGATTTTCAGTGTCTTTCCTTAGATGGGAGATATGGTGTATTTAGTTGCATTCAAAACAAACAAGTCTCTCTCAGTCTTCTTTCTCTTCATTCCTTTTATTAAAAAAAAACAACTAGATATTTATCTACCAATGTAAATAAAAATAAAAACAAGCAGTGTATGGTGGCATATTTTAATAATAATAATACTAATAATAATACTAATACTACTACTACTACTACTACTAATAATAATAATAATAATAATAATAATAATAATAATAATAATAATAATAATAATAATAACATTAAAAACAGCCAATACATTGTCCCAACTTATTTGTTTCATTACAAGGGTACATTAAGCCTATAAGACCTGTGTTAGAAAACCACAGCTATACATTGGCATTCATTTCTGTACAATACCTAAAGCTGGAGCACTGGCACTCCTGCTGCGGTCTTCAGCCATTCCAACAAGCAGAAAGCACCAAGTAGAAGCAAAGAAGAAACACCAGCAAATTAAAGAGTATGGCAAAGCAAACACAGAACCCAAAAACCATGCAATAACTCAGCAAAGGAACTCTGGAAGTAGCGCAAAACCAGTGTGAAACATATTCAACAGAACAGGAGGCTTTCACTTTGCAAAACAACGGAAAGTAAAGATCAAGATGTTGCTGTATTTGTACTTTGTTATACAGTACCAGTGTTTGCATACGTCATTGTAAACTGCTTATTGTGGGGGGTTTACTAACTGTTCATTGAAGATTGTTGGCTTTCAAATAAGCACACACTCTTTTGTGGCCAAACACAGAAACATCTTTTATGAGCAAAAGCAGCAGAAATGGCAAACAAAGAAACGAGGCCTTATTCTTTTCAACATGCATTTCACAATCCTACAGTTATTACAATACATGGACTACTAATGCTAAGCAAGTCATGTTTTGTATCTAAATAATAACCCTCTTGTCTAACTTACACATGTCTACATACTTCTTTTTTTAGAGCAAAAAAGAAAGATTGTAATCACTGCAGAATAGAAAACTGAGTATCACCACACACTGCATTAGTTTGCACAGTACATACTTAGGGTGAATTCACTGTCCTCATCCTCATCATTATCTATTTGGACACCTGAGGGCTTGTATTTTTCATTGTCTCCATTGTGCTTTGCCCGAGAAAATTTTCCAGGCAATGTCTGATACTTGTTATTTTCTACATATGGTCGGTTCTGTTAAAAATACAAAAAAAACAGTAAATTACAGATTAGATGAACATGCACATTACCCCCAGTCATAACACATACTGTGTTCCACTGCTTCCTGTATTCTGCATAAGTACGAGTAAAAAGAAAACCCACAGTGAATTACATACAGCATCTCTATGAAATGTATCCTGAAATTAACTGCAATATATTTAAGTTTTTAGTATCCTCAAATATTAATTATTGTTATGGAAGTAAAACTTTTTTTTTCACACTATATTCTGGTTCTGCTAATCCTGGTAGTCTGCGAGGCTGTGTGGTCCAGTAGGAGGCTGTGTGGTCCAGTGGTTAAAGAAAAGGCCATGTAACCAGGAGGTCCCTCAGTTCAAATCCCACCTCAGCCACTGACTCATTGTGTGACCCTGAGCAAGTCACTTAACCTCCTTCTGCTCCGTCTTTCGGGTGAGACGTAATTGTAAGTGACTCTGCAGCTGATGCACAGTTCACACACCCTAGTCTCTGTAAGTTGCCTTGGATAAAGGCATCTGCTAAATAAACAAATAATAATAGTCTGGCAGATATCAACTACTTTCTGGTCAAGTTTCTGCTGGGAAATCCAATGCAACTCAGTTTAAAGTAAAGTCATGTTAAAATGAAAGCAAGGGAGAGGTAAAAGCAGGCGAAGGGTTAAAAGCCTAAAGTTTAAAAGTGACTTTATCTAGTTAATATACCTCTGGCGACATAACAGGTTCTACTGGTTCCGCAACTATATGCTATGGAGTGGCAGGGAGGGTAACGAGGAACAGTCAGTGCATGTAATAAAGAGAACACACATGGTTAGTACACACAATTATAATTTAGATAATTATATTAATGTGTTTGTATACAGTTAAGTAGACAAAAGCTTTGGGTAGCGCCATCATTAGTGTTTTTTCTCATTTACTTGTACGGCAAAATAGCATTATATATATATATATATATATTATTGTTAGTACATTCACAGCTCTAAGTGAGTTAGACACCATATGGTTATCCCCAAATTAGTAGTTATATGCAGGTGAAATATTTCTTCACAGTGTGTGAGTCCCTTTCCAATAGCTAAATATTTTCTCACAGTTCCACCTACTGTATGAAGACCCAATGTGCACAAAAAGGGGATCATAAACAACGTCACAATGCACATCAGATTTACATAATTGTATAATGTCATATTTAAAACAGCGCAAAACCATTGCACTTCTATTGATCTAACCTTTTGTAATGATCCACTTTGTAATTCTTCCAAACTACTGGATAACATCCTTTGCTGTGCCCTTTCAATACAAAAAATGTAAAAAATAAATACAAATAATACATTCATAAAAATCAAATCAAAAGGTCACATAATTTGAAATGCATGTTATGTTACAATGATCACAATGACTCACTTCAACAACGAAACAACAATATGTGTAAAATATAGTAGTAGTACTTCAGTCTCATAATTGTTTAAATAATGATACGCATGCAAAACATTCACAGCTGTCATTCCCACCCATCCCCAAAGGGTTAATACTGATTTTAATTAAATGTATGTCGGAAGAGAATCAAAAGCCTGAAACAAACCCCATAGGCATGTTTAGTATGGGACAGATTACAACCAGTAGCCCAAATAAATCACTAATCTGAACAGGGTCCCATCTCAACAGGTCTGGATTAGAGAGAGCCTGTAATACCTGGAATTCATTTTAAACAGTCTTTATTAATGTCTTTATATGCATAACATAAAAGAAAGAGTTTGACTTTTCAATTATTGCTAGTAATATTAAATCCTGTTCCTCAAAACACTTTTCTGGAATGCATCCCCAAGGTGTAGTAATATAAATCACTGTACAATTAGCTATTGCTTTGAGTTTCTTTCATCTCCTGTCCACAATTCATTCAACTTATCTGTTTTCCAATTGCATGTCTTATAACTACTGAATCTGTGGTGACCGGAGACCGAGACAAAACTGAGATGAGCGGTTAATGTTGAAGTGAAATGGCACTCAGAGCTCAGCATTGAATAGACCTAGGAATGTTTTCAGAGTTCAAGCATTAGAAAGACCAAAGCAGCCCATCACTTCTGTGCAATACTTGCCATTGTCGATCTTCTAAGCTGTCTTCGTTTGGAGAAACTAAGGGTTCAGGAGAAGTGTGTATACTTCTACAGCTAGAAATAATAATAATAAGAAGAAGATATATCTCCAGGTTTTTTTTTTATGATCAGCAAATTGACATAATTTCCTCCTTTAATTTAGTGATAACATGAGCTCAGTTTTGTTTCTGCAACTTTCTCCAAGCTGACAAAGCTAAATGCCACTTCAGATGGACTGGATTTGCTCATTTTATTCCTGCTGGCACATTATTACAAACTACATTCATGTGGGTAGATTTGGAACTTTGAAAGTTATCCAGCTGACACAGTATCTGCTGATAGGGACTTCTGTGATCTGGTGTGCTACTTTAACTGCGCTTTTGCAGTACTGGAGCTCATACTGTACAACTGGAGTCCGTGTGGGATTAACATCTTTTACATCTCAATTGGAATACAGAAGTATATTAATAATTTCATAAACAACCTGTGTTATGTCAAATTTTTTAATACTGCCAATACTATGTAAAACATTAACCCTGAAATGTCAATGGGCTCTATTCACAAAACTTTAAAATGACTGCTTATAAACATTCTATTAGGAGAAACCATTCTAAAAAATGAAAATACATTTCTAACCTAGTCTAAAACCGTTGAAAATGTAAAGAAGTCCTTAAGTTTGTTAATCAAGTTACAAAAATGCTTTAAAAATGACCCCTATAGATCAATGGAGATATCAAATGAAAATCTTTGCTGCTAGAAACATTTTATGCATTTTACATTTTATGTACCTCTGTTGGGAGGAGGGGGTAAGTACCCATAGTCCCATATATTTCCCCACTGATACACAGTATAATACAATTTTATTTAAAAAAAAAACAAAAAAAACATTTCATTCGATTATGTCATGCTTACCTTGTTTCTAATTCATTTTGTATAGATGAATGGGAAACTAAGGAGAGCGATGAACACCTGGAGGACTTCTGAGTGAAAAAAGTGTGTGTGTACATATATATATGGAGAGAGAGAGAGAGAGAGAGAGAGAGATCATACAGCAGAGCTTTAGCCACACCAATGTGAAATTATACAAATGATGTGTCTTTATAAACTTTAAAGAATACAATTACTCAAAATATTGTACTTTTTTTACAATCCGAATCAGTCTTACCTCAGATCTAATGTTTTCTGTGTTGGTTTTGTGCACAGGATTTCTTGTGTCCGTACTACCAATTAGTTCTTCCTTACTGCTTACTGACAATATTCTTTCACAGGAGCCTTAAAAATAAACATCTTATATTAAGACATGCAACAGCTATACTGCTATTTTGACACTTCCATTAAATTACAACTATAATTCTCGAGTAAACCTGAATCATAATTTTTCTGGCTCCCAGATTATAATTGTACAGTATGTTACACTTGTTTAAAGTTAAAAACAAACCCAGCAATATAAGGAATTGCAGCCGTCTTAACACATCAAGTCAAAGATGTATTTACCTTGTGCCATAGCCATAGCATCTTTCATCTTTCTGTACTCGTTTAACAGAATCGTCAGCTCATTTATTCGACGGTCCTGTAATTAAAAAAAAATAGTATTTTTAGTCTTGATTTTCTACAGAGTCCATCATATTTTAAAGTAATGTTCATTCAGTTTCATTTAGATACATCTTTCACAGTCGGGAAATTAAAACCATTTAGCCCACTGTGATTGTTTTTTTTTTCAGTCACAAGGTTTAGTTTATTTATTGAGAAAAAAAGCATCAGAAAAACAGTTTGGCATGGTTATTATTGTCTATCTTAAAACATCATACATACAAGAAGACATTTCTACATGCCCTGGCATTTTATAACTGGGCATGTATTGCATAGATGTAGAGGTAAATGTGTTCACCCAAAAATTCAGAAAGCGAAGTAGCTGTTGATCGTTTTGAAAGTATAATAGGAATGACAATACCTGAATATTATACTCCAACTCTCCTTTTGATGTACAATGTATACGTGTAACATATGGTATTCACTCTAGTGCCACACAACAACGAATGCTGGTAATTTATCTGTGACCTACCTTTTCTTCATTTGCTGCCAACAAGGATTCCATTCCCATTTTCAACCTTTGTAATTCTTGATCTAAAATGAATTGTTAATTACATTATTAAGTGAATAAAACCTTTTATCTTTTGGCTACAATTTGTGTTTATACTCCTTATTAAAAATGCGTTTTGCTACTCAGTTAATTCAAGTTTTAGTAACAGAAAGATTGGGTGATTTCATAGTTAAATCTAAATTGGAAATCTGTCACTCCATATTCAGGGTACTCATGTACTGACTTATTGATCCATTTGATCTAAATGTCACGAGTGACACCAGGTAGAGAATATACTGAGCTCTAATTTCTTACCATCGTTGTACAATGGAGCAGCATTGCTTTGCCAGGACATAAAGTTCACTTCTGGACCAACAACTGTCACGAAAAGTTTGCCAGTTTCCCCAGTCTCTAGAGAGAACCCCCTTTTTAGACCTCCAGTAACTGCTATACATTTCATAAGCATTGGGTCAATGCTAGCTCTTTGGAATACAATCATAGCATAAAAAAACACAGCAAAGAATATAACAAAAAACAAAAGCAAGCAAACAGATAGATTTTAAAACAGATTGGCATTATTATTATGATTTTTTTTTTTTAATTAATTTTGTTTAATGATTTTTGGCCAGACTTTAAATTAACCAATATCTCCGAACCTGCCTCAATCAAGCAAACCAGTAAAAAAGCTTATTGAAACCTAGAGATTAAGCATTTGTGAGCTCTGCTATTTTAATGAAAGCCATTTGAATTATTAGACCCTTGCCTCCAATAAAGAGAATGGAGGAGACACTGAGCAGCTAGTTGTAATTGATAAACACAGCAGTTATGAAAAGCATGTCATATTGGCGTGAGGCAATTAATCAGTGACAGGTAAGGACCGCATTGATGCCAATAGACAATCTTAAGGCTTACATTTTTCTTTCAGCCTTCTCCTAAACACTTCCTCTATGATGGAGCAGTTGCAGGGAGTAAAATGGAGGAGGTAGAAAAAAAAGTGACCATTAGATATTAATCTCAGACAATTAAAACCATACATTTCAAGAGTGGGTTTCATCCTCTGTTTGCTCTCACAAAAGGGACAGTTCCAACTCGTCTTTACCTTCATGACAAACTACTACTGTTCTACAAGTGGGAATTTCTTTTTTTTACTGGTTATATTGTATTCCAGGTTAGGGATTATGCTCAACTACAGTATAGATGACATTATAAGTGAAGCTTCTGAGAGATAGACAAAATATGTCAATCTCAGTGTTAATAAGACAAGCTGACATATTAAATTAATAACAGCGTGCTACATGCTATACTTGAAAGTCTCAAACTCCATTTATGCAGCAATACATTCATTTACAGTAGTAGAAATTTAGAGAGTAATAGTGTATCTATATATTTTTTAGGCAGGGCAGGTGAGTTTGGAATTAGTGTGAATGATAACTGATAACTGAGAAACTGCGTTGAAGAAAGCTTTTAAGATATTTTGATTTAATTCTGGAGTTTGGCTTTGCAGTTTGTCCCAAATGTACGGTGCATCTAAGAAGAACACATTTGTTTGAGTTTGGCAAACCTCAAAGATTCAAAGAGGTGCATGCATGAAAAAGAATAGAGTTTCTACTAGGAGCCAGGGAAGTTAATGCCACTCATTTTAACAGTATGTATTCCTACAGAGCCTGCTGCAGCAATACCTCTGTCTGTGCTGTCGCTCGCTACAGGAGTTCTACATGACAGCTGGGTCCGTAGACGTTCAATTTCTGCATCTTTTGTTGCCAGCAGCTTCTGAAGATCAGCTATTTCCACCTGAAGAAAAAAAAACAACAATGTAAAATGTAATCTTAATTCATCACCCACAACAGTAAAAACAGTAAATGCTTTCTTCCAATGCTTATGTCATGTTGAAAGTAGAAAGTCGTTCATGTTGATTTGACAATACAATAAGTAACCTCATAGAATTCACAGCTTAATGATTTTTGGTAAGCTTTCCGATGCTATAAAATGGAAAAAATCCTCCATTGGAATAAGTAACAACATTTACTCAAAAACAAACATTGAAAACCCAGGGCATATGAAAAACAAGTTAAAACGGAGATCATGGAATGGAATCTAAATTGTAAAGAAAAGTAAAGGAAAAGTGCAGCTCAAGAGTACACTATAAATCATTTCTGGTGTGAGTATGTTAACCACAGCTCTAAGCATGCAACACAAGGAACCTCACTTAACCAATTGAATTCACTATTACCTTCCACTGGGCTAACTCTGTGTCTCTTTTGAATGCTACTACTGTGGAATGCCCTCCTGGTTAGAATACTGTAGGTTCCTTTTGATGAGAGGCTCTAGGGTGACTTTCTACTAATGGTTACTCTACTGCTGGTTGCCAAATCAAGTGCATGAGATGCTTCATTTCTCTGCTTCTGCTGAAGAGTAGTTAAGGGCAGTCAGTAGTATAAACTGCCTACAATTAGGATGCATTTCAGATGATATTTCAGTCTCACATACTTCTAAACCCCTTCTCCGATATTAGTGTTATGTTTATGAAGTGTTTCATTTTAGAACACCTCAAAAAAAGAAATACCTGCAGCATTATTTCATATAAGGTGGTGGTTGTAGAATTTATCAACAAAAACACCCACTGCCCTATGCCGTGGTGTGATGCTTAATGACAGATTCAAGTGCAAGGTACCTGTGTATATCACAATGTGAAGAAATGTCAACATTTTAATGCAATACATGAAATGCATGTATATACTCCAGGTGGATGCATCTTGGATAAATGAGATTGACAGGATTGATTCACATGCATAGCTAGTGTAAAAAGTAAAGGGATGAGATATAAAAAGCACCTGAGCCATTCTGTATTTCTCCTCCCAGTGCTGTTTCTCTACCTGCATCTGTTCAATTGTGAGTTTCAGGCTAGAGAGCTTGTTCATTAAGGACTTGTAACAGATATGGAGGGAATAAGAAATAGAAAGCTAGAAAGAAAGAAAGCCACAGCGTTGGAGGTATAGGCTGAAAGAAAGTGGCAGAAACATTCCCAGCATGCACAGCAAAACTGTATTAGCAAGGCGAGCCTAAATAGTAAATGTATTACCTTTTAGTTTTGTTTTTTGCTTTTGTGGTAGATGCAAATAAGCGTGCAAAAAAAAATAAAAAACTATAAATAAGTCACAGTCAAACTTATTTTAAGCAGCTGAGCAACAACCAATCGGTACCATGCTACATTACCAAGTAAAACTGCTTGCCTTAGTTGCTTTGAGTTTTCTTTCGTACTGAGATTTTTCCCCCTCCAGTTCATCCACTTTGTTTTTTAGGAGCTTCAGTTCTTGTGCTAATCCCTGGAACCATACAGAAACCACCAAGTAACACGTTAGTATGTTTTGTTATAGAAAATATAAAAGGGGGCATTAGATGTTAGAAATAGAGAATTAGATGAATAATAAGTTATCCATCCTTCATTTTGAATTCAAACTTATGTGTTCAACTTTCACATACATTTACAAAATATTAATTTGAAACAAAGAGAACTGGCAAAGCCATTCACTGGTAACTGCACTACCTGATTTACACGATCCAAGAGCAACGTAATGCACACAGGTGTCTTTCCTAAAAACAAAATGAGCCCTTAAAATATGAATTTAGACAAAAACAGGCCCCTTTCTCAACAGCCAAAAATAGCTGGCTTCACAAAATGGAAAATCATGTCTGCTCTCAGTCTTTGATTGTTCACATAAATTCATTTTAAATAAAATATTCTCAGACTCAGATGTCAATACCATACAGTCCTCACATTTTTTCACATTGTTAAGGACTATTTTTAGTGTTTTTACATACTTTTGGGCTTATATTTGTATCTGATCACTGCTCAGTTTTGTTTTTCACCAAAATGGAGCTGTTTTTTTTTTTTTTAAACAAACCCGATGACCTATTCTGAGGAGGTTATCAGTGTCTGAGATGCCTCAGTAATACTAAATGATATGCTGCTCTTTCTGGTCAATGGCTCATTGATTGTAGCTTTACCTTACAGTTGGATGACTAAAATACTTTTTGCACTAAGCCTCTACAGAAAAAAAAAGACTGTGTCTGCTTCATTTACTTATAAGCCACTAAAGAAAGCAAAACTGAATCTAAAAGCATGCCCAAAATCATTTACTCAAAATCCTCCTTTGGGGGGTTTTCCACAGGAATTCCAATTGAGAAACCGGGACGTTTTTGTTGCCTCTATTACAAATGGAAATTAAAATTTAAACATAATTGGTTGAATTACATGGCTCCTTGTTTTTGCTGTTACCTTTTTTATATATATAATTTTAAAGGCAATGCTATAAAACTAAAAATGATATCTGTCGTTTTCAGTCCAATGGAGGTGAATACTGTAGATATCATTGTGTTGAAAAATCAATATAGCACTAGTACATTCTCCCATTTCTTATCCACTAGGACAATAGTGATAATCAAAAAAGCAACAATGCTTACAGTATCTTGGCCATTCTTGGGTTAATAACATAATAAGAGATGTTAGATAAACCTGGATTATAATCTGAGCATGTGTGCTGAAAAAAACACACAGTAATACTGTAGTTTAGCTGTCTGGATTGGGAGATCAAATGTATGAAAAGCTGTTGACCTGGTCTATTGTTAATGCTTGCACTGTAAAGTACAGGAATTTAGAAGCTGAAAGGATTAATACATTTTTTTCCTAGAACAGACATAACAAAATCTACTGCAAATGTGAATAGAATCATAAACGTAGGCTTCAGACTTAGTCAGAAGGGTGATTCTCCTCCAGTGTACCAGACATGTTGAACATAAGGCGCAAAAACAGTTGTTCAGAGTCACAAACTACAATACTCAAGGGGACATGTATCAAGATCAACTGACGCAGCGCTGAATTGGCAGAGTGTAAAGTAGTGCTCTGCCGCAGAACAAACTTTACCCCATCCCGAATGTATTAATTGGCACAAAGTTATTGAGACACGCCATAAGCTGGCACATTTAAATGCTTAAATGCGTCGGTGCTCAAAATGGGCTACTGGTAGCACAGATTAACAGACTAATCTGAAAAATAACACCTCCCCTCCAAATGGGCTACCTCAATTGAACAATAGGTAGGTCATTTGGAGAGGCAGAAATGGGCTAACCTGTGTTTTAAATCAAATGTACAGGTTTTAACCCACTAAAGCCAGGGTAGCTCATCTGGAGAGGCAGAAATAACCCGTGTTGACTTTACATTATATTATTATTATATGACGGATAAAACCAAATATACATTATGAAAAGGATAACTTAATGAACCAAGTTTATGATACGACAAATACAAACAATTGTACATAATGAAATAGCCGGTATCGAGCTATAATTTCATCCTCAGGGAGATCAAAAGGGTAATGCGGACCTTAAATACTCTCCCTTTATGTTTGGTGAAATGCAGCTTGATAAAATGCTCATTTTGTATTTTGTTTATATGTTGTGTTATTGTATTTTTAAACGTGAATCTTGTTGTATGCTGTATGAGAGCCATTTCAAAGCTGCTTTAAAAAAACGACCCGCTTTACCAAATGCAGGTTCCACAACACTTCAATGAATGTGTTTTTAAACCATTTTAAATGCCACACGAGCAACGCCTTCAATTTGTTTGTTAATGCCAAGCATTTTGGGTGGCATTGTGAATTTTTGTTTTAATACCAGCATTTACTCTGCCTTAGCTAAGGCGGCACACAGAATTTAGATGTAATCTGCTCCCAGTATGCAACTAATTAAGAGTCATTTTTCCTTCCAGTTAGAATGCCACTTAACTCACGCATTGCCACCCAGTGCTTTATCATATGATGGGGGCATTAAATTCAAGTCAGGGTAGGAACATGGATTTTAAAAACATAGTTACAACCAATTTAAGGTTATAGAAATAAACAAGCAAGCTATCAGAAATCATTTTCACAGCATACTGTTTGTAAGCGATAACAAGTCAGCATCGACAGGCAGATGTAAACTGTTATGTAATTGAAATGGCTGTTTATGAGGTTTAAATGTATTATCATGCATGGACATTTTCATGATAGTCAATACTAATCATATAACACTGAGCTCTCAGAGGCATAGTTTACAACAACATTTTAAAATGCCTGCACCCTTAACAAGCAGCCATTCTTCTCACTATGGCATTATGCTGTTAGACAGGCACTGCAGCAAGGCCAGGCAGGCAGACAAGCAGTGCATTTTGCTCATGCTTAAGAATCTCTGCCTACATTCTCTCCCCTACAGTGACAGCTCTCCTCATCTCTGCTGGGGCTGGCTAAACTTGTGCCTGTCCTGTTTTGCAGGGGGTCCTTAGCTTTAGTGTCAGCCGGATTGCTCTCCTGCTCCTTTTTCTCCTGGATTCTGGCACTGATCTCTTGCTGAAATCTACACATCTGTTCCTGCAGTTCACTAATCAGATTTACCACAGACTGCAATAAGGAAAGAAAAAAAAGGTAAAGATAAACTGAAAAAAAGCAAAGGAAACACACAGAACAAGGAAATGAAGACAGGGAAAGGGTGAAAAAAGATGTCAAAACTTAATTTAGACAAGTTCTAAAGGGAAGCTAAAACATTATAAAAGGGCAAATTTTAAAAAAAGCAAAGCCATAAAGTGGATAATTTGAGTCTTCTGTACAAGATTCTTATTCTGGTTTGAGTTGATTGTCTCAGGTATGCAATGAATGGAGTAAATCAATACAAGGTTTAATGGTTAAGAGAGATATCCACGGACTCATTGTGTGACCTTAGGCGACTATTGACCGACTGTATAACATACCAAAAAAATACTGAACTGAAATTTAGATGTTGTGATTCAATTAGACCAACATACAGTGGTTAAATAAATAAACAAATACATACATAAATAAATGCAGCACTGAATTCAATACAAGTCTTAATTAGTTTGCCAAACCATGCTATAATTTTTTTTAAATTTTTTTTTTAGACGACTCAATGGAAATCAGGAAACTTAGTATTCAACCACTACATTTTCACTGACTTCTTGTGATCGTAGTTCATCACTAATGTGTAAATTATGATCAGCTGCATATCATTATTCATAGGTATAGTGATATTCTAAAATAAAATGACCGTTTTCCGCAGGTCAGCAATTTCCACTCCGATATAAATAATAATGATCAATACTCAGTCTTAAAGGGCGTCACACATTACCTTCATAATCTGTAAAGATTACATTTACTGAACTTAGAAAAGCAAGGTGCTGGCTCATTTTAAGTTGGTACACTGCCAGAATGGAGACCTTTGTCCAGCTGCCAAATGTGCAGTTTACTTTTCAGGGTTAATGTTAGGTCAGCTCGAATTGTGGACTTAACACACAGAGGGCCCCAGAGAGGTCAGAGTTCACGATTATTGGAATCAGCTGAAGTGAAACTATGTAAGTCAAACCTGCTTCTAACCACAACCCAGGGGGCCGTCTAAATATTGTACACTTAATGCAAGAGCTGGATCTTGTACCCAGGTGCTTTAATTAGTTCTTAATAAAGAGACCCAGTACTGTGTATTCCCTTGTCATTCAGTGGCAGCTATTTACAAAAGCAAAAGAAGTGACGTCATGTCTTAGTGCCAAACCACAGTAATGTCTTGCCTGAATGTATCGCTGTGGAATGTTTGTGAGGCGTTTCTCTCATTCTAGACCACTGATGGGAGGCCGAAACCAGTTGCCCAAAAGCAGTAAACAGGTTTGATTTAAAAGATGCAGGCAGGGTATAATTACACATGAACAGTTACGAGGCTGCAGGATATTGACTGTTCTGCCCTAAACTGTAAAACCACTACCTTCCATGGTATCTCTGTGCTTTCCCCCTCAAGAAAAAATGTTGTATATTCCAATTTGTTTTCCTTTTTCTAACATAAAGTACTGTGTATAAATAGCATAATAAAAAGTCATGCGTTATTGTTATACAATGAACTGGACACCCGGCCCCATGGTATACCATACAGTACAGTATATCACAATGCTGTTAACAACAACAACAAAAATCACATTACATTTAGGTTTAGATAAACTACTGGGTTTCTAGTAAAAGACAAATAAATAAATAGATAAATTAATAAATAAATATCGGGTTGATCTCTGTTGTACTTTACAATGGATTTTTCACTTAGAAAGCTGTCTCACTGTCTACATGTTTTTTCCATCACTTCAGCTTCATAACATTTCTATCTAAGGCAATTTCCTGAATTACTTATCTATCCCCCAGGCTCTGCAGTGTATCAATAATAGTCAATTACAGCGGGTTAAAAAAACCATATACACCCATACTGCTACAACGCCTAAATTTACATGAACCCTGCCAAATTGCTGCAACTAACACCGGAAAGAGAATCCTAACAAACAGCACTTGGAGTTTTTCCTTAACTTTTCCCTGCCTTTTCTCACAGAATAACACATTTTCTACTACATATACCGGATGGTGGTGAAGTTCTCTTTAAATACTTTCAAACCTGGGTTTTTCTGTCCTTTTCCTGGCAATTCATTTTGTCTGTATTCATTGAATTAATTTATGAATGTGCTGGCCTCAGTAATTGCCTCAAAGGAATGTAGCTACACAGTACATTCTAATATGGATTAGTATATTTGTGTCTCAAAGATTTCATAACTTACCAAAAAATTTACACAAAAACAGCTTCATAGTAAATTCAAGGAAGCCAGTTATGACAGTAGAAATATCATAATTAAAATATATATGATTTATACCATTATATATAGATCTGTAGATGTCAAGACCCAAACCCTAAGGCCAAACTTAAAGAGAATAAAACAAAAAATAAACCACCATCAGATTCCTTCAAATTTAAGACACGCTTTTTAAACCATTTTTTGCTTCTCAAAAATTTGAGTACAGTATAGTGATGCGTGTATTAAAATCAGCAACAAAAGACGTCTGCCCGAATAGACAAGCAGCAACGTGACTTACTGCTGAGAAAAAACAAACCAAGCTTCCTGAGGAATTCCAAGAGAAACGTTTACAATTTCAACATTCAGACCCCCGTATTTTTGACATACCAAACAATGTTCAATGCTGTTGTGGTTGCTGGGTTACATGTTGCCTGATGCCGTGGAGTGTTGTGTCGTGCTTGCTGTTGCCAGGATGTGGGATGCTGTAAGTGAGTGGTGGTATGTGTAAGACAGAGACGCCATCTTAAGTATTATACAGTGCGCAGCACAATAAACAAGCTCCGTGGTTAATCTACAACAACACTATTTCGAATTTTGTACGATACAACAGCGTAATTGAGGTTGTATCTTTGTAATGCATATTTATTTGATGTTTTATTTTTTCCTGAAATTGAGGGCTGCGTCTTAAATTCGAGGGCGTCTTATATGCGAAGGAATACGGTAGTTTTGCAAACACCAGTCCATGGCAGGTCTATTTAATATTGTTATTATTATTATTTAGCAGACGGCTTTATCCAAGCGACTTACAGAGACTAGGGTGTGTGAACTATAATATACTGATTCCATTAAAAGAGATGTAAATCATTTCAAGAAACAACAACAAAAGTACATTATTTACTTGAGTAAACTACCCAATGTATTTCAGCAAAAGTAGAGCCAAGCATATTAGAATAAGCCTCGTATAACAGAGTATGTAATGAAGGGTCTAAATTCTCAGCTGCCTGGGTGCCATTCGATATTGACAGACTGTTATTTTTGGGAGCCCCTCTGTTCATCCCAAACTGGTTTCAACTTACAAGGGCTAACACACAAGAAAGTGTCCAGAAAGAGGATCAAAGCTAACAGCAGAAGACACATGTAAAACTTTCAAAGTATGTTATTTTAAAATTACCTTTAATATAGGATCAGTCATACGTTTTGACAGACTGCTAACTTGACAGGAAGCACTGTAATAATTTAGACATCTATGGAGCTATACAACCAGACCGTGGAAGTGGACCCCCTGTTACGTGTAGCATGTCTGTTTTTTTGTACACAGTTCAGTTTTTCAGTACAGATCAGCTGAGCATAGATGAACCTACCTCAGCTTTGTGCTGTTTCTCGTCGCAATCATTTTGCTCCTTTTCCATTCCAACTAGTTTCAGTTTCAGGTGTGAGACTTCATCAATCAGATCCAGTTTCTGGGTTTCAAGGTAAGTTCTGCTCAGCAGCTCCTGCAGAATAAAGCAGTACAGATTCAGTCACTCGGGCTGCCAAACACAAAGTATATCAAACAACATGTCAACCGGGATCCACGACTACTAAATATAAACTGTAATGTACTCTATTTATATGTTCACAGAGGCACAGACTGACATGTACCAGATACAATGTATGTACACATTTCAGTCCCAGAGATTAAAAAAAAACAGCTTTAGACAGGACAGTCAATGCCCTTTGTCAGTGTACTGTACATACATCTGTAGCATGTTAAAGTCTCATTACAGTGTGATTATTATTGTTAAGTAAGCTTGTCTGGCAAGCTTGAAAATGAAAAACAGATACACTCCTCGAAACATTTCCTTACAAAAAAATAAAAATGATACTTTTCTACATGTTTGTTTCCATGTGTTCACATTGTGTTGTTCTTATATTTAAGGCTAATCCTAGATATCATTTCAGGATAGTCACTGAACCCCCTTCTATTTGTGTTGTTGTCTCCTATTCAGATAAACAGATTTAAATTCATTCTAGTCAATGTTCCTACAAATATTCCTTTTTTTTTTTTATTTAGTCAGAAAAAGATGCACGACATATTGCTGTATCGTTACTAGGTAGGAGTTACAGGAGTTAGTGAACAATGCTATGCAGGAGAAAATTACTGTTAGAAAGTGTTGTGACCTGCTGTGCATGTAGCTGGAATCTAGTACACAGGTCACTGTCTATCCTGGGTGGTACTCTGAATGAGAGGTATGTGGATGGGACAAGAGTTCAAAAATGTAGCTGGCTTCACTTCAAAAATGGCAGAAAACAAGGTAACAAACTTACTGTCCACTTCAGACATGGCAAGAGCAGCTGGTAAAGCCAGACTACAAGGTCAAATTAAGTACCGGTATATTCATTTTAACGGTCTAAAATGCATTAGAATGGGGTAGATTAACTCAACTTCACTGTAACAAGTGTAAAAAAGCTTTGCGATTTTTCAAATTGAAGCCATTTACCATTTTGTTAGCTCCAATAGCTAAACTGGTTTAGAGCTATGCTGCTGTTATATTTATTTTTTGAGTCTCATATGGGTAACATCTGGAAAACATTATGCTTGTGTCATCAGGAAGTGATTACACAATTGTCAGAATACTTCCAACACTGTGGTTATCTCACAAAGTAAATGCAAAGCAATCTATTTAATATTCAATGCAATTTTTTAAAACAAGAATATATGGCAATATGACTATTAGGTAACAAGACAAATCAAAACACTATAGATATGTCCCTGAATATGTATTATTACATATTGTTCTTAATGGTGTCACTATTTTGTTATATATTTTGCAGTCAGCACATTTTTTCCACTTACTTAGTAACTTAATCAAAGTTTACCAGAAACCTGTACAGCACCCCAGACACATTTACTTTAGATAAGTAGAAAGCAAAACAGTGCAACTGTAATACATACCTTCCTTACACAGAAGGAAAGAACTGACACTGGCAGGCAGTAAAAGCAGTTTCTATCTGCATCTCCTCCAGTATACAGCAGGCAGCATTGCCCTTGCTAGCACAGCATTTTACAGGAACTGTGTAGTCTAGGTTCAATGGTTCAGAACTGTCACTGACAGAGAATTATAACTTCCTAACTCACAGTTTGCTCAAAGTACAGCAAATGGAGAGCTTAGACTTCACCCTCACAGTCTTTTAAAAAAAGGGTATCCACAAAGCAGGAGGTGTGTCTGACCTTGCAAAACAATTAAAGGTACAACTGTAAAAGCCTGTGTGCCCGTCCAGTCACGCATACCATCAGGCAGAGTCGTAAACCTAAAGGTACTTAAGACCAAATCCTGTGCAGAGGTGCAGTAAACAGAAATTCTCATTCAATAATACCTCTGTTTGTAATTCAGAAACCAAGGGCTGTATTCTCCACATCGTCATAAGCATGGCTATTTTTCAGAAAGGAAGATGGAATGAGTTACTAGACTAAGGAAACTTTGTGCATGCCTTTGTTCCTGTGTTCCTCTTGCACACTCAGATTTTCCATGGGAAAGTCAGACCGCAAATACAGATTTTCTTACTGCTATAAGTAAGGGGGATATAGTAAAGACTGCAGCCATTCATTTATTTATGATATACATTTTTTTTTTTTTTTTCGGGTGGACTAACTAACTATACCACCAAAAAAAACACACATTCAATACAGAAATGGATCTTAATTTATAAGTGGTGTTTTATGATCCCCAGGATTTTGCGGATCAACCTCTGTGCTTGTCTGTGTATGCCAGTTCTACACTTTGCAGTAGATGACATTTGTTCTATCTAGAGTTTCTCGAATTGGGGGGTGGCTTCACAAGTGTCCCACAAAGTGCCACAAAGGAGATCAGTGAGTTAAACTGACCAAAAGCACATGTTGTTTGATCTTATTTCTAAGGTTAAAATCTTGGTTGTACGATTCTGTGATTGGTAACGTTATCCATTTGTTATTTCATCCAAAACTTTCCGATCATCTATATGACCTGTATAAATAGGAAATTTGAATAAAAGCAATTGGAAACAAAACTGTTGAAAGTCTAAGCATTCATTATAAAGCCTTGTATTCATTGCTTACTACCCTAAAGGCTTAGCACTCTATGGGAATCTAAACTTCCAATTTTCTCACGAATCCCAATGGAAGCAGCAAAACACAGTCTGAAAGCTGTCATACTGTAGCTAGACTGTAGTACTGAATTGCACAGGCTATAACCAGTTTAGACCCCTCATAGGAATGGCATTTTATCAGTTGTAGATTAACAAACAGTTATACGCCTGTGTGTGGAATGCATGAGTGCAGACTGCAGCACATAGCTGGATGTGACAACACCTACTACTGTATAAGGTTCAATTTTTCAGTTCTTGCACATTTTTAGTCATAAATTGTTAAAAGTGCTCAAGTCTTTCTCCAAAATCTACCACCAAAATAACAAAATATCCACAGCCCCATTTTAATGCAATATTTCAGCTCATACTGGTATTTATAGGTTGTAATCCCCTGAAGTGATTGTACTGTGCACCTCAATTTGACTGCCTTGTTTGAACTGCTTATAGTCAAGTGGAAATAACTTTAATTCCATAAACAAACACTGTGCCGTGAATGTGTTCACATTTATTGAAACATCCAACAGCTATCTCTTAGGATTGTTTTATTCCATGCTGAACCTCATTTACAGGTTAGCCCCTTTTTAATGAGCTAGCTCTGCTCACTTATGTGTTATTAAAAGCCCTGTCTGATGCATTACAGTATACCTCAGCATTCATCTAGGCTAAAAAAACCTAATCCATTAGCAGCATGTCAGTGGTCTGAAGCTAAATAACAATTTTACTTCCGTTCCTATTAAACAGCTTCCATGTGATCTAACTGCTTATAAATGCAAGAACGTTGAACTCGTATTTAATCTCCAATGGAAATTGTCCACAAGTCAGGCAAAACAAGCATGGTAAACATAACAGTGTGCACATTGTATTTAGATGTTAACAGATGTGTCATTGTTTAGGGCTAAAAATGCCATGTACCCTAATGGACCAGAAACGCTCTGTGAAGCTCTTTTTAAGCTTGTAAACCTAATTAACTTTAAAACAAAATATATGAACACCTTTCAAGTCTTTGTTGATTTGAATCCCTGAAAAATCCAAACTTTTTAAAAATATTTAAGATTAATCAGGTTGGAACGCTGTACAATGTGATCACCCTTTGAATAATTTAAATTATTTAAAAACAACAGGACCAGTGGTTATGTGGTGACATATTCACTGGGATCTGATTAAATGAAACACACAATCAGATATTTAGATGAGAACACACTCTGTTTATTCCATCAACAGACCCACCTTTCAGCAAATAAAACCAGATCAGTCACCTTTGCCTATTAGAGGGCAAACCCAGGATTTTGCAATCCCGTGGTTCTAGCCAGAGGATTAGAAATATTTTAAAAAGAAACGTGTGATAATATTGTCTGCAGATCTCAGTCCCAACAACAATAAAGTCAAAGGGTAATTGTAAAGTTGACAACTGAAAATAAAAACAAAAAAAAGCAATCCATATTACAACCAAAATAACAATAAAGAAACCAGGCAGTGGATTTAATATGCAAAAACAACGATATTAAATCCAACGGCAGAAATGTGTGCAAGACCGAGGTTAATAACGGATCGTAAAAGAGCCCTTACCTGTTGTAGCATTTCCTGTGTGGTTTGCCGTTTGTGATTGTGTTCGTCCAGAGAGCTCTCCAGGTCCCGGATCTTCTCTCCCTGAGCTTCCACCTGGTCTGTGAGCACACTTACCTGCAAGGCCAAAGACAGCAAGCACATCCACTCAGGAATGCCTTAATAGGCAACCATAAATCCACCCACAGACACCCCTTCTCAAAACCTAATAAAATATGCAAATTTTACCCAGCCAAGCCCGGACAAGCCCAGCCAGCTCCAGTAACTTAAAATAATACCGATACAAACGAATTTGTCAGTTTGCTTTTTGTAAGTTAACTATTCATTAAAAATTGATTTATCTGTTAATACCTCGTTTTTAGTGTGGCTAATTAAAAATATGATCCCCTTATGTAAAATAATGGTCTCTTAAAGCTCAAGCGTATTCAGGGTTTTAGACATAATCTCCAATTGTGCTAACATTGCTGCTCTGGCTTCTGATCTACAACAGCAGGTAAAAAGAAAAGCAAATCTTCTCCTGGGAATCTGCAGCCAATCGCCTTACCTGTAACTAACGCATGGAAACTTTCACCTATCATCTGTGTTTTTCAAAGTGGTGAAAGAATGAGCTGCTGTCTATAAAAGGTATGTGTTGGCACCTGACTCCCAGCTGGAGGCTTTCCAAGTTCAACAAGCCGTAACATGTGAGTAATGTGAGTGTGGAAAATAATGGACAACTTTTTCAGAGCAAGTCAAAGCCAAGACCAATTTGGAATTCAGTTTTCCAACATAGTAAGCAGCAATGTCAAAATCAAAGCACCACGTGAATATATCTATCTAAATACATATAAAGTAGATATACTTATAAACCTATTATATACTGTAATACGGTTTTAAGGTTTCAACAATTTAATTCAAAACACTAGCTATTGCAGTTTATCCAGTTGTCTAAATGTAAGCTTTTATTTTACATAAATAATTCAAACTGAGCAGGGGTTTCTCATAACCTAGCTTCCCTTTCACATAGACAAGTCATAGCGCATATCTGCATATTGTTTATTTGAGCCAGGATAGAGTGGGTGCCAGTGCTTTCAAATAAAGATATAATATATCAGTGTCCTTCCACACACACTATAAAAAAAATGAATGTGTACAAAATGTTAATTACAAAGTATAAACAATTGCAAAAGCAGACGGCATGTCTAACAACACAATACTGCTCAAACAAAATAAAGTATTTGTATGCCTTAGAAACGAGGGACGTTGTATTAGCAAACACACCTGTAGCACCAGCGACTCCTTATCTGCTTCTAAACGTGCCAGACGCTCTTGATAGGTTTCGCTGCTTACAGAAGAGCGAAGATTTGCCTGGGGAAAATAGCAATGTATTAGAATCATATTTGGTCACATAATAATAATTGCAATAATAATACATGTAAAAAAAAAAAGACCAGGTAAACAGTGACATTTTAATCATAAATGAAGATGTACTTTTCAGATAGCTCAACATCAATACATGTTAATGTCTCATTTCTGTGTCCAGTCTAATGAAAACACTTCTGTAGTCTAACAAAGCCACTACAGGCGAGTAGGCGGCCAGGGCGGTTCTGACAGTCCTTTGTGTTCTAATCTTGTCAGAAACATTTCAGCTGCTGTGACACAGACAGTAGAGGCCATTGCTTTCCCACTGGCTTATTTATAGTATTTTTTGCTGTAAACGCAGCAGTGTCCTTAAGAGACTCACTTATTTAAATGACTGATTTCAGAAAAGTTTAAATGTAAAAGGCTGAAAGAAGTTTATAATAATAAAAACCTTCACCTGGCAGGGGAGATTAACACATATTTTGCACCACAGCAAGGAACAATGACAGTTTAAATAACCTTTTCACTGCCACCACTTTGTAGGTTTAAACTGATTGCTTAATGTGTCTACTTTTGTTCTAGCTCCATAAAAAAAAACTCAAATGCTTTTCACTTTAAATGGGTTAGTTACAGTAGTTTCTATTGGTGATAGACGATTAACAAGGGAGGATTTAAACAAGAGACTGAAAGGAAATTGCTGTAGTATCTCTTATTTCTATCTCCTCTACCCCCACTCCTCTCTCCACAGATACTCACTACTCTCTTGTGTGATATTCCATGTGATGTAAAGATTTACAGAGTCGTTTTTACTTTATGTATAAACTGAAAAAACAACAACATATATTCTTTGTCTCTTCACAGGCACAGCATTTTAAACTAATTCAATTTGTGCTTCCAGGCAGGATTAGTAAATACTCTCCTTTCTCAAGACATTTGGGTGTCAAGTTGAAAGCCAACATTGTAGTTCTGTCTAGGAGCTACAGCACAACAATGCTCTAGAATGGTTACAAAAGATCTAGAACTTGGATGACCTGGCATCTGGTGAACCAATCATGTACTTAGGTTTTCCTTTGAATGTCACTTGGTGTGCCTGGGTTCACTTGCAAGGCCATCTCACAACACAGATGCACCTAAAACATTAGAAAATCCCTTGCACCCATTTATGAGACAAATCAAGTATCTGCTAGCTGTTTAAATCCACTGCTTCATTTAAGGTACTATAAAGGAAACCAATGACAAGAAGTGCACCTCTAAATCCAGGTTCTGTCCTTGAGTTGGAAGGACTGTTTTATGGAATAAAACCTGCTACTTTATTTCAAAACGTTTAAAACAAACAAGCTTTCTATTTATTCAAAGCCAAACCTTTAATTGTATTTTTTAATTTACTTTCTGATTAAACGTATTAGTTAGCAACACATCCCTTGAATTTAACATGTATTGCACCCTGAGGATGGTTTGTAATTTCCAGCTGTCTCCCTCTAGCCCATACAAATGTAAACAACTTAACCCCAATCCAGAACAAATCAAGGTCAAACGTCTTAGCCATCTGATTACCTTATATGGCATGGTCATTTTTTCACTCTTACATTATCTTCCTTTTATTATTTGTTTCTGTTTTAATTGAAAAACCTTAGAACAAAAACTTAAAAAAGAGGTTTTACTGTAATCCTGTTGAAAGTAATATCCCTATCCACCACACAATTCTCCAATATGGAAGTATTGACGTAGTCTTGCTTTGATAATTTGTCGTAATCTTTTGCTCTAAATTATATATGTGACTTATTAGACGGTGAGCAATTTCATTTTAACTTTAAAAAGAAGAAACAATGTCATCTGTGGACATTCCATAGCATAATTTCCTAATTTGATTATTAGTGGATGCTAGGTATAGCTATTTATACCAAAAAAAAAGTCTCAACCGAATTCAGAAGAGTGCGGTTTGCTAATGTAGTACTCTTGAACAGACCTTAGACAGTCAGTCTGGAGATTTTACTCCACTGTTATTGTGAGTATGAACCAGAAAAGCACTGTTCAAATGATATTGGATCTTTGATGTATTATTTAAAAGAAGTACTGGTCAATGGAGATCACTATGAGTGGGTTACTGAACAACAGATCATCAGGAGTGAAAGGCAACAATGTGACCACATTTGAACAGATACTGTCATTAAGGTTTGCAACAGGCTGACAAGAAATACAGATCTATACTATTTTCTGTAATTAAGGTAATTGTGGAGCAAGCATCAGAACAAATCTACAATATTATAAGTGACATTGCAAAAACATTTACATTCTGCAGATAGGCAAATAAAAAAAGGCAAATAATATTTTTTCAGGCATGATTAATTGGTTGATAACACCTTTCTTGAATAAATCAGTGTGTCATACCTTCCAGTAAAAAACATTATATATATATATATATATATATATATATATATATATATATATATATATATATATATATATATATATATATATATATATATACATACATATATACAGTACTGTGCAAAAGTTTTAGGCAGGTGTGAAAAAATGCTGTAAAGTAAGAATGCTTTCAAAAATAGACATGTTAATAGTTTATATTTATCAATTAACTAAATGCAGTGAGTGAACAGAAGAAAAATCTACATCAAATCAATATTTGGTGTGACCACCCTTTGCCTTCAAAATAGGGCAGCAGTGTGGAGTAGTGGTTAGGGCTCTGGACTCTTGACCGGAGGGTCGTGGGTTCAATCCCAGGTGGGGAAAACTGCTGCTGTACCCTTGAGCAAGGTACTTTACCTAGATTGCTCCAGTAAAAACCCAACTGTATAAATGGGTAATTGTTTGTAAAAAATAATGTGATATCTTGTAACAATTGTAAGTCGCCCTGGATAAGGGCGTCGGCTAAGAAATAAATAATAATAATAAAAACAGCATCAATTCTTCTAGGTACACTTGCACACAGTTTTTGAAGGAACTCGGCAGGTAGGTTGGCCACAACATCTTGGAGAACTAACCACAGTTCTTCTGTGGATTTAGGCAGCCTCAGTTGCTTCTCTCTCTTCATGTAATCCCAGACAGACTCGATGATGTTGAGATCAGGGCTCTGTGGGGGCCATACCATCACTTCCAGGACTCCTTGTTCTTCTTTACGCTGAAGATAGTTCTTAATGACTTTCTCTGTTTGTTTGGGGTCGTTGTCATGCTGCAGAATAAATTCGGGGCCAATCAGATGCCTCCCTGATGGTATTGCATGATGGATAAGTATCTGCCTGTACTTCTCAGCATTGAGGAGACCATTAATTCTGACCAAATCCCCAACTCCATTTGCAGAAATGCAGCCCCAAACATGCAAGGAACCTCCACCATGCTTCACTGTTGCCTGCAGACACTCATTCGTGTACCGCTCTCCAGCCCTTCGGCGAACAAACTGCCTTCTGCTACAGCCAAATATTTCAAATTTTGACTCATCAGTCCAGAGACCCTGCTGCCATTTTTCTGCACCCCAGTTCCTGTGTTTTCATGCATAGTTGAGCCGCTTGGCCTTGTTTCCACGTCGGAGGTATGGCTTTTTGGCCGCAAGTCTTCCATGAAGGCCACTTCTGACCAGACTTCTCCAGACAGTAGATGGGTGTACCAGGGTCCCACTGTTTTCTGCCAATTCTGAGTTGATGGCACTGCTGGACATCTTCCGATTGCGAAGGTAAGTAAGCATGATGTGTCTTTCATCTGCTGCAGTAAGTTTCCTTGGCCGACCACTCGCGCTCACGGTCCTCAACGTTGCCCGTTTCTTTGTGCTTCTTCAAAAGAGCTTGGACAGCACATCTGGAAACCCCTGTCTGCCTTGAAATTTCTGCCTGGGAGAGACCTTGCTGATGCAGTATAACTACCTTGTGTCTTGTTGCTGTGCTCAGTCTTGCCATGGTGTATGACTTTTGACAGTAAACTGTCTTCAGCAACCTCACCTTGTTAGCTGAGTTTGGCTGTTCCTCACCCAGTTTTATTCCTCCTACACAGCTGTTTCTGTTTCAGTTAATGATTGTGTTTCAACCTACATATTGAATTGATGATCATTAGCACCTGTTTGGTGTAATTGTTTAATCATACACCTGACTATATGCCTTCAAAATCCCTGACTTTGTGCAAGTGTACCTAGAAGAATTGATGCTGTTTTGAAGGCAAAGGGTGGTCACACCAAATATTGATTTGATGTAGATTTTTCTTCTGTTCACTCACTTTGCATTTAGTTAATTGATAAATATAAACTATTAACATGTCTATTTTTGAAAGCATTCTTACTTTACAGCATTTTTTCACACCTGCCTAAAACTTTTGCACAGTACTGCATATATATATATATATATATATATATATATATATATATATATATATATATATATATATATATATATATATATATTACTTGTCTATGAGCTATGGGGCTGCCAATAGTCAGAAAATCTTGATTGTCAGACAGTTACATAACAGCTGTACAGCACTAAGCACAACAAAACATAAAATTGTTTAAAAATAAACCATTGGACTGGTTCGAGAAAGCAGTGCCGAGAGATTATTAGATCTGCATTGCTTCTAGCCACAGGACTGGTGTCTGACAAGTAGCAGAAAGTGTTGACGGGTACTGAACACAGCTGCTCTACCCACCCTGCCCTCCTCCCTCCTCAGCACTCTGCAATATAGCAATGATACCCTGGCCTGGCTAGATAATGGGCTACATAATATCTGAGAATAGGGGACTCCATACAGCTAATATTTTAAAATAGTTCACTTGTGATGCTGTGTAATCCACAAACTTAGCTATTAAGAAATCTTTCAAAGACTACAATAAATGGATGCAGTAAATGGCAAATGAACTGCCATTTATTGTATTGTACTGTAACATATTTGTTGGTTAAAATTATCCCTACCCTTCTTACTACCCAACCAAATCTTAAGCGTTATTATCTTGGTTTATTATACCATGTATCGCAGCTTTGCAGAGGCCATGGAAATCCTCAAGATTTTGAAAGGATTGTTTTTTTAAGATTACTAATCCAAAATGTGTCCTTGTCAAATCTGTTATCTGGTGTAGAGAAACTCAAGTGACACATCCTTATCATCAGAAATGAGTTTAGCCTGTCAGCAGTTTTAATTAAAGCCAATTAAAAAATGCTGCTGTCAAGGAAGATCATCCCGTCTAAGGAAGAGAGAATAGTCTCTTTCACAAGCAGAGGCAGATTAGAAATGTCACTTGTCACTGCAGAGCTCGCGTATGCTTTGTAACCTTTGATAAAAAAAAAACATATTTTATCTCACTTTACAATGATTCGGGCATTAGCTTTATTTACAATGACAGTTATCACAAAAACATTTTAAATAAAATTAAAAGTGTTTAGTGAAATTGGATGCTTTGATGAAAGGGCAAACTCTATTTTTTTCCCATCTAGAACAAAAAATTATTGAGCCAAATAATAGCTATGGCCAAAAGTTTAGCATCACCTAGAATTTTATGATTGAGACATCATTTAAAAACGATATGAACATTATTTAGATATTTTATTTAACATCATGTGATGAAATAAACTACAAAATAATATCGCAAAAGTGTACTGGAAGCCATAACAGTTGTACAGTATTTCATTTCGAAATGTCACATTTTTTAATTTGTATCCGTTTTTCGTTAAGTATATGGAAAACTGCAAAGTGGTATGTAATTCAATATGTTAACGTAACATTATTCATCAGGTTTCATTTGACTTTAGGAAACAAAATTTGTTAATTCTATAGGTTAATGCAAAACTGTTGACCATAGCTGTACAATTTAACTAATTAAATTTCTGACTTAAGGAGAATTTAACCCACGTCTATGTAGCTATGTTGCCTCTGCACCTTAGGAAATTTGAGTTTGCTTAGAGGGGTTAATTTTTTTTAGCAATGCTCTTTCAAACTGCCTGAGCCCAATCCAGTTTGGCCTTGCAAAGTCATCCAGTTCACATTTTAATCCAAGCTGAACTGGTGGAGTAAGCACTTTACAGACCCAGCTGAGAGCTTGCTTGTTAATTGGAGAGACCCTGCCCTCTCCTTTTAGACAAGTTACTCAGAACTGTAGTCCAGTCTACCTAATATCCAGCTTTCACTTCTGAATCAAGTGATCCATATTGTGCAGCTCAATTCCACATATGGTTCAAGATCCATCCATTGGAAAACCATGTCATAAACATCAAATATACAAGTAAACATGAACACAGTGGTGTTTAGAAAAGAACAGTATCACTAAACAAACTCTTCTTATTAGTATTCTGAATTTAGATTAAAGCCAGCAGCAATGCAAATCATGTGGTACAGGCTGTGACCCGTTACTGAGATCATAATTGAAATAGTTTATAGTAACCAAAGAGGCCCCATCTCTGCTATGTATTGAGCAAGTTGAGGGGTATTTATGACAATTTAGGAGGCTTGTTTAAGACACATTTTGAAAACAGTAATCCCATTTATTGCTTCTAAGTGCCATGGAACATTTCAAACAGCAGTAAGTCTCCCGTAACAACGCATCTAGTATTACACACATCTATTTCCTGTTCATTGCCCCTTGGGTGGTAGACTGCAACCTCTTGGCCTGCAGTAAATATCCATCATACCTTTATACTGTAGGGCATTCCAGAATTCCTTTGATTTTCTGAGTCAACGTTTGAATGATTAATAATCTGAAATATGTATTAAACATTAACTAAACAAAATATAAAACTGAAAACCGAGAGTATCTTTTGGTGAACGGGTTTGTATTAGATTGTATTCGTCAACAGTTAAAAAGTGTTATTGCCTTTAAAGGGTACATAAGGACCTTTTTATTTTATTGTGTTACATGTTCCCATGTGTAAACAGTACAACTGTTTCCATAAGGTGTGTGTATTGTTTTAATTTAGATTTTTTTTTTACATTTTGATATATATATATATATATATATATATATATATATATATATATATATATATATATATATATATATATATATATATATATCTGCAGGGATTTAATCTAATTCTTAAAGTTCAAAATACTATTAAACTACATACCATTCAAAACTTACAACCACAAAAAAAGAAACAAGAAATCCAGTAACATATTCTTTTGGAGGTTAAAACTACATTTACTAACATTTTCATTTTTATATATTAGAATACAAAAAAACCGCATGCAGCAATTTTCTTTACCTAAAATAGTCGTTCCTTGCCAAAATGCCCCCAGGTGGCTGGTTTGTATCTCTGCTACCTGACAGCAGCCACAGTTACAATGCACATGAATGTTTCTAACGACAAGCTTTATGGAGGCTTTGGTTATTGAAACAAACAAAAGAAAAAAATCTCACGAGAAAGACAGATGATCTTTGTCCTCATGTGCTCTGCACTAAATTAGATTCTCATGAAATACTTGGCAATGCCTAACATTTCACAGATCTGCATGCTTTCCTTCACAAAACTTAAACTGTTGAGAATACCTGGAGATACATTTAATAAGGAAATAAAGGAATCAGCAAATACAGCACTTACCCTTTTAAGCCAAGTGAAATGCTTGTAAAAATCAATATCAGTGTCCATGCTTCAGGCCCATTGCAGCCTTAACTTTTGCCTAAGTCTTAGAGTAGCTTTTTGTGTGTGTGTGTCAGAGTATGCAGTGCTGACCTGCAATGCTCACTTACTTTGTAGTATTGCTTGAAACAAGACACTGCTCAATTTATTCAGCAGATTATATCCCGAGCACCTCAGACTCCACTCCCCTGACGCGGAGAAGCAACTGTACAAACCCAGATCTGAGAGTGTCGTCCGGTCTGAGCCACGGAGCATCTGGTTTTTAATGAAGTTAAGTGACAAGCTCTAAAATCATGCTGCGGACTTTGAAAATAAATCATGCCAGCTGGCTTCTTTCGAGTAGCTGCATTCAATAAACTTAAGTCTCTATACACGTCTCTATATTAAGTCTCTATATTAAGTCTCTATACACGTCTAAACTTAGCTAGGTGTTTTTTGTTGTCGAAATAAAAAGTGTACAGCCTTCTTGCTCGTCACAGATAGATCTATTAATAGATAGATCTATTAAAGTGAAACTGCTGTAGCTCTCCGTTTAAAGGCTGACTGGAACTCATTACCAAAAGACCCTACTTCCTGTCGAAGTTCAGTTGCTGTTCTCCATAACTGGCACAGCCCCCATGGTTTGCTTCAACCCCTAAAACAATCATTTAAGCTGCTAAAGCCCTTTCAGAATAGGCCAAGCAAAAACCTTGCACAGAATCAAAGCCGTTCCTTTAAATTCGTAAAATCCCCTGCTGACATTAGCTGTCAAAAAAACAAACAGTTTTTCTATTGGAATGTAAAGAAATGTAAAAGCCATGTATGTATTTCAAATGTGACACTGCATTCTGGTGCTCATTGAGGTGCAAGTACTGTAGAACTAAGAATAGAATGTTCTCAGGGTCAAGCACAGTGTAGAAAGAGGCAAGTTAGACCTCTTTCACTTTCCAATCAGTAAACTTCAGCCTCTGCCCAGCACCATTTCCTAGATCTGAATTGTATTCTCACATTCCTCTGTGCACTGAAGTTACTATGGGATATTTCCTGTTAGCTACAGAGACTGTTCTGTTACAAGGGACCCTTGTTTACTACAAACTGAGCAAAGACTCACAGAGCTATTTTCATATAACATGTACACACTTTTTATCACTCTGTCTCCAGATTTCAAATGTTTACGCAAACAGGAGTATCTTAGAGTGTGGTCCAGTAGTTAAAGAAAAGGGCTTGTAACTAGGAGGTCCCCGGTTCAAATCCAGCCTCAGCCACTGACTCATTGTGTGACCGACCCTGAGCAAATCACTTAACCTCCTTGTGCTCTGTCTTTCGGATGAGACGTAATTGTAAGTGACTCTGCAGCTGATGCATAGTTCACACACCCTAGTCTCTGTAAGTTGCCTTGGATAAAGGCGTCTGCTAAATAAACAAATAATAATAATCTGTGGTTTGTGACCTCAGATTGGTATCCATGGGGCCCACACAGTCAAAGTTTACTTTGAATTGACCATTTGCTAAATGCTAAATTAGTGCCAGTACTCGACAGCCAGCTTCGGAAAACCTAGCTGATTATAATACATTATCGGTATACAGATTTCCTTTTTTTTTTTTTCTTTTCTTTAATTCGCAACTTGACTGTGATCCTGGCACATCCCATGACACTCACTTAAAGTACAGATGCAAAATCCCCAGAAAACTGCCCAGTTGGGCTATCCAGTGTAAATCATCTTTGAATAACACTTACTGGCATTGATTCCTTGAAACCATCTATGTAAATACAGTCATTACAGGTATTTAAATGACCTTTGTTCCAGTTCTGCTTGAGCATGACATTATTACAGCACTAAAACAATTCTGATAGATCCTTCAGGTTTGAATCTGTAAAAGTTTAAATATATCTCCAGTCCTGACTTATCTTCTGAGGGAACACCAATATTATTGTACTGTGCACAAAATCTGCATGTGACAAAATTGCCTGGCAGTATTTCTGTATTGCACCAAGAAAATCAGGAATAATCTCTTGTTGTTTCTATAGTAATCTTAAAAGCAAAGCATCAGATTGGAATAGACATCTAAGCTCTCCTGGCTTGTTATTCTTTGGGGTAAAGACATTGACCTTCTGTCCAGGACACATACACAGAATCCTTGAAAGTAATACAAGTTTCAGCCTTGCAGACATTAAAGTTTCACTTACCGTGCCATTTCTTAATAAATGAAAAACATGAACAAAGATTCTCCAAGGAGGCTAAAAATGAAGCAGTTTTGTTTTCTACTGCAGTGGGTTATCTTGTTAATATGAATCAAAATCCCAACTCCTAACACAGGCAATAGGAATGAAGATAAAAGACATTCCTACCAGTCACATGCTTAAAACTCATCACCTAGATACCAGGCTTCACCTAATCATGTACTATAATATTCAACACGACAGAAACCTAACAGTTTGATTTTTTTTCTAAGACAATGCTTTTAAGCCGAAGTGCTTTTCCGTGCTATGACATGACAATAGCACCTTTACCCTTTAACCTTTGGATATTTTTCCCCCCTTACTATTTTATCCAGTAAGCTTTTTAGGTATGCATTTTATATTGTATTTGCAAAGAATAACAATAGGGCTTTAATATGTTGAAATAGAATATTGCTGTTGAGACCAATGTTACAGTGTTCAGATCCAAATCTCAGAAAGGACAGTTCTGTCTGTGGGAAGCTAATTATTTTAAGTATCCATGAAGCATGGAGCCACTGAATGATCCACATCATCCACATTCAACACTTGCTCTACTTCAAAATATAATTTGTCTCCAAACATGTAACCATTTGTTTGTCTAAATATAGAAATAGCTGAATGACTACAATTGTGGATCCAGTTGTTTGAGCTCCACTTTTTTAAGAGACACATATTCTATCACATAATAAAGCATGACTCAGTTGAAATAGGCTGTGCATACGCAGTATAATTACATTATAAAATCACATTCAATGTAGGGTTACAAATAGATTCCTGGTTCTCTCTGTTCATAATACATATTTTATACAAGAGCCTCCTTGAGAATAATGCAACACAACCCTACTTTGAAATGAGTGTTTATTAAAAGAAAATGAACCGTGCTGCAGAGTAATCACGCAGTATGAGTTGTTAAGCTTTGTCATGGGCGCAGTCATAACAATTGCTTCCTTTTTTCAAATCTATTTTGATATTCCTAGGATGCTGTCACTGTCTGAGCTCAATGCTGAAGAATGTGGAGTTCCACAGAATATATAGACTATATCTAGAAACAACTTCCCTTTCATCAGTTACTTAGGCTAAGCAACTGGCTGTTTACAACTTGGACCAGCACATGTTCTGTCAATCAGTTACACTGCATTTACGACACAGAGATGTAGAACGAGAACACAGAGTAAAATCACGCTCATTTCCATACACAAAGGAAGCAGTGATCCAATATCTCCTGCATGGTTTGAAACTCACACTTGTTTGTATTAATGGCTAATTAGTATAGAAAAAGATCCACCTTGACTGTTCTAAACCAACCTCAAGGGCAAACATTTCTTAATGTATATATTACTAGATATTATTTACACTACCTTGCATGCATTGTACACCATCAATAATTAATCATTTATTATACATGCTTTATCAGAGGCTGTTAAAAAAAAAAAAAAAAAAAAAAAGATTGAAGTGGTATCTGTCGATTTTCTAACTGTTGGTATTAAAAACTGTATATAATTCCAAGTGAAGAGTATTGTTTTATTTAAAACAAAATACATGCATGGATTAACATCAAATTCCAAATCAATGTTTTTAGCATTAAAATTTTCTGGGTGCTTCATGTAGACCCTTCTTACTAAACATCAAAGGGCAGCCGAATTATACTGGCGCTGACAATGAAGACACTTAAGCAATACCAGCTGTTTGCAAAAAGCTGCCTTTATTACATTTAACCCCAATAAAGCCAGAGCTGTTCTGCATTACCAACAAGTCCAACCCACTTAATGAACCATTACACCCTATTTTCTTAATTCAGATCTAACTTACCCCCACACCAGGGAAGGGTTCAAATGATCCCCCTGTGTTTGAAAAGAATGAAGTGAGAGAGGCAGCATGTGAAAGAGTAACAGGAAATTCAGTGCTATCCCACAAGAGTCTGAGTGGATTTCACTGGCTTTCTACTGCATCCAACTTTTTTCTCCCTTGTGATGAGCTGAGCAGCTCCAGTTGCAAGACTGGGATCCAAGTTAATGTACACCTGCTGACACCCCGTATTCTCTGCCCAGAAAAAAAACACTTGACTATTTCTAAGCTGTACTGAATTTAAACCTGCTGTAACCAAGTCAAAACCAGATGCTACACTGCTGTTTTATGCTTTTTAATGATCTCTATCCCTTTCCATGAGACTATTCCCCTTTAGTCCACTTCACCTCAGACATCCACTGGCTAGACGGGAAGATATACAGTATGTTTCCATCAATCTGACATTCAGAGGTCTCGCAGCATCTGAGAATCAGGCAAAGTTGTTCTTCTAAGTGAATACAATACTAACTCAGGGCTGGGAATAGGATCTCATTGCATAGCAGTTTGATCCGTTGCAGATTTTACTGTGAGCTTAACAAGTCGTACCAGAGCTTGTTACCTATACACTGCAGTTAATTAAGGTCACAAAATGGATTACACTTCAATACAATAGGTGTCTTGTTGTCACCCCTGCTTTGGTCATTAACTCAAACAGCTATCAAAGGTCCAAAGCGTTATTTTACCAGCATACAGTATATCAAATGTCTATCTCATTATAGAATAGGTTCTTTCTCAAGCTTGATTAGGTCATTAAAATAGTAGGGTTGGGTATTTCTTTCAAAACTCAGAAACACGTTCACTACTGACATTAACCACAATCAGTAAACACACTCCATAAGCTCTCAATAACAAGATTATTTTAATAGCGTTTGCTAGTTATAAATAAAATAAAACAACCACGAGCTTCAGTTTTTGATTATTGAAAATAAACTCTTACAGTAACTTCAATAGAGAAGTCAAACAGATATTATTTTCTAAGCACGCTATGGAACACTCTCCTAAATACAGTTTAAAAAGTATTACCATGCATAATTGTGAGTGTTTTATATTATCCATGAATCTTTTATTTCAGATACTTACTGTGCCAGTCTCTAGCCAGTCCTTCAAATACTGTGCTGTGTCGCCTGAGATCTGTGTTCTTAAAGACTCTTTCTCCCCTTCGTTCGTCAGAAATTCCAATGCAATTCTCAGCTCTTCTGTAAGTTGTAAAACCTGCAGGGACCCCAAATACACTGGTGCCCCAATGTCAAAGAGGCCATTGGTGTACTCTGCGGCAGCTTTGGAGCCTAAATTAAAAACATTTTTTTTAAAAGTTAGATTTTTTTTCTGGATGCTGTGACAAAACAAATCTCATTAAATATCCTGTGACGATGACTGGAACGCCCCATTCACATTGCTGTTATTAGCATTGCCCTTATGTACTGCAGTATTAGATATCCACATACCGTATACAGAAAATTACAGCAACTGAACAGCTCTGAACAAATTGAATGTATCAATACAGTCACTTGTACTCAAAGCTTTATTTATGCAATTTTGAATTGACACAATTTACCAGTTTGGAGGGAAACAGTTGTAAAATAAATCCTAGGTAGTTTTGTATTAAAACACACTGACTATATATGTATATGAAACCACTGTTGCAAAGGGAAATTACATGTATATACTCATACTAAGTGTGGCAGGACAGAGTTTATATTTGTGTGCCCTCAAATCACTAAAGTACCTTTGCAATCCATGTGAATGGGCAACACATTTAAATACCTTAATGCAAGGCGTCACGTTTTATAACCCAAGTAGCTAGTTTCACAGACCCCCGATTAGCACTAATCATGCACTACTCAAAGGTATTTTTTGGTAAACTAATCCAAGGTTAGAGCTAATCAGGGTCTGTGAAACAAACTATTATTAGGGTTAGGGTTGACGTGTGTTCCTTGATACAGTCAGATTCCTGTCCAGAAATAGCCTGCCTTAATGAGCTTGATCTTCATAAAATAATAATTTTAAACGCATGTTGCTCCAAAAATATAACACAATATTGTGTTTCAATTCTAGATTTATATCTTAAAATTAAGAACAAATTCACCACTGCAGTATTAAGAAAAGATCTACAGTATACATGTATTACCAGTAGAGAGCCAGTAGAGGTCACTCAATTAATTCTGTAACTTAAAAACTACCGCACAGATTTTCATGAAACTTGAACAAAAAAAAATCTATATCATTTGAAATGCCGTCCCGATCTATTTTGAAAATGCTGAGAAAACATATCCATCAAAATCGAGTTTAAACAAGGCTATTATAATATATATTAATCAAACATGTTTTGAGTTACCCACAAAGAACCCGTCTGTTTTCTGTTTATACCATGTGTATTTAGCCATATACTTATGATGATAGAGGTCAGCTAATTTTCTTTTACAGACTAAACATTGCAGTTGCTGGGGGGAGCAAATTAATTCAAAGCTTGGCCATTGAAGAATGAAAAAAAAAATAAAACAATAGGATTTGGAGCACCCACGGATGTATTATAAATGTACAGGACACTGCAGGTGATGACAGGGTATTACTGTTTCTGTTTAATGTTTTCTGTCACATTTGACACTCAGGTTAATTTTGTGCTTATTTATCTATGTATTTGTATGTTACCTAACACACAATGTGTATTGCAAATGTCGTACAAATAAAGTATTCAGGCATTGTGAATCTTGTCTACATTTAATATGAAGTATTTTCATACTTCAGTTTTAATCACTCAGTTTATTCACACACCTATTTCATAATTAATTCAATTTTTGGCCTGTAGGTGTTTAGAAATACTGCATTAAAAAAATCCTCCAAATTATATAGCCAGTTATTCGTTACTGAATTTTGTTTAACAAGGATAATATCTTTGACACTATTGTCTCATTCACAGGTTGGTCTTAGAAAAGACAATAATATATTACTTTATACTTCATGCATTCAATATCAGTTATATCAGGTATGTACTTTAGCCATTTCTTTATAATCATTTTAGTACCTAATTCCTGTTTTTAAATCAGAATACTACTCTGGGATGTAATTTATGCAACATTTTGGAGACTGGTTAATGTTTCTCTCCATGTATGTATTATAAATGTACAGCTTCAGGTTCAACCTGGGTGTGAACTGGGTAAATGTATGTTGCACCTGAGATTAGTGTTGAAGAAAAGTAAAGCAGTCATAGCTGTTAAATCATTTCTGTTCTCATTTTTAAGCACAGTTTAGTGCAGTGAATTGTAAACATGCTAGTGACAGATGTGTGGGATGATATTTTGGAAGACCAACAGTGGATTATTTTAAGTTAGGGACAGTTGTGAGGAAAAGCATAAACAGCCTTGGTGGTAGTTCATATAATACGGGACGTTTTACCCAATCCCTGGCTGATGTTTACTGCAGGCATGTCACAGTTGCCAATCGTGTGAAAACAATCTGTGGGATTATATTTTAGTGATGGAAGTAGAAAAACATGTTTTCTTTTACTTTAAACAAAAACATAAAATAAACCCAGTACAAATAAATACAAAAAACACACACAATATATATTGTGATTCATAAGTTAACTGCATTAAATCATTGCTAGGCTGATCGCGGAAACAATGAAAAAAATAATGGTTATGGGGAAATACAGTAAATAGATGTATGTATTTAATAACTTTTTAATTAAATTATTCAAATCGTATGTATGGATTATTTTATTTTCTGTATGCGGTATAATACATAAAAGCGCTTATCAAAATAAACGTCAGTAATCTGTTCATATTGTACAATCCAATACTGCCATCTATAGGCTGTACACTGCACTTAAATATGCATCCCCCACCCCCCCAAGAAAATGGTAAGCAAATATTTGAACTGTTAATAAAGGCCTGTGTGTGAAAAACCCTGAGGAGGCCATTATTATTAGTGTGGGTTTTAAGCATATGCCTACATCACTCCAGCTGCTATTTCTAAACTGTTTCTACAGTAAACCATCAGCACTACATCCAAAACATGATGCCAAAAGAAATAAATATCAAAAGAGTTGGAGGGATGATATTGGTTGACTTAAATTGGAACACTGACAACCTTCTAAATATAGAGTACAAGCCAATGCAATTTGATCCGTTTTTCAGATCCCTGTGCACGGAAGACTCTTTGAAAAAAAACATACTGTATGGTGGGTGTTTTTTTTAGCCCATTTCACAAAAATGCCCTCTCACTGAAATGGTAGCACGGTTAGTACTGTCAGTATTAAATTGACATTCTCTATTTATAGATCTTTAATTTAGAACAACTCTCAGGTGCTACTTGATACCCTTGTATTGATGACATACTGTACCGTACTGTCTGAAATGTATTACTACTGCATGAAACCAGCCATCACAAGGAATACAGGAGGACATTAGCAAAACAAACATATTGTTGTATTCACATTTCAGCATTTGTATAGTTTAGAGACTATTTCCAATGAACAGTCAGACACTTCAAAGTAAAAAAGATGTATGTTTTATTGGCTTGTTTTCAAAATACAAAACAAATAGGTTTTTACAATTTCAACAGCCTGGTTCTGTTCCCTGGATCATGCTGTCCTATGCTGGCTTACACACTGTATTACACAGACCGAGTCTACAGCTTTCAGTCTACTTAGACTAACTCCATGCAGAACTACAAACTTCGTGTTGGCTGTGCTCTTAATATAACCTTTAGTGGAAATCCCCAGTGTGTATCTCTTCTGAGATGTGGTGCTCTCGGTGTCAAATTGGTTATTATATTGAAATCAACCCTTTCCCATATATGGAACACAATAATGCAAGTGAATGCAATGTTAAGAACTACAAAAATAATAATAATAATAATAATAATAATAATAATAATAATAATAATAATAATAATAATAATAATATAGAACAAAACAAAACAAAACAAAAAACACAGAAATGGTGCATCGTCATGATATTATCTGTCTACTTTAACATATTTGGTCACCAAATAAAATCGCTGCAATGACACAACACTCCTATGGCAAAGAAACAGTGCCTTGAGTGGATGTTGTGCTTTAATGTGTGCATTCATTTTCTGTTTGCATTACAAATGATTCCAAGAACTCTGAGCTGCAATTATTCCTGCTTCATTTAAGATGCTGTGCTATAAAGGTCATCAAATCCCACTGGTTAGCCAGACTGTCCTAATAGTTTATTAGTCTTTGTAAAACATGTTCTAATGCCAGCATTGACTCGTTTTACTTTAATGGAATATTGTACTTTTAACATTTAAATAATATACAAATAAAAAAAAGACAATAGGGATCCTCATGTTATTGTCTTTTCAGTGTAAAGAATGTACTTATCCTCTTACCTGCAATTATGTCATCCATTTGCTCCAAGGCTGCCTCAAGCATATGACTAGCATCTGAAGCCATAGTGACCATCTACTGCATTTGTTCTGCCCTGTCTGAAAAAAAATCATACATAATCAACAACAAACTGCATTAGCTTTAATTACAAAAGCTGCTGGTGTGTATTTACTGTATATAGTAATCCCTCAAAGAATTACCTGTACTGTTATCTTAACATGCCTTACTGTACCTGGTGAAAAAGATCTTAAACAGTATTACAGGAAACGGTAGCAATCAGAAACAGTACAGCTTTAACATGCTGGCATTGTGTCTTTGTCTCAGATATAACCAGTGGATAGCTACTGTAGTGCCCATACTGTCTCCTGTGATTTTGTTCTGTATTTCACCTGTAGAATGTGCAGGACTATCATCTCAAAGTAAATATACAGTTGCAGTCAAACTTGTTGAGCTGGAACTGCATAATAGGTTTCATTAACCCTTGCAGGTAAACTTGAACTCAAATAAGACCCCACACCAGGTTTTTTGCAGCAATTTCTCAACAGCTGAGCCTCTCTACCCCTTAGCTTCTGACTATCAGCACAGTCTCCCATATTTTGGTTGAGAAAATAGCTGCTTAGTCTTAGGTTTAACATAAATAGAAACACTGTTTTTGTTCAATTGATTTAAATGGTGGCAGGTCACATTAATATGGCCATTAACTCAGCATAATTACCAACCTATTCAAGTGTTTATGCCATAAAGTGACATTCTTAACATCATGTTGATCGTTTCAGAGGTGGTTGATAGTCTTAACCAGTCACCACCACTATAAAAAAGTCAGCAATGCTATTTAATAATTTATTACTGTATTTGCCAATATCATGCATAAATACAATGTCATATTTTACATAGCATTTTTTAAATCATGTGAAACAAACAGAATTGTACATACTGTGCATATAGAAACATTTTATCCTTGTTTTACATAGTAATTTATTTTGAATTCTGACAAACAGGCTGCAACCTGAGAAGATCAATTTGTAAATGAATGTTCTAATTTATATTTTACCCCAGCGTTCGTATTAGAGTTCCGTGTCAGTGCACATCATGATGTCATATAACATGTACTTAACCAAAACCTTTCTGTACAGTAGGTGTTTTGTTGGGTACCGTTTGTACTTTAAGTACAACGCCTGTAATCTTAGTAGATTAATCAAAATGCATGCTGGATTTGTGGCAAAATGTCTACCCATATATTAACACAGCATGCTCAATTTCCAAGAAGTTGTGAGTAGGCGCCAGGATGGCATCACTTTGAAAAATAATGATGTAAAATACCTACTGTACTACATTGTTCTACAGTACTGCAGTTTTAATAACTGGAACAAACCTTTTTTTTATACAACAGCACTGTTTTCTTTTCAGCCATTCATTATTATAATTCAGTTATGGGGTTTAAAGCTCTTTAAACTTTCCAGTTGAATAGACATTACAGATCAGGTGATTTGTGCTTTAATCCAAGAATCTGGCAAGCTACTCAGTCCTACACGCAGCGCACTAATGATTACATCTGTGGGTATTTGCTTATATTATATGAAGCTCAATCTTGGAACACCTTCAAAAGATCTCATACACACTACAGTATGCTTTTTTTTAATTTCCTGTAACATTAACTCATGAAATTCAAGCTTAATAAGAGGGGTAATTATGAATGCAATGTCCAAGAATAAAACTGATGGCAAGCACTGATTTAAGATATTTAACCTCTTTGTAAATACTCAGATTTGCAATGTGTGTAAATTATATATGTTTCTTACATACGGTTTTAAAGGTACCATTTGTCTGTTCAAACAATTTTGGCTTGACCAAATAACCTAAACTGAACCTAACACTGAAGCTGGAGGAAATGCACATGACAATGAACTGTGTCTAATGGCACAGCAGTACACATGCTCATGTTCCATCACAAAAGACAACTGTAGCTCAATAGAATGGTGAAAGGAACTTGCGCATCAATGGTGTTAATTCTATGGCCGCATTTAGTGTGCCACCAGTGAGAGTAATGGTACCATCCTTGGGTCTATTAAATCAAGGCCCTTTGTTTTCTGCTGGATATTTAGAAAATGAAACAGTTCAGACTAGTGAAAACATTAACGTCTTGCCTGCATTTAATACAAAACCCATTTGTTGTAAAGACTGATTTTTACAATACCCAATACCCCAAGACAAATACAATGATTAGCTGTGTCACCGGTACAAATATTAAAGAAACATATTAAAGACGCTCATGCAGTTTAAGTTAACATGTTTATTTTATTTTTTGTGTCAGCAGCTGTTTCAATTTTTATGATGATCACATAATGTATTCATAATTCAAGCACCACTTGATGTGTGCTTTTGGTCATGTGTTGGGATGCACACTTCAATGTAGTGCATCATGTAAAGAGAATATCACAGTCCTGTGGTGTGCAGCTCCTGTTCAGTTACTGCTATCACAAAGAAGAATAAGCCATTCATTTCACTGCCATGCATGTGACTTAGAAACTGTACTGTGTTGTATGCACAGTAGTTTTTACACATCGTAACACACATAACACTTGCTGCATTGTATAAAATATCTGGGTAAGTACTAGCACTGTACTTAAAAAACAGACTAAACACATCCAGGGTAACACTGTAATTAACTGTAACATCTTTACTGTTTTCATTATGAGATACAGTACTTGATATCAAATCAGGAGTACGTTATAAATGATCTTCTTTTATTAAAAAGCTTAATGATACTTTGCATACGCACCATAATGATAGTTATTATAAAGAAAAAAAAATGAACTAACATGATGAAAAATGTTTCTTTTCATTTGAAAATATTTCAAGAGCACAATACAATGTCAACATTTTCTACTTTCACACAGTTACCCAAGCTATTTTCTTTGTCACCAAACCAGTGTTAATCATGCAACCCGTTTCTACTTGCCCATGTGGATACACTCCTTGATTCTCCAACCCTGCCCTTCTGGTTTTTCAAAACACAGTCAGCTTTGAACAAAACTTATTTTCCTTTTTTTTATTTATAACTGTGCATAAACTGTTAAAATCATTGGGAGTCTTATAGCACATTTCCACTATGTGGAGTACAATCATTCCACTATTCCACTGATATAAAATTGCAGACATCTGTAGGAGTCACTATGATGAAGGAATTGGTCAACTGTTCCTCTACTTAACATCTTATCAGTTTTTAAAATGCTATTTTTCTTTTTAAAAATAAATACATTTTACCAGTGTTCACTTATATGTATTATTATTTTTTAAGTAAAACAGCCCAAATCACATGTGTCTGTGAGAAAGATATATTAACCCCTGAGGCCTGTAACACATACTATTCATTTTGGTTTTTTCCTCTTTTTTTGTACATACAGCATTTTTGTTTTGAGAAGGTTAAAAATGGTACGGTTTCCAAGAACTGCCCTACAAAAGTGCTGGACAAAAAAAAAGCAAGCCTTAAAAACAGCCACAGGAATTCAAGAATGTTTCTCTATTTCAATGTGGTTAAGTATGCAAAACAACCGCTGAAAGTCCGCTGATTAACCCCTGCTTTAAACTTTAAACTTTAACCTGTTATTCGCAAGCTGGAGTGAGGAAACTCTGTATAGCAACACTTTTGTAAACAACCAAGCCCTTACTTTATATATATTTTTAAAAATACATAGCCCCCCACAATCACAAAACTTTAAGGGCAGTATTACGGTTTGTTTTGTTAAGGACAGTTTTTTTTTTTTGTTGTTTTTTTTAAAGCCCATTCTTTTGTATTAAATGAAGCACGACGTTCATGAAACTCTTTTGAACTGGGACTGTTTTACAGAGGAATTAATGTTTATTCTCATATTCCAATACGGTTATCTTAATTATCTTTATAAGCACTCCTTAACAAACAGTCCTTAAAAATCAGTCCTTAAAACAGTCCTAACAGTTTTGTGAATGAGTCCAGAACTACTTACCAGTACGTGTTGGTACAGTACTGGTAAGTTGGTATAATGTAAAATCTGGATCTAAACAGTGGTGGTTCTTAATACTGGCACCCTTAAACTGCTATCCCTTCTCTATCACAGACCTCTTTCTAATGTATGACATGAATAAATAACCCCTAGGCAGCAGTGTTTAGATCTGCCACTTTAGATGATTAAAATAGACATCCAAGGACTTACAGTATCTTTTTAAAATCTACCCACAACAAATATTACTGCTTTTCTTATTCACACCATCCATCGTAGGCAGTGACACTGATTTGTTGTACACATTGATGTGGCTGTGCCAGACAGAATGATCTTCTTCCTTCCAAAGAATAAATACAGTAGAATGCTGACATTTACAATACTCGCAGTAGCAATTTACTGACACGCATGTCTGTAATCTGTGAAATCTTGAAACTACATTTTCCTTTTAGTCTGTGAACAATGAGATCATGTCAGACCCTTCCCATAAGCCCTTGACAGCCAATAAATAATATAGCCGGCCTTGCATTGCAAATGAGTTTGCAACAGGGCTGTGGTATTCAGAGCCACAAGGCTATATTGGGTTCTGCTATCATGAATGGCACTTGCTTGACAGTGCTATCAGTTTACTGTTAGATGGTCCTAACTTGTATTGCAGTATCTGTTTCTGAGCTGCATCAAGCTGAAAACCTTTACTTTCTTTTAAAGACAATATATAACTCAATCAAACATAATTCAGTTCTAGGAATGATTTTCCCAGAATAGAGTGAAAAATGATTAATAAGTATGAGTTTGCATCATGACACAGACTGTCCGATATGTATCACTGTACAGTATTTGTAGCACAGTATCTGGTGATGGTTTTAATGAGTAAATCAAATAGCTTTTTAGCTGAATGTCATTCCCCTTGTGGTTATCAAAATAAAAGCTCCCTTACATCTAGCATATCTAGACTGAATGCAACACCAGGGAAATGGAAGATTCCTATTATTTGAGCGGCTGATCATGAAACACAAACGGAAAGGGGTTGCTGAAAGAGTTTTTACAACACTGCAATTAAATAGATAAGTCCTAGCAATGTGAGATCAGTTCTTTACTGTAACAATAATAATTTAAAAAAAAAATGTATATATTATACAGCATTTTGATCAGTTGTTTAATATTACTTCCACAAATCAGTCACTCAGCCACTTAGAAAACAAGTGAAAACACAATTATTGTTGAGGGTTATGTGCAGTACTTGTTGGCATCTGTTCCTGGTTAAGAAGAAACTGAAACTTAATGAAGTTTTGTTTTATGTGGCACTTCTTTATGCAATGAAGAGCAATGTGTCAGCGATGTAACAACACCACAGAGAATATCCTATGATAACGGAGGATTGTCTTGGGGGATGCAAAGGCAAAATATCTTGGTTAACAGTGCACATAACTAGAGAAACCACAAACCTAGTCTTTAATAGAACTGGAGTGGAGGGGATTCAATTACAGGATACAAATGTGATTTCTGAGCAAATGTTTGGGGCCAAGTGATCCTGGTCTTTCATGGCTTAGTTAGTAAGCCCAATCCTTAGAAATGAATGCTCAGAAGAGAACATATGGTACACTAGTGTCTTACAGAAGCCCGAGACTCATCTGGACATGCACAACTAAATACAAAAATATGTACAAGCACTCTTAAAGAGTAAGTAGCAGGGTTCCAAAAAATATTGCATTATACTTCCCCATGTGTTGCTACAACTGTTAACATAACGCACCTGTCATTTTTCATTGTTGACATACAGACAACTTTTCACACTTACAACTTTAAACTGTTTCAAAGCTCTTTTCAAAATGGCCTCTCTTTTGCACTGATAGTGTAATGTAATGATAGTGGGGATGTATAACGGTATATTTTTCAGAACCCTGCTACCTACTCTTTAAGGAGGAACCTGTGTCTGATAACCAACCCTTAAAAAAGTGAAATCATACAAAGAGAGATATTGTATAGTACTGTAAACAGCTTGATAATCACTAGTGAGGCAGGCAGGCAGGCATGAATAATGGGGGTTGTCAAAACAAGAATAAAACCAGTTTAGTAGGGACTTTTACAGTTTATCCTTTTGGTTCTTGAACTTAATATCCGTTGACTGCTGACAATTTGCTTTTTGCTTTGTCCTTACTTAAAAACACAACCTTGCTAGCAGTCAGTATTGTGCAATACCAGTTTTCACTCTTTAAAAATCCATCAGCACATTTCTTTCATTATGATAATGTGAAGGACATTCACTGTTATGGCATCACACTTATCCAAACAGACATGTTACACAAGTTTCGACAAGCAGGTTGCCTCTCTGGAACAGACTCTTCAATCTTACTCACTAGCGGCAGTAGAAACTGTGTTGTCGGAAAACAAGTGTGTGTTGTTTTAGAAGCTAAGATCTCTAATTCTAAAAAAAAAAAAAAGAAGAAGAAGAAAATATGCTTGTTTATAAAGTTAATTTCTGAAAAGCTGACAAAAAGGCCTAAAGACAGAAGTTCAGGACCAAATTGTGCTATATTTGCAATATGGTTACGGAAGTACACTGTATCACTTGCCCTGAACCTGTCTGTACACACCATGTGGAACTGCCCACCACACCCTGAAGCATGGGCATTCCTGTTTGCCGTATATGCCATGCCCTGACTGTGTGCAGGGTGTGGTAAGGCAGGTTTTCCTGCTAGAAACGTGAACCACCTTTTCCAAAGACTATGGTCACATTTGGTGGACAAGTGCCAGCCACACAGTGGGATTATAAAGATTAGAACATTTCTGCACTCCAGCTATCATGATGATATTCCAGCTTGATAGAATACGCAATTGCTCTTACAAGACTTTTCTAGGTTTTGAATTCAAATATAAAATAGTTAACCGGTAACAAAATATTCAATATTTGTAATAAATGACCTGGCTAAACAGTAACAGTCTGTAAATCTGGTGCTCATTTTGAAAACCACACCAGCTGCAAACTCGTTTTAATCTACAGCTTTTAGGTCTGCTGCACTCAGCAAGCTGCCCCTTTAAATCAACAGTTCATCTGCCTGTCAGCTCATTTTCAGTTTGAGCTATAGCACGGATGTTAGCAAAAATGAGCATTTGCAACAAGAAGGTCAAGAGATTTTATTTTAGATCCCCCAGTCATGAAATATAAATTACAGTGACATGTCCATTTACCAGTCACCAAATGCATGGGAGAATTTGACTGCTGAACAGTATCTTGTGATCTCGACATAACACATTTTAATTTTGACATGTCCTCAAGAGCCACTGTAGTTAACAGTTTTTAATACTTCTGTATTAAAAACAGAAGTCACTGGGAATTAGCTCACAATACAATAGTTTTGAGAAACAATTATTTTGTTTGCTTCAAGTTGCAGATTACTGGCATAGCATGTACTTTGCACAGGAAGCCTGCCTGAAGATTACTGAGTATTTACTGAACTATTTGCACATTCCTTAAAATCTAAATATTGGATGAAGCAATGACCTCTTTTGAGAGCCATTGTATTTCATGAGTTACATATTACATTTTGTAAATCTTTATTTTACTTGGTCCTTGGTTTCACCACTGTATTTTAAACAACTGAACACCATCACTCACCACTGAGGTTTCATTTAATTATGTTTTTATGTAACTGAAACTTTACAATTTTAAAAAGACCTACACTTGACCCTTTCTCCTGGTACAGTCACCTCTAACAGAGATACAAAGACAAAGTAGTATCATTTAAATATTTACAGTCACATGTTGCAAGACGATTTTGAGAACGCTTGTGCAATCATGAGTCAATTCATCTTTTACTACCTCGCTTCAAGTTATTAGGCCGGGCTACATTTAAAATGCGTAAACCCTGAAAGAACCTTGAGTTTGTCATTCAATGTCAAGTCTGTTTTTTATCTCTACAGCCTGTAACTGAAATGTTATTAGCTATCTAAAATGTCAGCATCTACTTTTCCAAGTGTAATGTTAGTGAAACAATACATTATGTGGTATAACAGTGTTAAGCCATCATGTGGAATTACTGTGCTTTGAAATTGCAATGAGATTATGTAAGTACAGTAATACTTTACAGAATGCTTCAACCTGTTCGTAATTCTCCTTTCCAGTGCAAATTCATGACCCTTAAAAAAATGAATGAATAAATACACTATACCTAGTATTATTATTATTATTTGTTTATTTAGCAGACGCCTTTATCCAAGGCGACTTACAGAGACTAGGGTGTGTGAACTATGCATCAGCTGCAGAGTCACTTACAATTACGTCTCACCCGAAAGACGGAGCACAAGGAGGTTAAGTGACTTGCTCAGGGTCACACAGTGAGTCAGTGGCTGAGGTGGGATTTGAACCAGGGGCCTCCTAGTTACAAGCCCGTTTCTTTTAACCACTGGACCACACAGCCTCCTAGTAAAAGGACCTGACTTATAGGTATGCACTGCCACAGAGCTTTCTGAAAGTTAGGCCTACTTCCTCTTCAGGAGTTTCAAAGGAAGTGTGACTGAACTGAATATTGTCGGAATATTTGGCTATGGCCAAAAGTTTTGCATCACCCTGTATAATTAACTAATTTTGCTTCATAAAGTAAATACTTAACGAAAAACTGACAAAAATCTTACATGAAATACTGTACTACTATAGCTTCTGCAGGGCTTTCCCCAGGCCTTTTGATTATTATTTATTTCTTAGCAGATGCCCTTATTGCAGGAGACTTAGAATTGTTACAATATATCACATTATACACTATTTTTTATATACAATTACCCATTTATACAGTTGGGTTTTTACTGGAGCAATCTAGGTAAAGTACCTTGCTCAAGGGTACAGCAGCAGTGTCCCCCACCTGGGATTGAACCCATGACCCTCCAGTCAAGAGTCCAAAGCCCTAACCACTACTCCACACTGCTGCCCTTCAGCTAGCCCCGCAACACAGTTGAAAAAACCCGATCTGCCTGTCTTGCAGATGCTACTGTGCCTTTAACAAGGATTGATTGCGCTTCTTGCAGACTAGATCACTTGCGCGTTATGTTAAGTCTTGACACAACATTTAACCAATCAGAGAGTTGAAGGGGCGGGTTTTCAGTATTATGCACCCAGAGAGTCTAAAACGTTAAAATGACTGCTAAAAAAATAACCGATTATTTTCAAAGCAAAAATAGTGACAATGAATGCAGGGTTTTCAAAATAAGCCGGTGATCAGCGCAATCCACCGCCTAATACTATATTTCAGTTCAACACTGAACTTGAATACCGGAAGCAGTTTTATTTATTTTTACATAAATTTAAAGCAAAGTTGCCTGTGTTAATGTTTATATATTATATGTGTATTGATTTGGTTATTATCAAACAAACACAAAAGGCCTTGCATGTTTTTTTGCCCCTCCCCAAGTGTAAAACAAAAAAAATCTCTGAAAACATGGTTTTTCCGTGTTATCATAGAAAATCCGCGTTTTTCCGTGTTATTCCGCAGTAAACAGATTCCTAGGATCCCTGATTATCACTAGACTTTACAATCATGAATCCTTATATTAAGCTCTCACGTACACAAACATTTTGATATGGCATTGGCATTGCTCTCTACTGTGTAACAAATTGACTTTCAAAGCTTGTTACTATTTATTTTTAGTTTTGCAACTTTACAGGCGTTTTTCCACTTTGTAATAATGGGCTTTAAACATCAGATGGAATTATACACAATCCCAGCCATCAATTATTCAACATTTAATTGTATCTTAGATAAAAGGAAACAGTTCCTGTGCTTCACTTGCATAGAAAAAAAAAAACCAGTCCCTTTCTTACTCTGTACTGCACTAAATACCTCCCGGTCTCACAATACATTTCCACAAACAATGCCAGCAGCCTTACACACTCACTTCCACTTTCTGAGATGGCAGTTCCGGTGGGGCATGAAAACATCATTTGAGAAAAGTGCACTGAAGTGTAAATTGTTTTCCAGAGCCAATGTCAGGTATTATTTAAAAGTAAACATAACAGGATATACGGGAACATTATTCAGAGTAACTCTTCAGTTCCTAATTAAAGCTACAGTCTTCCAGTTTGAAACATTAATAATAGGTCCATTAAAAAATAAAAAATAAATCATTGCATAGCTTAAATCATTAAGACTTTGAGATTTTATGTAAGTAAAACAGGTTTGGTCTTAATTTAATATTTAAACTGGGTCAGTATTCACTGTTCAGCACAGATGAATAGACGTCCGCATGGTACTGTAGGCAACTGCTAGAGGAAATATATACTTACTTATTCTTTCTGACTATGTAAGTTTCATATCTGCCTTTAAACAATTGAATATATGGCAGGCTAACATCCCAGACTGTGAAGTGACTGTAAATGCATACAAATGCAATTACTCTTATCATGAAAAGCAATAGCAGTGTAAGGCACAAGAGCCAGCTTTATGCTATTGCTAAACCACATGACCTCCAGTGTAATGCCAAATGCCCTAAATAATCAATGTCAAACTAGTGCAAAGTTTCTTCATTTCCCTGGAGATGGTAAATATGCAGTTTTTAACCCAGTGATATCCTTTAATACAAAAATAAATGAAAATGCAGTGTTCATTGATTTAAAAGAAGGTAGTTATGCTGTAAATTATATGTCTGTAAATTCACACACCAAGAAAATTAGACTTCCTAAACTCAAAGCTAGCTTCCCACAAAACCATAATACCTACACAATACTTACGTGAGAATGCCTGTCAATGAAGGCTCTACCGTGTGTTAGTTGCCTGAAACTGGAGTTATGCAGCCCAAGCCAAAGGTGAGGGCGCTAATATATAGTGCATCATCTTCTATCATGTACAAAGTCAAAGAATAAGTCAACTCCCTGCCGCATCCTTCCAAGAGAAGTGATGCCCTGCAGGGCAAATTACACGTCTGTATTGGTTACCTAAATCTAAATAACCATGCACAGTGTCATTGTAAACATAGTCTGTTTCAGTACATGATAAGCACAGACATTATGTGGAATAGCAGCTTGAAACAAATGTCCTTGCAAAGCTTCATCAAATTTGGGAAGGTGTTTTCCAAGATTTAGCCTTCATTAGCCCCAACAATCCAAAGTTAATTAAAACACAAATAGATTCTGATACCCTTAAGAAGTTGTGCTAATTAGTGTCCACAAGTTACTTCACAATAGGCTACGTGTTATGGCCTACTAGGTAAAAATGTGCCTCGTCATGTGTTTGGACATACCACATGTACATATGAGGAGAAATGTAGATATATTTTTGTACAGAGCCTTCAGTTTTTTAATGCCTACAGTAGGGCAGCAGGGTGGAGTAGTGGTTAGGGCTCTGGACTCTTGACCGGAGGGTCATGGGTTAAATCCCAGGTGGGGGACACTGCTGCTGTACCCTTGAGCAAGGTACTTTACCTAGATTGCTCCAGTAAAAACCCAACTGTATAAATGGGTAATCTTGTAACAATTGTAAGTCGCCCAGGATAATGGTGTCTGTTAAGAAATAAATAATAATAATAATAGGCAAGTTAAAATTGACATAACAAAAACAGCAGACTTTTCTATTCACATTTTAAAAGTACTAGCCAAATTGGACAGTATTAAATATTCAATAGCAAAACCACTGTAAAATGACCTATAATACAAACAATGGAAAATAAAGCAAATAGCAGAAGGATATCCATGACTTACTTCTTCTTTTTACCCAGTTGTATAAATATTCTACAAACAAGGGGCCACACAGTGCAAAATCCAGTAACACAGACAACAAGATGAATTCCCCATTAGTTAATACTTTCTCATACAATTATTTAATTCCATGCAATTGAACCTTTCCTATTCCCTTAAACTCACAATTATTTGTAATTTCAAAGTTACAGTACAATTTACAAATATGGCGGATTGCGACAGCTTTTGAACAGATCAGAAATTACCATGTACATTTTAAAGCTACACTGGTACGCTTTAGTAACAAGGTAATACCCCAGGGCAGTAAGTGTATAGATCACAAACCTTATTCTATTTTGTCTATAAGAATTCTGTACGAGACTTGGTGCGACTAGAATAAGGTGTTAATGATCTGCCTTAAAGCTATTCTCCTCCACCTGTCCATAACATTATTGCCAAAACAAATTATGCATACTGTTTAACAGTACTGTCCCTTTAAGGGACTGGCCGAAGCAGGGGAAAGCGACAGGTTCATAATTTCATACCGTACAGGACCAGTTTTCAAAACGATTCTAACGTTAAAAAAAGTACACAAAGACATCGATCAGCTGCTAGATTTGTAATTTTTAAAAATAAAATATAAATGCATCCCGTTTGGTGCATGTACTGTATATATATATATATATATATATATATATATATATATATATATATATATATATATATATATATATATATATATATTTTATTTTACTTCAAGTCTGCTAAAGTTCCCTGGAGAAAAGGCTCATTGTTTTCCATAATGAACGCAGACAATGTATCACAAAAGTCATAATTTACAAATGACTATTACGGTACTGTAACTTAATTAACTTACCTTTTTACTTTCAGTTATTTTTCTAAAATCAACTTTAATAACAGCAACAGCAGACAACCGATTCAAGAAAAAAGTGCAGTTTAAGTTTTATTTTTGTTTGCAACTGCTGTAGTTCCTCCTGTCGGTATTCTAATCTGTAGCGCCTTATTTCTGGTCCCACCGCGAGTGGTTGTCGCCATACTTCGATAAAGTGAAGTCTTTCAAATCACCTGTCATGTGATTAAAGAGGCGTCACATTGCCACCACAGTACAATGCACGCGCTGCTACAAACAACAATGCTACTGCAGCATTGCTGACTGTTCTACTGTACTTAGTGCATGCATGCAGTTTTCTGTTGAGATGCTTTGAAGAGAGGACCTTTTATTTCCAATGGCTAAAGCTTCATTGCAGCATGTCACCTCAATGTATGTTTGTCAGGATACCGATGTTCGAATGCTCCGTGCTTTAAAATGTAATGCCAAAATCAACGTTTAAATACTATATTGTTTATGCATTTATATGTTTGCGTGCACCAACGATAAATGATTCAAACATTTATTTTTACTTTAAGTGCGTATTTGTTGACAAAAATAAACACACATAAACTCTCATTTGCTAGACGCCAATACCAAATCAACTGTTTTTATGTAAATGCAAGTAAAAACTGGTTTCCTTCATTTTCTAAACCAGACCAATGGCTTTGCAACGCATTTTGCGGTCTGTTTAAAAATAGATTCAGATTATGCAATGCTGGCATGCCATTTCTAAATTTAAAAAAAAAAAAGCCAACAACTTTGATTTCTCTCCATCGTGTTTCTTACATTTTTAGGACTAAACAGCAACATCTGGTGAATGTGAACGATGTTTTATTTTATTATATTTATTTATTTATGTATTTCTGCAGGTTTGCAATATAGTTGAGCATTTTGTGCATTTCCTTTGTTAGACCTTGTACTGTTTGCTAATCTCCAAAGGTCATTTAAACTGCAGGGACACACTTTCTCCAATCAAAAATGTGCTTGGCACTACTGGTATACCACGCAGTGAACCAAATCTTACAAATTGCATGCTCTGTAAACTCATGAAACACAAGAGAAACGTAACACGGGTATCCCCTGTATAGGAGGTACTGTAGACCAGTCGTGTCTAAGTTTAATGTGTGCCTATAAGAAAATGGACGATATCTGAGCGTTTTGTGCGATGTTGACAATATTCTCCTCATCGAAAAACATGTGCTATAAAAAAAAAAAAAAAAATCATAGATATTAAAAACAGATCATCTGTCTCCCTCAAGTGGAGAATGCTGGCAATGCCTTGTTGTGTCACTTTAATCTTCAGTACTTCTAGCCAATTCCTCTTTTTTTAGATTTAACTAAGAAAACTGTATTGTTTCACTTTCACTGTACTATATTCAAGAGAGATGCGCGCACGTGCACCCAGTTTTCAAATGAAACTTCTTTGGGCGTTTGTTGTACTAAAAACGAGAAATTAAGTGGTTTAAATATTATAAATATACTGGGCTCAATTCAATGAGGTATATATTATTCACAAAAGTTCTTCTAAAATGCTGTGCAGACACTTCAGAGTACAGGGGCTGCGTGCCATCGATTCTTTAGAAGGGAGTTCAATTCATTAGAGCTCTTTGAATTCGTTTTCCCCAGTAAGGACATATTCCACTATAAAAAAATATATATATTTTTTTTACATTCCTTGGATGCACGCTCAACAGAACGGAACATGTTGAACATTTCCTAATGTTTTATTCACAATTGAAGAGCTATAAAAGCAGTATACCTGTTGAGAAACACATGGAATCCCCATGACACAACAGTAGTGGATGTACCTTTACATCCACAGCAATTAGATCTTTATGTGCCACACAACATACCGAGTGCCACTTATAAAATAGCCAAAAGCCATCCAGATGGTGCCCAGCTGCAAGTGCTCTCCCTGAACCTACTAGATCATACAAATCAAAGCCAGCTTATGGAATATGTGTTGTTATTATGTTTTAAAAAGTGCCACTTAAAATAAAGCAGAGGGGATATACTTATACAACAGTGTGTATAGTCCATGGCTTACTTCATACTAATACTAGATTAGGGCATTTTGGTTCTCTGATTGCATGATTATTAAAAAACGAGGACATACTGTAAGCTTTCTTCTTTTGACAAGCTCACCCTTAGGTACTTTGTGTGTGTGGACCCCTCTCTACTGGGACATGCTTTCTAGATTTCCCTGCATAGTGGGTTTTTGTTTTTATTGTGTTTTATTTGGGTGCACTGTCTCTCCTCTGCTCAGCTGGTAAAACAAGCTGGTAATAAAATAAAACATCCTAAAGAGGCAGCCCAGTCTTGTGTGGGTGGAAGAGCACAGAGATGTATACAGAGAGTGAGTGACAGTTCCTTCCAAGGGTTAGACCTGTTTCCACAGGTGTTTGTTTTTGATCAGGGTGTATGACAAAGGTAAGTCTAGTGATGTTCTGAATGAGAGCCAATACAAAAAATGTCACATTTTAAATAAAGACAATCACAACCGACACCGAACAGATATTGTTTCATATTTTATTCCCATATTGTCAGAGAAGGCACTTTTGTTTTTGACTATAATTTAACCTACTGGTAAATATAATGTACTAATAATAGATCAAACCTTCTCATTTTAAACATACTACATTCAAACTTCAAAACCAGATACATGGTGCAATTTCATGTCAAGAGTTTTATAGTTTGGTTGTTTGTAAAAAGCAATCAACAAGTAATCAAAGCAAAGCCAGCTTTGCTTTTTTTATTATTATTATTAGAATTTAAAAAAAATATGTTGTCAAGATTTTATCAAACTGTGGCCTGCAAATTCTAATGCTTTTTTGCACTGAACCATCTTGGTTATATTTTAAATAATAGAAATGGGTTCTAAAACCATGCAATGTATAAGTCAGTCTCTGTTGTCACAACAGTCTATTTAGCAGGTATGTGTTGGATGCAATGCTCAAGCAAAATCTGACCTGTATAAATCAATTATTATAGATTGGTTGGGTTAAAATGGAATGCTATGGTATGGAATGTAAAGGTATACTATATGTGCATACACGGTGTTTACAAATATTTATTTCAGAGTTTTCCAAACTGGAAATCAAGTCTGTAAATACAGTGTTTTGATGTATTTTTGTATCATTACTACTGTATTTTGTTCTATCGTCTCCATTTATGATGCTGTTTATTTAGCTTAACTAACTTTCACTCAGCTGCAGACCAGTTTAATGTGACAGCAATGCTGGGCATTGATCAGCAAATCTATTTGTCAATGCTCTGAATTCACTGTTTCAGATTATGGATTTTCTAATTTCTTCTTAGTAGACAATCTATAAACCATCTGGTGCCCTTCATCCCAAGAGTAAATCTGTTTCTCCTTGTGGTTGTAGTGCATGACGGAATGGCTACCGTAGCGTTTTGGAAAATACAGAACAGGAGGCTCCTCATTACTTATCATATCATACACATCGTATAAACACTGTATTGTCGATCGTCCCCTGTAGTGTGAGTTATAAACAACATAAAGAGTGCCGCACATTATGAAAGCAGCTTCAGCATCCTTGCTGGTGCAGGTTGTGTCCCAGCTGTGCTCCACTGCCAGGCTTGCACGGTCTATTTGGGTGATCACTATATTTCCACCAGTATCGGGGTCTGCATGGATGGACCACAGGCCTTGCTCATCCACTGCCAGGTCTATGAAGGTGTATGGAGAAAGCTGGTATACAGGAACCCTCCCAGCCCCTGGCAACAGCATGCGGTCGCTCACGGTCTTATTCCTTATGTGGTATTTTACGATCTCGTTTACTGAGTCGCTCTTGTGAAAATACAGAAAGCCGTTGTACACAACGTGGCCAGTTCCTTTCCAGAAAAAGGGAAGGGTAATATTCCGGGCTGCTTGCATGTAATTGTTTTCAGTAAATGCCTTCATGTTTGAAAATTCTAAAAAAAAATCTTGTTTAGTCCCACTGAAAAAATAAATCTTCTGCGATTCCCGGGCTGGGTCTTTCAACCAAGAACCATGGACGTCTCCTGCTTTTTTAACAATCTTTAGCGACTTGATACTCGCCAGCATAGCATCACAATCTATTCATGAAACAAAAGATATTAGTAAACCATCAGCTCTGTGCTTCGAGTGAATAAAGTATATCTTGGTTTTCTGTAGACTTTTAAACTTCTTTATGAAAATCCTTAACAGTCTTAATTACTGAAGCTTGAACAGAAGGAAACATGTGATAAGCAGGGACCTTAGGGTAGAAGAATTATTGCTTTGAAGTTCTTAATTGCCTTAACATCAGAGAATAAAATCAACATGATGCAATAAGTACAAATCTTCAGCATTCATATGCATACATGTACAGAACACATCAAAATACAAATAATAGCTCTTTAAAGCAACCAAACTTTATTTTTTTAAACTGAACAACTCAAGTAAGTTACTGGTAGAATATTAGGAAAGTTGCATTCCTTGTTGTATGTTTTTTTTTAATGAATTTACTATGGATGTGTTTTATAATAAACATTCTTTAAGTACATTGCTAATATGAATTCTGTTTTATGGAGATTACTAACAGAATATTAATAGAAATATCCAGGAATGTAGTCCTATTATAGTGATACTAATGATATATTTGCTGAAAACTTGGAGAACATTTTAACACACAAGTAGTAGAATGTACTACACAACCTCAGTAATTGCTGACATTAATCCATGGTAGACCTTTAATGATTGTATTGTTACCTGGGCAGTGCTCTCGATGACACTTAACATATGCACTTATAATAGAAAAACTGCCTTGGATTGCATTCAGATACAAGTCTGAACCATCTAGCACAAGCTCCTTATTGACCCACTATATTTCTACTTTTTTGGGTGTGCTGTTAACGCCTGTGTTGCTGATTGTGATCCAGCTATCATGGTGAGCGACAATTTTAAACACTGTAAAATAAGATTCTTACCCTTTCAGATTCTTACCTGCAACCAGTTTGTGCTTGGCCTTTTTCTTGCCTTGTGCCTCTTTAACCTGCTGCTCCAGTAGTTTCTCATCCACCTCCACGCAGGGCTGAGCTGGTGTCTGTGACTCCAAGTAGTCGATGTCCCTCTCGATCCTCTCCACTCTCGTCACCACATCCACCACATCGTTCTTAAACTCAGTTTTGTCAGCATTTAAAGCATCCAGACGGTTCCTTATTTCTTTTGAAAAGTCGTAGAGCTCTCGCACATATTTCATAAGATCTTGGTCACATTTTATCAGCCTGTCCTGTTGCATGTATAAAACCACAGAAATAAATACATTTTTAAACAGAATCAGTGCAGAATGTTTTCTGTTAGTGGAATATTAATTTAATGCAGCTGTAAGGAATTGCTCAAGCATCAGATTTAGACTGATATTACAACAGTCTGGGTACAAATAATCACTTTAATGTTATATTTAGTACGGTATATATTATTCAAACAGCTGATTAATATTGTGGGACATTACATAAGACACAATATTTATTTTTTGAAGGTTTGTATTATTTTTATAACAGGCTCTTTTTTTTTAAATAGCCAAACATTTTCCTGCTACAATTTATGCATATCTTTTATTTAAAAATTTAAGACCAATACTTACTTCCAGCTGTACAATTCGTCCCTCAAAGTACTGCATCATGATGACATCTTGAGTGATACGCTGGGCTTTACCAAGTATTTGAATGAAGAGTAAAACTCTTAACAGCCTTAGATAACAGTTGACCATAATTAATCTGCAGTCTCTCGCAAAGTACTTTAAAGAAATGTAAAAGACGATATAATTAGCATTGCACTCAAAAATCGCCCTAGTAATTAAGAATATGATGTTGTAATAGATTAGTGAAGTCTTATAAATCATCAAGCATCTGGAAGCTTGTTTTATGCTTGTTTTATACTTGTTTTTCATTCCATCATAGTTCTTTTCTCCAGTAAATACAAATGATATTTCTTTCCAGCAGCAGTCAGGTCTTTCCAGCTAATAACCTAAACCAGATGTCTGACTGTGACTCATGGTAACTTGAAAAACTCCCATAAAAAACAAACCCGTCTACCTTCGTTATTAAAGATTAAGCACAGCTGTGAAGTTTGGCCCCATTTGTAAGCTTCTTCTGTAATTACATACATTACTGGAACATCAAAAACTAAAGCAGATCATGTTTTCCTTTTCATCAAACAATGCTAATAAAGCACAGGTAAGCACTGAAGATCACAAAAACATATAGGATGGTATATCTTCTACAGTAATCCTGGTAATCTCCACAAATATGATTTAAAATTGGTAACATACTGGTATGAAGAAAGCACAAACTTATAAAAATGTCAAAAGGTTTGTGAGAAACTGTACTGAGAATGTGCTTCTGGCATGTCTAAGCTTTAAAAAAATCCTTTGGAATATAAATCAACAGATTTCCTGTATCGGGAAGACAGTTTGGATGAACTCAGTTTATACTGTTTACAATAGAAGCAGTTTGGCATTGCACATTTAAATCTCTGCTATTACAACAAGTAGAACACTGCATAACTTAATATATATAAGCGACAGAATAGGGGGGAGAAAGGAGAAAAACTGTAGTCCAAGGAGGGAGATGCAAGACTACAACCCCCAGAATGCCACGGGAGGGAGCCCAGTCACTAATGTAACATGAAAGCTTCATCCATAACATTAAACACTATACAGTAGTACTAAAAAGAAAATGTATCTTGTTCGTGTTCTAACATGATGGGTGGAAAGAGACCATTCAAAAGTGTCTACATACAGTACCGGAGTATAATCTATATACCTTAATGTTTAGCATAATATATATGCCTGTAAACAGTGTGTGCATATATATATATATATATATATATATATATATATATATATATATATATATATATATATATACACACACTTGAGACTATGATGCTACCACAGATAAATAATAAAAGTGATGCTGGCTTTAACCATGATGCCACAGTGACATGCAAAATTTGACAGTAATAATTTAAATCCCCCTTCTGTACAAATTTCGCCTCTCTGCACCAACAAGTGGACATCCCATGCATTTTAAAAATGTTTACTGTGCAGATAGACAGTATCAAACATTAATACTGACAAGAAGTGCTTCCCTGTTAAACCCTACAAGTCCACAGAGGGGCAGTGTAAGATAAAGCTCATTACAGTGTTTCAAATTAGGGCCTTGCATGCAGAGGAAACATTACATTATCATTAACATGTAGCCCCAGTTAAATGCAGTGGTCACATAGTAGAATATTCTAGATACTACCCAGGGGATTTCTTTCTAAAATTACATAATACTGAGTTCCTCTTTTCAAATATCACCTGCAGCTGGCAGACTTACGGAGGGCAATCATCCCCTCCTATTTTTATACCCCAGTACAACAGTGTTAACGCAAGCTTCTTCTTTAACACGTTTTATTCAGGTACCTTTTGTTTAAATTTCCGCCCTTGGCACAAGTGCTTTTTCTTGGAATTTAATTCCAGATGTTAGTTAAAATACATAATAGACGTTGGGCACAGCATTGACAGTAATAATAACATTGGCTGAAGCAGACATTGGGCCTCATTTACGAAAGGGCACTACATTTGCAGTTAACGCGCACATAAAGTAGTGAGCCTAACGTGCGCGATAAATCAAAATGTACTGCCCCATTTACTAACAGAGAATGTATTCATTTACGTCCACAGTATTTGGCTAATTTACATACCATACCGTGCACGCTACAGGTATTGTGAGCGATAATTTAAAGTGTACGATAATGTCAGAGACTTACCCGTGACCACAGTGATATAAAGCACCAGCACTCCAGGGGTATTTGGTCAGTACTAGCTTATTGTGATGGTGGGGGTAGCTTACATTGACCGAAAATGAGCGATCAACAGACACAGCACTGAGCAGGGGACAGGCAGAGGCAAGGTAAAGTAAAACTACACTGCTTACCTTTTAATTTGAACATGTATGCCTTTTTCCTTTCTCCTTCAATACATACATACAATTGCATTGTACTGTATCATTTTGGAATTATTTTAAACCCGCCTCTTTAAAATAACATGGATATTCAACATGTGCAGTCTGCATTGTATGACATTCCCATTAAGCCAATCACAGCTCACAGAGGTAGTAAAATAGCCAATGCATTTTCTTACACTGGATTCTGCATCAACAGGCATTGTGTGGAAAAGCTGCAGAATTAGAACTTGTAATGAGCATTGTTATCAAGTGTGCCACAAAAGTACTGCCAAGTATCTGGACAACAGAAGTCATAAAAAGGTACATTTCATAGTGGTACTGTTTACTATTTTGCTTGTTCACAGCTTGTCAGTATCTTATCGGTATCAGTATCAGTATCTATAAAATACTCTATTTCCCAATATATTACATTTCTGATAATGAGTTCTAGGAAAGCTGCTTCTAGTTGCCTATTTCTGTATTATAAAATAAGTAATATGTTGTGTGTAAATCTATCTATCTATATATATATATATATATATATATATATATATATATATATACAGTACTGTGCAAAAGTTTTAGGCAGGTGTGAAAAAATGCTGTAAAGTAAGAATGCTTTCAAAAATAGACATGTTAATAGATTATATTTATCAATTAACTAAATGCAAAGTGAGTGAACAGAAGAAAAATCTAAATCAAATCCATATTTGGTGTGACCACCCTTTGCCTTCAAAACAGCATCAATCATCAATTCTTCTAGGTACACTTGCACACAGTTTTTGAAGGAACTTCGGCAGGTAGGTTGGCCCAAACATCTTGGAGAACTAACCACAGTTCTTCTGTGGATTTAGGCAGCCTCAGTTGCTTCTCTCTCTTCATGTAATCCCAGACAGACTCGCTGATGTTAAGATCAGGGCTCTGTGGGGCCATACCATCACTTCCAGGACTCCTTGTTCTTCTTTACGCTGAAGATAGTTCTTAATGACTTTCGCTGTATGTTTGGGGTCGTTGTCATGCTGCAGAATAAATTTGGGGCCAATCAGATGCCTCCCTGATGGTATTGCATGATGGATAAGTATCTGCCTGTACTTCTCAGCATTGAGGAGACCATTAATTCTGACCAAATCCCCAACTCCATTTGCAGAAATGCAGCCCCAAACTTGCAAGGAACCTCCACCATGCTTCACTGTTGCCTGCAGACACTCATTCGTGTCACGCTCTCCAGCCCTTCGGCGAACAAACTGCCTTCTGCTACAGCCAAATATTTCAAATTTTGACTCATCAGTCCAGAGCACCTGCTGCCATTTTTCTGCACCCCAGTTCCTGTGTTTTCGTGCATAGTTGAGTCGCTTGGCCTTGTTTCCACATCGGAGCTATGGCTTTTGGCGCAAGTCTTCCAAGAAGGCCACTTCTGACCAGACTTCTCCGGACAGTAGATGGGTGTACCAGGTCCCACTGTTTTCTGCCAGTTCTGAGCTGATGGCACTGCTGGACATCTTCCGATTGCGAAGGAAGTAAGCATGATGTGTCTTTCATCTGCTGCAGTAAGTTTCCTTGGCCGACCACTGCGTCTCACGGTCCTCAACGTTGCCCGTTTCTTTGTGCTTCTTCAAAAGAGCTCGGACAGCACATCTGGAAACCCCTGTCTGCCTTGAAATTTCTGCCTGGGAGAGACCTTGCTGATGCAGTATAACTACCTTGTGTCTTGTTGCTGTGCTCAGTCTTGCCATGGTGTATGACTTTTGACAGTAAACTGTCTTCAGCAACCTCACCTTGTTAGCTGAGTTTGGCTATTCCTCACCCAGTTTTATTCCTCCTACACAGCTGTTTCTGTTTCAGTTAATGATTGTGTTTCAACCTACATATTGAATTGATGATCATTAGCACCTGTTTGGTATAATTGTTTAATCATACACCTGACAATATGCCTACAGAATCCCTGACTTTGTGCAAGTGTACCTAGAAGAATTGATGCTGTTTTGAAGGCAAAGGGTGGTCACACCAAATATGGATTTGATTTAGATTTTTCTTCTGTTCACTCACTTTGCATTTAGTTAATTGATAAATATAATCTATTAACATGTCTATTTTTGAAAGCATTGTTACTTTACAGCATTTTTTCACACCTGCCTAAAACTTTTGCACAGTACTGTATATATATATATATATATTGTAAGAAAGAGTGGCGTCGCCTTTAAGAAATGGCGGCGCCATTAGAAAAACTACATCACCCAGGAACCTGAGCACTAATGGATGGGGCGGGGTTTCTGGGTATATAAGGAAGTGGGGCAGGACAGGAGGGGGTTTTGGGGAAACTCCGCGGATTGTCCTGCTGGAAAGAACCTGGAAAGTTAAGTGTGTACTACGAGGTATTGCAAGGTAAAGTGAACGTTTTGTTCATCTATACAAGAGATCTGTTTTGGGTGTGCCGAGTGCGTTTTCCTCTTGGTGAGGTAGTCTTTTGTTTTGATAACGTTTGATTTATTTTGTGAAATGTTTTAGACAAAACGCCGCTGCTCGGTAATTTAGTTTAAACACGATCCCGCAGTTTCCGGGACGGTTGGGCACTGTCACAACTGCCGTGTATTGGAGCGTGTGTTTGATACGGGACCCGGAGGGAAATTATGTAATAATGCGCTGCAGGTGCAGCGAGCTATAGCAGAAAGAACTGAAGCAACAGACTCTTATTTCCAGGACATTGTTTATTGTGGGACAAACACGAACACCACTACATACAGGTTGGGTGGATACTGTGCCTTAACTCTGGGTCGCTCTGTTGTTTGGTGGATAACTGGGACATTGGCTGCAGGGGTTCCATCCCCACAGCCCGGATACAACTTGGTTATCACCGTTGGGTACTTTTCTTGGGATTCAGGCTCATGTGAGTGGTGTTCAGGGAGGCCTTCTTGGAAGAGGGTCCGTTCCACACTTGCTTTATGCCTATCTGTGTTACAGGAATACTCCAGCAGGAGGAGTCTGTTCCATACTTACCTGTGTTGCAGAGATACTCCAGCAGGAGGAGTCTGTTCCATTCTTACCTGTGTTGCAGAGATACTCCAGCAGGAGGAGTCTGTTCCATACTTACCTGTGTTGCAGAGATACTCCAGCAGGAGGAGTCTGTTCCATACTTACCTGTGTTGCAGAGATACTCCAGCAGGAGGAGTCTGTTCCATACTTACCTGTGTTGCCGAGATCCTCCAGCAGAGGGAGCTGCTCCTATACTTACCTGTGGACTGACCCACCCGGGTTGAAGGAATCACGTCTAAAGTGACCAGCGAAGTTCATCCCGATGGACTCGGTTCCAAGTGGATAGGCCTGGCGCAGACCCGGCCTGTAGTACCGTAGTCCGGAAATAGCTTAGAGAGGGTTGAAGAAGTGAGTCAGTTAGTGGCCCGTACAGGGCACTGTTATTGAACCGAAACTGTCTGTTTGTGTAAATATTGTAAATAAAAGATACTTGCCTGAAAGTTCCACGAGTCTGTACCAGTCGGTGGGAGCAGCAAACGAGTAACTCACGGGCTACTCCACTAGTTTGTTACAATATATATATATATATATATATATATATATATATATATATATATATATATATATATATATATATATATATATATATATATATATATATATATATATATATATATATATATATATATATATATATATATATATGTGTGTGCCCACCAAGTGAACAGTCTTAACTTAAGTGGCCTTTGCTGCCAGATTTTTCTGTTCAAACTAATTTTCATAACCAAGTAATTCATTCAGAATCGAACTGAACATCACGAGTTTTCAGGCCAGAAAAATAGCGCGCCAATCAGTGGCTAAAGCCATACGCACTAATAAATGATCACTTTAGTGCGCTCACTAAAATTAACGACCTTTAGTAAATCACAGGTGAATACAGCTCATCTCATTATTCTGAGCTGGGTGCTCATTTAAATACTTTGTCATGCATTACCATACAAATCACATATTCATTCTGATTACCATAGTATGGCACAACAAAATGAGTGCGCACCATAATATGCCCACTATTTCACGCGATAATTAATACAATTGCAATACTAAATATGGGAATCATTAGTGTGCACGGTAATTGCAATTATCGCGCACCATAACGTTTAGTGCTCTTTCGAAAATGGGGCCGATTATCCATAAAAATATGAAATGTAAATTTTGGCATTTACAGAATGTTATTTATATTTGCTTTCATGTTGCGCAATTTTGGTATTTGTTATTTGTCCTTAAGATATTCATTAATTTTATTGCCGGGTAACATTTACATTCATATCCTGCTGAGACAGTAAATGATCTGATTAAAGCTTTTCTTTTTTCTTTTCTTTTTTTGGATTCTGCATATAATGTAATTCAGGGAAATTCGAGCCCAATGCCACCTATAGGCATTTTTTATTTGATAAATTGCAGATATTTTCAATCTCTGAAAAAGAGGTAATGCTTCATTCATACAATTTATATTTGTGATTATATAAATAACATTATAGAAGTGAGTAAGCGAGTACCATTAGTCTAGCCTTTGTAACCTAAATATAACACAGTTGGCTAAGTACAGTAGTTTTCTCTGTATTGTGTGGTAGGACTTTATATGGTTACAGTACTGACATTTATTGACATATTTCAGTAGCCTTCCACATGAATTGATTAATGTCATGTTATAATTACCTATGAATGTAAACTCATAATAAATGTAATTATACATTCTAAAATGAGTTTGCTATTTAACTTGTAGTCAGAGATGAACTGGCCCTAAAGGTGATCGGTGTATTCATTACGAGTACCATTACCAGTCTGAGCTTGTTTGTCAGTCTGTTTCCTGTGATCCACATGATTTCTAGTGAGCCAGTCCACAAGCAGTGATCCAGTTTGACACAAGCCAGACCACACTTGTCCTTTCCACCCTGATCTCTGTCCCTATTCATGTTTAATTAATACAGAGTTTCAAAAGCCACACTGAGAAATAAATGCAGCCGCTGAGATAGTATATCCCAGGGGGATGTTGATATTATTGTCCCTGTTGATTGACAGCATTGTTAAAAAGGGAAACAAAGGGCTACATGTGTCCTTTACACTGTCGTCGTACTGGAATTCTGTATCGTTCAGTTGAGGCAAATTCACTTATGAAGGGCAGCAACAATTAGGTAAAAGTATGTAAAATGATCAAATGAAAGTGGCTTGAAATATTCAGCATGACATAGAAAAAAAGGCCTTGAGAAAGCAGGTACCTGCCCCTTGCAGGTTCTACTCAAAATTTAGCTGCCATGTTTTTTTAAACAGGGGCAATTATAAAAGCCAATATGGGAGTTCAGAATTGCGGTCTTCCAATAACATTATACAGTGCATGATACAGTATAAAAAGTGTTTGTATTGTGCATCTACCCATCAAGTTGGTGAGTGAGTGTACAGTAGTTTCCCATTTACTGTCAACTCTGAATATTTTACATATGTGCAATTTAAGCTGCAACCACACTGGACACGAGCGACGAGAGCGAGCAAACTTTTCGTTGTCCATCATTAACTTGTTTTGAGGCGTGACTTGTTTTGAGGCATGACGTGTTTTGAGGCATGTGTTTGACGTGTGTCAAAGGTGTTAACCTTGCTTCTGATTGGTCAGTTTCATTCCAGTTGAGCGACAAAAAAAAAAAAACAGGTTCTATTTTAGCGACGCAAAATGTTCTCAAAGAGACGTCACTCGCATCGCTCGCTGCTGGTGTGGATACTGAGTTACTGCTGGTTTCTGGATAGCTATTGGCTAGGACTATTAGTAATACCTGTCAGACAAAAAAAACATGTTAAAGGAAATTACTCAGAACGTCTGAATATTTGCACAACCCTACTATTGGTAGTAATAACAAAAAAGCAATTTCTCTCGAGCCCTTCTTAGAAACTGGACTGTCATAAAATGATGGCAAGTCTCAAAACACTAAACAATAGATTTGATGTGGTTCTGATGATTTTTTCAATTAGATTTTATGGCACTAGGAGCAATTTGATGTTCTTTTTCTCATCATTTTAACATGAATTATTACTGGAAACCTACAGTAGTACTGTAATTATGTGATAATATTACAACACATACACACTATCCAAATGTTGCTGAAGGATAGTGCTTGCTAAGTATCGATAATTATATTGTAGATAATCCTTGTGCTTGTGCTCAGGTACAAAAAAAAGACACGATATGACTCCTTTTACATGACCACTTTCTTGGTTCTAGAGATGTGTCCAAAATTCCAGGGTCCAAAATGTTCAACCATTAGTTAGTACTGCAGATGCAATTTAATTTGTGGTTACACATTGTAAATAACCAACCACATGTGTATACTGTGTAATTACAAAATACTGTATTCTAAAAACATTTTAATTTTTGCATTGTAACTACAATACCATGTACTGTCCAATTACAATGTAGTTAGAGACACTTAATGTAAAGTGTTATAAATATTTGATTTGGTGGCTCTGGTTGATGAGTTATTTGACACGCTACACAAGAAAGGCAGTATCAGAAAGATGGACCCTTGAGACATTGGTGAATCACATAAACCTAAGTAAGCCCATGTAAGCACCTCAGTCATAAGTCTAAACCCTGTAAAAATCAGTTGTGGACCTAATGAATGCAAAACCAAGGCAGGAAGTGTAAGTCTGGAGAGCTGAATTACATTATTATTTATTTCTTAGCAGACACCCTTTTCCAGGGCGACTTTCAATTGTTACAAGATATCACATTATTTTTTACATTCAATTACCCATTTATACAGTTGTTTTTTTACTGGAGCAATCTAGGTAAAGTACCTTGCTCAAGGGTACAGCAGCAGTGTCCCCCACTGGGGATTGAACCCACGACCCTCCGGTCAAGAGTCCAGAGCCCTAACCACTACTCCACACTGCTGCCCTTTAAGAAAAGGGGTCAGGAGCTATCAACACAGACATTGCTTCCAGCTGAACTACTTATCGTAGGAATCCCTTATAGTCTTGATGTTAAAATGTGTAGTAAAAAATAACTATGGGTGTTCCCCTGTTCTAATAAACACATGTGAACCTTGTACAGTTATGTCTCAAAACAAGACATAACTATGTCATTTGTAATTCTTAATGGAGACCTCTCTTTCAATTGTATATCAAAGTCATAAGGTGCACTAATGTGTTGCATCTAAGTTACTGTGGAATAAAACAGCATTTGTAGCGGGAGAAACAATTGATTAAATAGAAGATTTTGTAAAATGTTGTCCTTGTAGACCACTTAATTTAAATCAATTTCCAATAGCAGTGTAAACTTCAATGATCACATTTTCTCTACCCAAATCTTTTGGATGCTGATGTTCATTCTATTTGAACCTTGTTGTCTTGCTATGCTTTCTAGATCCAGAGCTTTACATTATGCACAGAATGCTCATGAGGCCCCTGCCCTCTTTTGATTATAATCTTTGTCGGGTCAGATTCATAATTCATTGTAAATTCAAGTGTAAGCTGAGCTGTGTAGCTTGTCATTTTGTCAGCATGTGCGGTTCAGGCTGCCTTAAAAAAAAAAAAAAATTAAAAAAAACGCTATGTTTTAGACAAGCTTGCGTTTACAGTCTAATAATAACAAATAGGACAAAGTTAACAGCTGTTGGAAAATATCTTGTAACATTTCTGAAAGAAAATTCATGTGAAGACAAGTCAAACAGGGGAGATGGGGATTGGTACAGGCATCTGGCTGCTAAAATTAATCAACAACAATACTTTTTACAAACCCATTACTTGCATTTTGGGTTATTTCTGTCCATTTTAGCACCAGGATAGTTTTGCACCAGAAAAATTGACCTTATTTTTGTATAATTGTACTTTGACTTTTCACTCCTTGTCTGTCTAAATAAATGCAGAGGTTGTTGGGCAGGCAGAGTTGAAAGGTCACCTGATTTGAGTGAAATAAGGAAGGTTGTTCAATGCCTCCAATTAAGATTCACCTGACAAGCTCAAGCAAGAGTAATGACAGATTTAAAGATAATGATAGGAACAACAGAACCCAGAAGAACTCAGAATGATTATAAGCACAATTAAATAGGAAAAGAAATGTAAAAAGCAAATAAAGATAAACATGTAACACTTCTGTTGCTACTAAAAACCACTGATGAGATAATATTGATATTTTTGCTAAAGTAGAAATAAACGCCTTTCAGGAGCCTTTACAATATGCTTAATTTTTAGTCTATTACCGTACCTCCACTAAATCCATATCAGATTTGTTGACAGGAAGCGTGTTTAGTGTTAGAGCAATTTGCCTCATGTAATGGCAGAATAGTTTTATATGGGCTAGCAATCTATCCATGTTGAGTGGATAACGAGGCTTGATTAAGTGGGATTATTTTTCTTGCATCAAATGACATTGTTAGTGATGTTGCTACATCATGAGGTATATGTCTCCTAGTACAATACATCCCATCTGTCTGAAGATACTTGAAGATCTATGGGGGAACTGGAACCCAAGTACATGTTCTCTGTACCAGCTAGGAATTCCTATCATAATCACTGATCATGAAATATTACAGTGCCTTGCATAAGTATTCACCCCCCTTGGACTTTTCCACATTTTGTAGTGTTACAAGCTGGAATTAAAATTGATTTAATTGGGATTTGTACCATTTGATTTACACAACATACTTAACACTTTGAAGGTGCAACATATTTTTTTATTGTGAAACAAAAGGTAATTAAACAATAAAAAAGACATTTGTTGGTTGCATAAGTATTCACTCCCTTGAGTCAATACTTGGTAGAAGCACCTTTGGCAGCAATTACAGCCGTGAGTCTTTTTGGGTAAGTCTCTACCAGCATTGCACATCTGGATCCTGCAATTTTTGCCCATTCTTCTTGGCAAAATTGCTCAAGCTCTGTCAAGTTGGATGGGGACCGTTGGTGAATAGCAATTTTCAAGTCTTGCCACAGATTCTCAATCGGATTGAGGTCTGGGCTTTGAATGGGCCATTCTAAGACATTCAGGTTATTGTTTTTAAATCACTCCAGTGTAGCTTTGGCTGTGTGTTTAGGGTTATTGTCCTGCTGGAAGGTGAACCTCCACCCCAGTCCCAGGTCTCTTGCAGACTGAAACAGGTTTTCCTCTAGAATTTCCCTGTATTTGGCTCCATCCATCTTGCCCTCAATCCTGACCAGTTTCCCAGTCCCTACCGATGAAAAGCATCCCCATAACATGATGCTGCCACCACCATGCTTCATCGTGGGGATGGTGTTCTCAGGGTGATGAGCAGTGTTGGCTTTGCGCCACACATAGCGTTTATGCTAAGGTCAAAAAGTTCAATTTTGGTCTCATCAGACCAGAGAACCTTTTTCCACATGTTTGCTGTGTCTCTCACATGCCTTTTGGCAAAATCCAAATGGGATTTGATATGGGTTTTTTTTCAGCAATGGCTTTCTTCTCGCCACTCTTCCATAGAGCCAAGCTTTGTGGAGCGTCCAGGTTATAGTTGTCCCATGGACGGTTTCTCCCATCTCAGTTGTGGATTTCTCCAGCTCTTTCAGAGTTACCATTGGTCTCTTGGTTGCTTCTCTGACTAATGCCCACCTTACCTGGTCACTGAGTTTTGGTGGACGGCCTTCTCTAGGCAGAGTCGCGGTTGTGCCATATTCTTTCCATTTTTTAATAATGGATTTAACGGTGCTCCGGGGGATGTTCAAAGTTTGGGATATTTTTTTATAACCCAACCCTGATTGGTGCTTCTCCAGAACTTTATCCCGGACTTGTTTTGATAGCTCCTTGGTCTTCATGATGCTGTTTGTTTAGATATGCTCTCTAACAAACTCTAGGGCCTTCCAGAAACAGGTGTATTTAATCTGAGATCATGTGACACTTTAATTGCACACAGGTGGACTCCATTCAACTAATTATGTGACTTCTGAAGGCAATTGGTTGCACCAGAGCTTATTTAGGGGTGTCACAGCAAAGGGGGTGAATACTTATGCAATCAAGACTTTTCAGTTTTTTATTTGTAAATAATTTTGAAAAATATGTAGATTTTTTTCCCCACTTCGGCATTATGGACTATTTTGTGTAGATCAGTGACAAAAAATCCTAATTAAATCCATTTTAATTCCAGGTTGTAACACTACAAAATGTGGAAAAGTCCAAGGGGGGTGTATACTTATGCAAGGCACTGTATAGCACCAACAAGAGGAGACTCTAAAAACAACAATCTTCAGAGACTATTCTTGTTGGTGCTTGGTGGTGTTCTACTCAATCATACCATTTTAGAAATGTATTTGTTGGCTATGGGCAGTTTCCAGTATCAAATCTTCATTTGTGGCTGATATTCATTATTAATTTAATTTTGTGTGTATATTTTAAATGTTTGTGGCAGGATCACATCACCATAAATAAATATGATTCAGGGATTTTTTTTTGCATTTTAAATATGAATGTGCTTTGCAATGTTTGACACGACGTTGGGAACTGGACAGCTTGTCTCTAAAACTAAACAGCTTGCTCTGCTCTTACCTGCCTTGCAGCATGGTTATTGGCTACCTCTTAAATCGGAGCATGAATAATAATACCCAGTACCACGCATATTATTCACTCTTTATTGTTAGAAGATTAATCCTAAAGCAGTGGTTGGGTTTGGAAATATAGTTTAAATAACAGGTGTTAAATAATGAAAGCTAATTTTGAAAAACTTTACCTTACATTCCCATGATTTTGAATTCTGAATTATAACATTTCTCTTGGTCTCATTAGCATACTGTAGAATTCCTTCTGAATAACCTCATTTAAACACTTATAAATATTCTTAAAATATCTTTAGTCCTGAAGGCATTTGACTGTACAGTAAAGTATAGAATGCTAAAATGAACTGTTTTCTGTTGCAACAGAAAAACTGGATTATAATCTCCTAGACTGTTTTTAATATTGTGATTTTGCTGTATCTGTAAAGTTTTATATGCATAATCTTGGAACTTTTCAAGACTGATGTTAAAGAAACCTGCAACAGTCTACAATAGTTTAATTGATAATATAATGTACTGTATTTAGGTCAACAAAACAGACTTTAATATTACCACATATTCCTGTACCAGCAGTGCACATAATACTACACATTTACCAGCTGTACAGCTCAAGATTTTTTTTTAGAACATTCTGACACTCCCTGTTGTCCAAAGTATTGGTCGTGTGACATCAGCATGCTTTCTGATTTTGTTGCCCTCATGGCACCACAGAACAAGGTATATTCAAGTGGAAGAGGTTATTTAAAATCATTTTCTGGTAGCTTTTCAATGGTTTCAGTCTAATTTTCAACAAGCAATGAGATGTGTGGGAAGGGAAATACCCACCAAAAGAACAAGTACCAGTTCATACGTTGGCTGTCTCAAAAATACCCAAGCAAATCCAAGCATCCAATCACAGTGTAATTCATAGTCCATTATGAGCGAATGAGGGAACCCAGAAACCCTTTTGAAATTTAGATTATGAATACTTAAAACAACCCACAACAATAGAGCATTTAAGGGTTTCTTATTTTTATATTTTGTTGTTGTTGTTGTTTTATCCATGTTATGAGTGCATGGACAACATAACAGTGCTTTATTCTGAGACGAAGCACCATCTTGTCTTTAGGAGCTGTTATTAATGTGCATATTCTTTGACAGAGTGTGTGTGTAGGGTGGGGGTATTGTTGGTTTGAATGAAATAACCTTATCATGGCTTAATGGTTTTTCTATGCAAATATTCTGCCCAGGAATTAGCCAAAGTTTTCATTCATAATGCACAACGAATGAGTCCATGGGGACTCTGGGGAGTTGCTGCTACTTGCTTAGATGCGCACCATCAGCATATGCAAAGTGCTTTTCAGACAAGAGTGTCTTTGTAATGATACACAAGGGCTTGGAGAACATTGTAGTACTCACATAATGATATAAGTTAACAGCTTGGAAAATATCTTTAATAACTCAATGCTTATGTCAGTTATTAATGTATGACCAACAAGTGTTGAGAGATCTGGCATTGAATAACGTTTTCAACACTGCTGAGTGAATATTTTAGAATCAAATTTGGGGATCTATCTTGGATTTATTCAAACCAACGACAAAATCACAGTGAGAATTGCTCTGTTCTAAATTACACTAAGCAGGTGTAGAGCTTGATCTAGTATTTGATTGGTTTAATTTAGGTTTAAACATACCACTACTTTATTTTCTATACATTGTACTTCTTACATAAACTCTATGAACATTCATACTGTGGTTATTTCAGTCATGAGGATGGCTTTAAACAGCTAACATGTCCACTTCTAGTAAAAACTACAGTACTCCGTGAACATTTATGGTGTGGAGAACATTTATGGGGTTTTAAACAGAAAGGATATCAAACTTGATAAAATAACACTACTTCTCTAAATGTGTTCAGTATTTTCCCATTTATACAGTAACTAAACCATTATTTATTAGAGTTATTATTATTTGTTTATTTAGCAGACACCTTTATCCAAGGTGACTTACAGAGACAAGGGTGTGTGAACTATGCATCAGCTGCAGAGTCACTTACAAGTGTGTCTCACCTGAAAGACGGAGCACAAGGAGGTGAAGTGACTTGCTCAGGGTCACACAATGAGTCAGTGGCTGAGGTGGGATTTGAACCGGCGACCTCCTGGTTATAAGCCCTTTTCTTTAACCTCTGAACCACACAGCTTCCCTATCCAATGTATAAGCCTCCATAATGAGTTCTCTATAAAGACAATCAGTGGTTATAGAGAAATCCCACAATATTACAGATTTAAATCAAAGAGAGTAATGCGGTTACAGAATACCCTTTCTCTTCTCATCCTATAAATCACTCGTTCTTTCTGAAGACAATGTATCCTTCTTGCTGCAATCACAGAGGCCATGTTTAGGGGACAGAGTTTTTCATACTGCCTTTTAAAGGTTTGCTAATTGTGACTGTTTAAAACATGCTTTCAAAAGTTCTTAACAAATTGATGCAATTGTAAGTGCCGCAATTGCCGGCAGCTTTAGTACATCTCATTATAATATTTGTGAACCCTCATTTGCATCTCTCCGTCCCATTTTTGCAAATCTATGCAGGAACGGCCATAGTTACATATTCATCTAAGGCTGGACCGTAAAGAAAAACTGCTGCCGCAAAGCATTCCCTAAAAACGTCGCTAACAGCAATGCGCGTGTTTAGTACATTTCACCCTAAACTTCTGAGTCGTTTGCAACTGGTTTGCAACTATTGCGACAGCCACAACACTTTAGTACATCTACTTCTTAAAGTGCTTTAATTATTTAAAGCATTCCCAGTATTTTTATCTAGTCCTCCCAAGGGAAGGACATTAATTCTGTAGTGAATTAGGTGTAAAATTTATTTAAATATAGCCCTCTCAGGCACGTCAAAATGTAAGAAATGAGACATACCATATTTAATTTCTGGATATACAACCAACATTCACACAACATGTCAGTAATATAACACAATAGTTTATTTAGGAATAAAAAGGGGTGCACAACTAATCTAATATTACAGAAAGGAAAGGCTATTGGTTGGAGATATGCGTGAATAGTATACAGTTTGTTGATTTCATAGTCATACGTTTACAACAACCATAACATCATTAGCATGCATGGTTAATATACTAATATTAATTACGGCTGATCAAACAAAGTGTCTACTTTGCATTAGTATTTTCGATACCCGTTTCTCGTTGTAATTCATATCAATATGCACAAGAATTAATTCAACTTCCCATTCAGAATGGAATCCAACATTCCAGTACCTAATTTAGCAAATTAGTTTTACCGGGATATCCTTTCTGTTTAAAACGCCATAAATGTTATCCACACCATAAATGTTCACATTATCCTTATTGTTGGCAGTTTTACAACTGGAAATAGTTCAGTTGATCAGACATAACTCAGTTCAGATACTGCGTGGCAATTGAAAAGTTATGTAGTTCGTAGAAGTGTTCTTGTTGCAATTCTTCTGTACAGCTAGTATATGACCTAAGGCCCAGCTGCTGGCTATGCTTCCGTCCGTTTCGTGGAGTGTTGTGGAAACCAAGACCTGCTTTCAGATCAAGGCAGTGTCCTGTTCACTGTTTCAGTCTCTCGTAGGGCAGAGCTAGGGCTCTCTTCAAAGCTGATTTCAGCCTTCTCAGAACATGATTTTAGCCATTCTTCAGAACATTGGTTCTTCCTTGCCTTCCGTGAATTTGAGCACTTATGCTACCATGACTTAAGAAACTTTCTTCAGAGCAGTTTAGTTTCCATTTCGTTCCTCCGAGCTCCAAGCTACTTCCTCTGAGCACGACTTTCTTTCTCTAGCCTCGAGCCCTGTTTCTAGTGTGTGGAGTTCACTTCTTGCCTGGAGCCCTGTTTCCAGTGTGTGGAGCTCACTTCTTGCCTGGAGCTCTGTTTCCAGTGTGTGGAGCTCACTTCTTGCCTGGAGCCCTGTTTCTCCTGTGGGGAGATTGCTTAGTGTGGGAAGTGAGTATGAGAAGCACATCCTTTGAAAGTCGCGCAGCTGTTTTTTGTGATTCTCTCTTCCACCCTGTGATTGGTCAGCTTGTTTATTTTGGGCTGTGCCCGAGTCCACTTGGGCTGTTTCTCATTAGTTGTTCTCGTTCCTAGATGCCCCCTTGTTCTCAATTGGTCTGCTGTTTCGCCCAATGTCGGCTGGATTTATGAGATGGACTGTTTTCTGTCCAAGGTGTCAAAGTACCCAAAACTGTCTGGCTTGCCTTGTACAAGATACTGCTGGCACCAAATAATTCATTCAGCGATGGGGGAATATAAAACACTTGTCCAGCAGTTATTTTAAAAGCATTCTTTGTCAGTGGGGAAGTTTGTGACCACCAAATCTTAATCCAACATGCAAGAATCCCAAACTCTTTTATTCCAAATCAACCCGAAATGAAGTTTGACATGAAAAGTTGATCAGATCCTCAATTTTTCTTTTTTGTTTTTTCTTTAATCAATTTTGCTTTGCCGCATGGTTGCTGAACAAGCCAAAAAAGTGTTTTTTGACAACCTATATTCACTGTGTTTCAGAGACGTAGTTACGCAGGCCGTGTTTATTAAGACAAAAGAGTTGACTTCACTGCGGAGGTGCATCCTGTGCACACAGACCGGGATGTTGACAGTGTGTGTTTATATAAACTTTTTATAAATTTTTTTTTTTATTTGGGGTCCAAGGGCCAGGTTCATTTTAATGAAGGGTACTATAGCGAGGGTGTACTGTATTTTATTTAAGTTGAGTTCCCAGAGATTTCCTCTCTCTGTGGGGTTTTTCCTTTCCTTCGTACAACTAGGCCAGATTTAAACATATTCTTTGATGTGTTAATTTTTACCACATTTAATATTTATAGATGATAGACCCACTGTGTTTAGAAAGAATATTCAATATAATTTGACATTTGTCTTTAAGATTTTTAATTCCAGATGTTAATAAAACAAAGCCACCAACTAGTAAGCAGTGTAAGAAAATGTAAAATAATTTTAATAATGATACATTCTATAATTGTTGCAGGGGGTATCAATTAACAATGCAATCTTTGTTCTAGCAATAGAAACATTTGTAACAAAGTCTCATGGACAGCAGAGGCAGTTGTTGATTTGATCCTTTTACTTGGCAGACACTTTAAACAGAAAGGAGAGTGAAACCCTATTGGCATCAGACGCATCCACTTAGGTCTCGGGATACTGCTGAATAAGAAACAGATCCTGCCAGATCCAATATCTCAAACACTCTCAATATGTAGTATTGCTGAAAGCTTATGTCACAAAGCATCAAGAGAGTGACACAGCTTTCCTTTATAAACCATGTCTCTGGATCTTCTTCTTTATTTCTAAATGCCCACCCCAAATCCATGTTGCAATTTCAAACAAATATATAAACACTTCTCAAAATCTTTGTGTTATATAATATATTACTTTGTTTTAGTAGACCTGTATAATGGTAGTCTGCATCTTCAGAAAGTCCTTATGGGTATTTATTTTAACAAGCAACGCTCCATTGCTGGTCGAGCACTTGTTTTGGTCACTATTTAAATGTTGAACCCAGGGACCCATGAAACACATGAAAAGTGAACAAAATATTTATCTTTTTAGACTACTGATTTTTTTAGAAAGGTTTATTTATCTAGTTAACTTTCAGTAGATTTTCACTCTATGTGTTCCATCTTGAAGTACTTAGCTTTCTTTTAAAGCAGTAAGTCATCTTTTCTTCTTTAATAGTCTTACAAAAGATGCAGCCCATTTTGTTTGTCAGTCTTCCATGGCACTAAGAATCTCAATTTAAAAAAACAAATATGTTTTGTGTGCGTGTGTGTGTGCGTGTGTGCATGTGTGTGTGTGTGTGTGTGCGTGCGTGCGTGCGTGTGTGTGTGTTAAGCTGAGGGAACACTAAGCCACGTTGTGGTTTGGAAGACTGGGTTTCAAGCCACTGCATAGCACACCAGGGGAGACTTTGGGTTTCATACAGCCAGGTTGCTCAAACTAGGTCTCCCAGTCTCCTGGAGCCATGTTTCAAGCCACTGTTCCTAAAAAAGTGACTCTGTGTTCCCTCAGCTTTAAATTCATCCAACATTTCCACAAGTAGTATATATTAATATGTCATATATAGGGTGTCTCTTATTGTTATCATGTTGTTTGATGAAGAGAAGCTGAGCTGCTCAAACTGTGTGTAATTATGTCTCATAATGTCTCTTGTATATTTCCTAAGCACAACCTGTTAACTGCAATGCTCTAACTTTAGTTCTGTTGTATGTCATATGCACGGGACAACATCTGTACACAGGATAAGATTTTTTTTTTTTTTTTTTTTTTGACAAATCCTTAAGAGTAATTGGTTGATTTATAATTGATCACCTACTAGAAAGAAAAAGGGTTTCAGTTATTTTAAGAATTCACTAATGTCAGATGCAATACACTATGAAGATATTATTCAGTGAGGGGGAAAAAATAGAAAGATGATATAGCCTCAGAGGGAAATTCTTCTATTGTAAATAATTAATGTAGTGCTTCTTTCAGTTCTCACAGCAAGCTTAGATTGACCAGATACAGCCACGACTTAAAAAAAAGAGATATATTGCTTAAGTTTTCACAAGTGTGTTGGAAGTGTAACTAAATATGTTGGTGTCTTATTGGGATGTAAAAGCTGGACGTTAATATCCTTGTTTTAATATGTATTTATTCCGTTTTATCTCAACTGAGCAAACCTTTCCGCTGATAACTTAATACTTATATTTACTGTATCCAACTGTTTCCCATTCCATGTTGTTCCTTTTCTTTGGTGTTTTGTTTAAATAATTGACTGTGACCATCATCCCATGCCTCTTAATTGTTCCTGCTCATTAATCAATTGTCTACTTCTCCAAATGATTAAAATTGCTTTGCAGACAGTTACTGAGGCTCTTCAGCTATCCTGAATCATGGAGTTGTTAAATTACAATATGTTTCTCATGATGTGTGCTTCTTTCTAACGCAGAACAGGTAATATTTTTTAGCCTTTTAAATACATCTCAGTGCTTTATTAGTTAGTCCGAATAGTTTGAATAAGATTAATTTAAATAATATAGAGCAACAAAATGAAATAGCATCTTTTTTCCCCCTCAAGCAGACTATTTTAAGTCTACTTTGCTAGTTTAATCATTTTTCACCTTAAATTGTTATTGCATTCTAAGAACAATAGTTATTATATAACAATAGTTACATTCTGACATAGTTACCTCTAAAACCTTTTTTTTTAAATCCCGAGATGAAAGAAACTGTTAAGTGACTATCATTTTACATACAGCAAAAAAGTGCCATGTGATGGTTTAATAATTACATTTTTCACTTGACTGATAGATCATAGTTTTTCTGATTTGAATTGTTTGGTAAAAAAAAAAAAGAAAAATCACAGTGCTTTCCTTCCCTAATGAGCAGCAGAACTGTTGAAATGGAAATGCTGCAAAGGTTCCAAGATAAGAACAGTGCATACAAGTAGTTAGACAAGTGTGACTATAGTTATTAGAGGCCATCAACGAACTAGGTAACATATCGGTTTAATGAGCATTTCTACTTTCATTATAATTCTGTCTACTTTCAAAATAATAAAGAATGAACAAATCTTCCAGGAACACAGGGAATCAGACAGCTGTTTCGATTCTTTTAGACAAGGTTGGCTTTCATCTCCTTTCCTATACATAGAAATGAAACAACGGAAAACATTTGATTGGATGTACACAAAAGGTTTTAATATTTCAGGATGTATATATGTTGCGGTTCATGTGTAAAATCAGTAAATCTATAGATTAACCAGTTAATGTATAGATTTACCAGCTCAGCGGTCAATGTATAAAATAACTAAAGATTATGGTAGTTAATGCTATGATAGTTAATGCTACAGCATTTGAGGTGAATTCAGAAATAGAGTAATGTCAGATTTCTGTAAGATCTGTTACGTACTTGGGCAAATTAACTAATTTATTATTTATTTTTCTTAAACTCCAGCATTAGGATTTTATAGCTTGACTGATGAGCTGGTTAATCTACACATCAAAGGAACCTGACGAAGACAAGTTGTTGAAATGTGTTGTTTGCCACTTCATTTTTGTTATATAATATAACATCGCAGTGGTCCTTTCTGATTTTTTGAGAGTGCAACCTGTCTTGGTGGACTTCACTTGAAAACTGGAAGAAGCAATTGTGAGTTCACATAGACTTTTTTCTTTTCTATATACCATAGCATATGCACCTTGCGGAGGTTAAACATGAGTGCACAGATGCTTTTATATATATATATATATATATATATATATATATATATATATATATATATATATATATATATATATATATAAGCAAACAATGGGGAAGCTGATGGAAAACAAAGAAATGACATGCCTATCTGAATTTGCATTTGCATTGTGCAATTTGCATTTTTCATATCCTGAAATAAAAATAAAGTGGGATTTTATTTTTTATGGTTGTTTTAAGCCTCAGATCAGTGTAATACACACTGTTTGGTGTCATTAAAAGTACTGGATTCTTATTTTGTGGGATTATAATGTATTATTATGTCGATTATGAATAGCCAGTTGAAATATAAACTTATATTTCATACTGTGGAGAATGGAATTTAGTTTGTGGTATATTCTTAGAGGAAGAGTTGTTTGTTAATTGAAATCTAATAAATACAACTTGTAGGTTAATTACTTTTCATTTATCCTGTTGCCACTTGCAGTGTGTATTTTGAGAGTGTAGTTTCCCATACTTTTAATGTATTTGATATCTTCTTTACAATGTATTCTTTACAAATGTAGTTTCTTCTTTACAAATATCATATTATACGTAGTTTCAGGTAAAAACCAAATAAACCAGAGGAGCTAAACACATTTTTTTTTCCATAATATCTTGACGTCATGTGTAACCAAATCGTTTGCCTGTTTTTTTTTTACTGAGTACAATTTATCAATGTGCTCCATAGGGGAAACGGAGCTGGCATATCTCAGATGTATTCTTCTCTTGTTTTGATTTTTTAAAGAGGCAAGAAGTGACTGTTACACTAGTGAACCGAGAAGCATGGGTACACATAGGAGCCTGAATAAGATTAGCTGGTAATGATTTAATTGGCGGTAAAATGTCTGGATGAAATGCACATTGGCTGTTCTGTCAGTAATTACACCTTCTAGCAGGCTCCTCGTTCAACTGTAATTACTGTTTGGAAGATAACTGAGTAAACAGTGTGTGATCCCTCTGAAATGCAAAGCAGACCCATTTTGCTTGTTCTTTGAGAACTGCGTACAATTCACTCACACAAATATAGTTTAGGGGGCAACACAAACAGTATCTCATGTGGTTTATCTTTATTAAATCTAATCTCTATTGAAAAGGAGTTAAGCCAGTCTTTATTTGTTTGTTTTGCCTTTGGGGAAGGGATAGCTGTGGCTCAGAAGAAAAAGCACTTCTTACTTTATTCAAGAGACCAAGTAAGTGTTTTCACAAATGACTTATCAATGTAAACTGCAAACCTCTTATGTTATTTACACTCTGCCCTGCTTGCTATCTAGACCCATATTCCAAAAATGATTGCTACTGCTTGACTAAGTAGTATGTTTATTAACCAGTTATTTCTCTCAGATTGGTTCATCTTAACCACGTCTGTTTATAAGGCACCCCAATGAAAGTAAACATGCTATGTATGTTATATTTTTATTCAGATGTAAATGTGAAATTAGTATAAATAAACTTTTCTTTTTTTTTAATGGTTTACAAAATTAGTTTTCCATTCTAAAAACAGTATTTGAAATATAAATATAAATATTCTCTTAAAATTTAAATTAAAAATAGAAAATATTAAGGTATTTTGTAAATATTAACATATTTTCATGCCCATACCCGTCCTTTGGTTCAGACATCAGCCTTCTGGGGATCACTTTTAAAAACAGCTCGTGGCAAATAATTAATGCCTGGAATAAGCTAAAAACGGCTCTTTTTTCTCTTTTACTCTGCATTTGTAGCTGCTATAGCAGGTGCTTTTCACATGTCAAGTTCGGCAGGTGTGCAGGCTTGTTAAGAACTTCCGTGGCTCAGGCTTCTGAAGTGTTTATTTTCATGGGGTTTTAAAACCGTTTTCCTAAAGTGTGGTGTCTTTTGGGACAGTGGTCAAGATAGTGACCGACCAAAAGAAAACAATCCTCCTTTACCAGCATTAGATTCAAATTGAAGTTTAGAATCTGGAATCACTGTTAATGTGGTTTGGTTTTAAGAACTCCATTTCGCTTTAGCATTTGTGAATTAATTAGCAGGTCATTCCTGTTGTGTTGTGTATTAGTAACGATGCGTGCATGCACAATACATTTTAATATATGTTCCCATCACCTCTCACTTCCACTTCAACAGGAATCCTCAATGTGTGAGAGAGAGGAGCTATATATACTGTAAAGTGCAAGAATGAGACTCCATCAAGCTACTTCTTATGCCTGGGCTCAGAGACAAGCTGTTCTTGTAAGACAGAAAAGCATAGGGTATTTGCTGCAGCTTCCCTCTAGAGAAGGTCAATATATCAATAAGTCACATAAAACAGTGCTGTGGGTAACCATAATGCCATTTAAGCAACTTTGTTAAATAGCTGTCTGCGCTGTGGCTGACATTAGATGTTGTGCTTGCAAACCTACACATTTTAACCTTTACATTTGGCATTTTCTTACCAGACTGAGGAGCTGTGTAAAACACGTTTATAAACAAACTGCTGTCAATATAAGTAACAGTATTTACTTTGCTAAAGAATGTGGTAACATTATAGTTCAGGGAACTCTAAGTAGTTCAATACAATCTATAAATATGTTATTCATTTTGATTAGAAATAATAACACTGAATGACAATATAGTTTGGGATTTTTTCGATAACATGTTATATTTGTTGTACTACATATTATAATATGATACATATATAACACTACTTTAACAGATCTCTAAACTAAAGTGTTACCAAAAATACTGCTAACGATGCTATGAAAAGCAACCAGTTTAAAACACACAAAAGAACACAAAACACAAAGCTCCAGGTTATAAACTGAATACACGAGGACATACAATTATAAAAATGTATTTGTAATATTTTAAAGAACATTGTAGATAGTAGTTCAATAAAGAAGACAGTAGGTTTCCCTCATGTTTATATTTTGGTAGTAGTTTCACATTTTTATTCTCTCAAAACATTAACAGAAACAGTTAATATCCCACAGTAAGAAACCATGCACTATATTAAAAGAAACCCATATAGATGATATTATGTGTGATATAGACTGCTGTTTTAAAAACATATACTAGGACTATTTAGAAAACACATTCAACTGTAATGTCTCTTAAATGTAACACATATCGTTTTTATAAGAGTAAAAAAAAAATCATGGCCACTCAGCATGCAACAGAAGAAGGTTCAAGTTGTCTCGGCATACACACTTCAATTGAAAGACTACCACAAAAAAACTATCCCATGCAGTAGCTTCTCTGCATCTCGGCTCTTGTTTGCTTTTCCCTTTTTGTCTGCTGTATCACCCCAGACCATGACTCGCCCGCTCCTTCATGGCAAGGGAGGGGCTTTAAGAGAATTGCAGGATCCCCCCTGGCTTCCACCTGTAGATGCTTGTCCAACCCACTGGAAAGAGAAATATATATTACTGCAGTATCTGCAGCTGCAGAAATATATATATATCAAAACAGAAACAATGTTGTCATCCCCCATGCGTAGTTATATAATCACACACACACAGGCACGCTTTTTTCAGAGAGCGGCACCATACTGTAAATATTTTTTAATGTATTTTTGTTTACGACTGTAAGTCGCCCTGGATAAGGGCGTAATTAATAATAATAATAATAATAATAATAATAATAGTTTAGTGAAGTCTCTGCCCAGCCTGGAGGGTTTTGTTTAAACTGTTTGTTTTGGCCACTGCGCCTTTTTCTTTGTGTTTTGTTTATTAAAAGTAACGCCTGGGCCGTGACGCTAAGCTGTTTACATATGGTGCTAGAGGTGAGATAGCACCCCTCGAGACTCAGACCGGAATTGCAGGTTAACAAACAAACAAACAAACAAACAGACAAACACATTTCTTTAAATCCACCAATAATACATATTTATTTACAGGGCAGGCCTCAACCCTGCCGCAATACCTAGTAAAAAATAATGTGCTTGCAAGTATTAGGAGGCTGTGTGGTCCAGTGGTTAAAGAAAAGGGTTTGTAACCAGGAGGTCCCCAGTTCAAATCCCAGTTCAAGCACTGACTCGTTGTGTGACCCTGAGCAAGTCACTTAACCTCCTTGTGCTCTGTCTTTCGGGTGAGACGTTGTAAGTGACACTGCAGCTGATGCATAGTTCACACATCCTAGTCTCTGTAAGTCGCCTTGGATAAAGGTGTCTGCTAAATAAACAAATAATAATAACAAATAATATTAAAGGGCTACATCACCTTCATACTTTGCATTATAAACCTCACAGATACCATACCCGTTACAATGGGTATCGGGTCTCCATGATAATTGATTTTTTTCTGGAACACATTGCCTGTAATAGGAATCACCTAGATATACAGGCTGATGAAAGCATTTATGCCATGTCTTCTTGAGATTTCCATCTTGTCTTGCACTACAAAAAATACCCGACCCAACAGCTATGCCACATCAAAGTTGCACTGGCAAGTGTAAACAAGGTATTAGTTGCTTTGTTTCTTTAATTAGTCATGCTAACTTTTCTGTTATTAATGTCTAGGTCACTTCTATTCACTTTTTAGCCATTTCAATTGATAAATCAATATTGATTGTTTTTGGTAATTGATTATGATTTACTGTACAGTGTTCAAGTATCATGAAATAACTTGGATCATCTTCAAAAGATTGTAATGATTTTTTGTGCAGCAGCCATTAACGATCTGGGTTAATCATGAGCAAAGATCCCTTTGATGGGTTTAAAAACCTAATCACGATTTCAAGCCATGATAAAAAAAAAAATGATATCATTATCCCAGCTGCATCAATATTAACTGGGCAGTCTTTTCCCTCATTTCTGGTCACATTTAGCAAGCATTGGTCTGCAATTTAGCTTGGAGCATGCTTGCACATGTAAATTGAAACATCAGGTATGCTTAATACACACAAGCTTACCTCAGTCAGTGGGTGCCAGTGAGCTATAGGTTTTCTTGGATACGTCAACATTTCATTCCAGTGGTCCCTTCCAAGTCTCTCAGCACTGTTGCCTACTCGACATATGCCAATTACCTCATTGTGACCTACACTGTAAAAATGTGTTCTTAAAATGATCAGTTACTATTTTCTGTGAAGTCATCCCTAATGTGGGATAAACAAACAGTTAATATGTTAGACATTTTTATTTTAAATCCCATGAAAGATATATGCCCCTAGCAGAAAAAAACATGTATGGGCATATGGGTATTCCATGGTTATATCTGCCTGTAATTAAAAACATGTATGGGCATATGGGTATTCCATGGTTATATCTGCCTGTAATTCCCTGTGGCTCACCAAGTTAAAACAATAATGTTTGGAGTTTAGGATGAGCCATGGGAACTTGGTTCAAGTTTCACTCATGCAATCTTGGCTGGGAGTCCACAGGATGCATCGCCCTTTGAACTCCCGCAGGTTACAGAGTGAAATCAGATAGAGCTAGTTCACCACAGTGACCACTACTGGTCAGCTGGACTTGGGTTCAGTCATCAGGGTTCAGTCGCCTGGAAACACCTGTTTCAGGGTCTGACAGGTGAAAAGAGGCAAATAGTAAATATATTATATATATATATACAGTACTGTGCAAAAGTTTTAGGCAGGTGTGAAAAAATGCTGTAAAGTAAGAATGCTTTCAAAAATAGACATGTTAATAGATTATATTTATCAATTAACTAAATGCAAAGTGAGTGAACAGAAGAAAAATCTAAATCAAATCCATATTTGGTGTGACCACCCTTTGCCTTCAAAACAGCATCAAGCATCAATTCTTCCAGGTAGGTTGGCCCAAACATCTTGGAGAACTAACCACAGTTCTTCTGTGGATTTAGGCAGCCTCAGTTGCTTCTCTCTCTTCATGTAATCCCAGACAGACTCGATGATGTTGAGATCAGGGCTCTGTGGGGGCCATACCATCACTTCCAGGACTCCTTGTTCTTCTTTACGCTGAAGATAGTTCTTAATGACTTTCGCTGTATGTTTGGGGTCGTTGTCATGCTGAAGAATAAATTTGGGGCCAATCAGATGCCTCCCTGATGGTATTGCATGATGGATAAGTATCTGCCTGTACTTCTCAGCATTGAGGAGACCATTAATTCTGACCAAATCCCCAACTCCATTTGCAGAAATGCAGCCCCAAACTTGCAAGGAACCTCCACCATGCTTCACTGTTGCCTGCAGACACTCATTTGTGTACGCTCTCCAGCCCTTCGGCGAACAAACTGCCTTCTGCTACAGCCAAATATTTCAAATTTTGACTCATCAGTCCAGAGCACCTGCTGCCATTTTTCTGCACCCCAGTTCCTGTGTTTTCGTGCATAGTTGAGTCGCTTGGCCTTGTTTCCACGTCGGAGGTATGGCTTTTGGCCGCAAGTCTTCCATGAAGGCCACTTCTGACCAGACTTCTCGGACAGAAGATGGGTGTACCAGGGTCCCACTGTTTTCTGCCAGTTCTGAGCTGATGGCACTGCTGGACATCTTCCGATTGCGAAGGGAAGTAAGCATGATGTGTCTTTCATCTGCTGCATTAAGTTTCCTTGGCCGACCACTGCGTCACGGTCCTCAACGTTGCCCGTTTCTTTGTGCTTCTTCAAAAGAGCTTGGACAGCACATCTGGAAACCCTGTCTGCCTTGAAATTTCTGCCTGGGAGAGACCTTGCTGATGCAGTATAACTACCTTGTGTCTTGTTGCTGTGCTCAGTCTTGCCATGGTGTATGACTTTTGACAGTAAACTGTCTTCAGCAACCTCACCTTGTTAGCTCAGTTTGGCTGTTCCTCACCCAGTTTTATTCCTCCTACACAGCTGTTTCTGTTTCAGTTAATGATTGTGTTTCAACCTACATATTGAATTGATGATCATTAGCACCTGTTTGGTATAATTGTTTAATCATACACCTGACTATATGCCTACAAAATCCCTGACTTTGTGCAAGTGTACCTAGAAGAATTGATGCTGTTTTGAAGGCAAAGGGTTGTCACACCAAATATGGATTTGATTTAGATTTTTCTTCTGTTCACTCACTTTGCATTTAGTTAATTGATAAATATAATCTATTAACATGTCTATTTTTTGAAAGCATTCTTACTTTACAGCATTTTTCACACCTGCCTAAAACTTTTGCACAGTACTGTATATATATATATATATATATATATATATATATATATATATATATATATATATATATATATATATATATATATAACTAGCAAAATAAAAGGAAACAAGTATACATTTTTCTACATGCTTACACAAATAGTAACACAACATTTCTCCGTCTCTGGGGAAGCATTCGATAGAGAAAGGGAACATCTTGGGATGTAATGCTATTATGTTTAAATGATTTATAGAGACTGTGTGTCCATTAGTAGGGCATGTTCACATATTTACGTCATCCTTTACTGCAGTGAGAGATATGAAGAGAAACTATGCTGTAAATCACAGCAGATAACACCCTTCTCATTTCCAGTATGTGTGCGGTTACATTGACTTACACCTCATTAAAGGGTGCTTCTCCATGGAAGGATCAGATAGCTCTGCTTGACTTTATCCTTCATTTACAGTTTATAGTTTACATGGTTGCAGTCAATACTATTTGTGTGCTTATATTTTTTATTTGATATGGGTAAGTAATGACGTTATAAGTACATATGTATTCTTCCTAGTCATATTACTCCGTATGTGTCCTTTAAACAGTTCTGAAAAACTGAAAGAAAAAAATGTGTCTCACCGGTCATAGTCCATGACAGCTATTAAAAGGCTAATTTGGTCAATATTTTCAGGAGGAACATCAAAGACTATGGCTTCATTGTAAATTGGGTTTAATGTGTTTCTTTTTGTAGACGTTTTCCTTTTCTTTAATCTCCTTCCTTCGCACATTAAAGAAACCTTTACATAGGGGTCTGTAAAAACAAAACAAAACAAAAAAACAATGTGGCAAGTTAGCAATGAATCACTGTAGAAATGACAGAGAGAGAGAGAGGTACACATTTGAAAGTAGGAGATTAAGAATGAAGACTTAGTTAGGAATTCTATCTTATATAGGTCAGTAAATGTATGCCTTCAGGGAGGAGAAGAGCATCTTTAAATTAGCATACAGCTGTAGCAAAAAGACATCCATCTAGAAAATCTTTATTGTGTTTACATTCATGTTTTATTTTTTTATCTGAGCAGGGGGTGGCTCTTAAGTCTGTTGCAAAATACTGCTTATCTCTGCTTCAGGAACTAATAATACCCATATTACAATACTCACTGCAAGATAAACGTACTGGTACCAAATAAGAAAGGCAATTTATATGTGTCCCAGAGCAAGTAAATGGTACAGCATTTCTTCCATTTAGTGCAGGTCACTCTGTAGTTTATTAAGCATCTATTAAACATGTTTTTAAAGGTGTTGATATGTTATATAATTGATATGTTATAATTACCACAGTGCACTGTTATATCTTGTTATTATTTATAATGATCTAACATACTTTACCCAAGTATAAATGCTTTAGCAATTATTTATAACAGAAAGGGAATTCAATGCAATGCCAAAAAAATACATTATGTTTGCTTAATGTTTTATTGCACTATTGTGGTATTGTGACTTTAAAGCTTTTTTTTTTTTTTTTTGGCCCTTTTTTAAGATAACTATGGTTAGGTTTGGGAGTAGCTGCCTCCTTTAATGCATGCAGAGTGACAAATACAATAATACAAAGATTCCTACCTGATGCCCCGGTGATGTCCATGGCCTTCAGATTTCTTGCTTTTATCATAGTAATAGTCAATCTGCCAGCAGTTGGAAGATAACACAGAGAAAACATAAGGTCTCCAAGATCCACATTATCCTGATAAAAGAAAATACATTTGAAAAAAAATTAAATATAATGATCACATAAACCACAGGCCATAAAAATACATCATTCCCACTAAAATGAATGAAACGGTAACACAGGATCTGTTATAAACGATCAACAATACTTCATTAAATGCTTTTTAAACAATAATAAGAGGCCATATGAATAACATGTGCAAGTTTTAAGAAAACGAATCACTGTCAAAGCCGTTAATAATATCATTTGAGATGCTTTATAAATGGATCATTAAACAAATGTGTGATTAACCTGATTTTCTAATCAGGTATATGAGACAGGTTTGAAATATAACCCTGAATTCACTTTTACCATGACCCACATTCTCCTCATATCCAATTGTATTAATAGACATGATTAATTCGTGAGATGTAGGATTCAGTTAAAAGGGGAAAAAATAACCAAGATTGATCTAATTGTTCTATAAATAAGGAAAAAAAAACGAATCTTACATTTTTAACCAAATCTCAGTTTATGCAAAACATATATTATCCAGCCCCATTAAAGCTCAAAAGAGTAAGTTTATTTTTCTCATAGAATGGATTGTTAACACACAAATACTGATTCAAAGCAACACCACAACAATTTCTGCATGTTCATTATTAGGTCTCCTCACCAAAATCCTTTAAACAAAATCGCTGAAGCCTTTGATTCAGTATTTATGAAAAAAAATATATATATATAGAGAGAGAGAGAGAGAGAGAGAGAGAGAGAGAGAGAGAGAGAGAGCTAAATAAGGGAGGACAACAGCAGGCTCCAAGTTTTACTTGATAAATTGGTCTGATTTAAAAGATTTCCATTCCACTGTGAGCTGGCACAGACAACCCTGAGGTCTTTTTCAATACTGAAAATAGCATGATGACACAAAGGTCACACTGATAGTCTACAGAGATTTAGTTAGAACTTCAAATGGGTTGAGGTTACATAGGGTATAACAATCTATGAGGTATAATGTTGATGGATGAGTCAAGTCCGGCTTATTTATTGGTAGAGGTAACCTGACAAATGTATTGTCTATTTCCAATGGTACAGTATGTATAGTTCTGTTAAATTATTCCTTACTGCTTACAGAAGAATGACAGATGCATGTCATTTGTCTGTGATCTGAACACAAGGAGATAGCGTTATGGCTAGCTGTGTCACACCCACAAAGCTGATTGTACTATTGCCATTCCTTATACACGTCTCAAGCTTTTAAAGGAATACACGTCAGACGTAATTTAGGAATGATTTTGAAGACTCACTGAACTTTGACCAAACAGCTATGTTTGGCATTAGTGCTTTGGCCTGCAATAAAGCATTAATCTCTGAAACAGTGGTCACATTGGACAGTTAAAATAGGTTGGTTGTCTACAGTTAGTGACCACTGTGGGGGATATTAATGTTATTATAAATCAAACAAATGTTTTTGTGCTTGAAGATATATTTTTTTTAATTAGTTTTTAGTTATATTACGAACATGATGTTTTTGGCTGTTTGAAATGTATGTCTGTTTAAAGTTAGTTATAGGACATCGACCTGCAGGATAATGAGCGCTACTCTCCATGAGGTTTAGAATTATACATATTCAATACAGTACACCATACTGTACTAAAGAACAGCTAACATACCATGCATTTATAGGACTAGAATTCAATAAAAACTTGCACCAAGGTGGAGGATAATATGTTACCACACTACAGCACTGAAGCACTTTCAAATATTTAAACTGAAGGTGGTTCCATGAAACTAATTCCTTTCAGACTGGTAATGTAATGATCTGCTTCCACTTTAAAAACTATAGAATGACAGTTCCCTCCATTTTCACAAGTCCTGAAATCAAATCCGTGGTAGAATGATCGGCAGAGTAGGCTTGTGTTGGATTTATCGAATTACAGTTAAGCATTGGGATTTAATACAGCTGGCAGAAAACTGAAGGAGTCTGTCTTCTCACCTTGAGGCTTATTTGCTGCTTGTGTCTGTTTTAATGGTGAAGAATGTAGTTTAACTGCATGCACAGCTAGCTGGAGTCAAACGTATTGGCCAAATGGTTACATTGTGGCATATAGTAAGAGCTTAAACAGCCCCACAGAGTCCTGATTGGACCCAATGGGAGACAAATAAACCTTTTTTAATTTGCAAATGATCTAACTTGATTGAGATGTGTTTGTTTGTATACTGTATATTGCCTTAATTGCTGGACTCAGATATGTTTATTAGATCAACCCAGTGCCAGTGTCCTACTGTGTTTCAGATTTTTATAACATGCTATAACTAGACTAATGAAATTGTCACCATATGAACAATCACAGCAGGTGTTGTTGGGCTACTCTAGTTTAGATTTCAGTCCTTCTAAACATATATACCATCATTAAACAGTATACCATCACTTAATGGATTATGCATACATTTTTGTAATCTTCTCAATGACTTGCACCCTGGAAAACATCACCTCCAAATATACATTCAAATTCACAGCTATCAAACCTAAGAGAGCCTGTTTTGGTTGCCACTGCTCCAATAAGGTACTGTAGAAAGCTGAAAGTAACAGCGACTGGAATATTCCAAAACGTAGGCTGTGCATTAACATTCTGCAGTGAATTTAGCTTATAGTTAGAGAAATTATCAAACATAGCATGGGGGCATCATCCCTCTAAATGACTGAAATGCAAACACCATAAAAAAAAAGAAAATGTATTTCCCCTTCCTAAAAATACTGTGTCTGTTGTTAAAGCTGAATAGTGTTACACATGACATCAGTGTACTGCACTACTCATTTAGCTAAATCTTTTGTGAAGCAGATGCAGCCTCAACAGCTGGTCCTGCAAAGTCAACATGTATTTATTCCAATTCATTTACACAGGGAAATCTGTTTGAGGCTACAGACGTGCGGTGGTAGGAATACAAAAATAAATAAAAAACAGCTTCTAAAATATGCTGCTAGTTGTATAAAAACAAAAGAAATATAGCAAAATCTAAAAGCAGAAATATGTGTTTTTCTCATTTTTCATTTACCGGCTAATGTCAAGTATTGGGGGATGTAAGCAGTCTCCTTAGCTCATTTTCTAGACAATGGACCGCACCTTAAAATTAACAAGGGGGCATTCAAGACAGACAACTAATGCAGGCACCAGTTATGAACATCTGTTGCCTGTAAAACCCAAATACATGTTTAAAAAAATCAATAAAAAAAAAAGAAAGTCCTTGCTTTATTTGGATCAGGTCGTGGTACGGTTAATTGACAATCTCGGTCATAGCCTTTCATTTATTAATACTGTTATTAGAAATTATAATTTGCTGGCATTGTCAAACCCTATGCTTTGGGCAATGCTTCTGTGAATGTGTGAAAAAAAGACTTTTTCAGTGTGGAATACACCACAGAAAGAAGATTTCGTATTATGAATTAAATAGTTCATAATCAAAGTTAAAATATGGGAATAAAAAAAAAATCCTGTACCACAAAGAAAATGCTCTTCAATGAGCCAGACAGAATATTGATATTCTATTACCTCCCACTCCTGCAATGATCAGAGGACTAACCTTGAGTATCACATACACACTTGTGTTATCCATGTTCTTTCTTTTCCCAGTAACAGGCTACTGAAGTTGAATGAATTACTGTACAGTATTTATTAATTTACTATATGAAATTCATTCTATATATTCACTGTTCATGTTTTTTATGCTGTACTTTTTCAAATGTAGATAGATTTTATAGGAAAACAATTCTTAGATTTCAAAAATTGAGGATTTTATATTTTGGGATATGAAATCACACACCTAACAATAGTCTTTTCCATTTGAAACTGATTGATCGACAGGAAATGTCTTCCTATTTCTCTGAATACCACATGCATCGTACTGATAACCCATTTGAATGCTAATGTGTTCTTTTTAAGGTTGTTTTTGTCTTGTCTGTCATTGAAGCCTAATGAGAATTTCAAAACAGTCCCACACCCTTTTTATTGTGGAAAATCAATGTATGATTTTTTTTTATAATAATAACCCTTCAAAATGCTGTAACCAATCAGTATATATAACAAAAACTAAATTTGGGGAAAAAACTAAATACAGCCATTTTTGTCTGGCTTAAACTTTTGGAAATTGTGTTTTTATGTCAATATTTTATGCCTTTTTGTGCAGCATTGTACTCGGCATGGTAACCTGCCTTTTTGTTTCGCATTCCAGTGCTTCACTAGAATTTACAGGTGACACAGATACTTATAACCTCCTGATGCTGCAGGTAGTTGCAGGAGTTTCTTGATCAGTTTACAGAATGACAGAGAGGTAACAGCTTGCGTACTTATCTGCATCTGAACAAACTGGAAAGTCATTTAATCAGCTTCTTATTTAAACCCCAGTTCAAGCACTACTCCCTATCTGTGCCTGTTTTGCTCCTCCATCCTCTTCTCTGCCACCAACTACATCAAGGGGCAAGCAAAGCTCACTGGCCAACCTTCCTCAAGGATGATGCTCAGAGGGGGAACCCCAGCCAAAAACATAAGACAGCCAGAACTTGATTGTTATGAAATGCACAAGATGAAAAAAAAAAGATTTCTATCTGATGAGATTTTTTTCTAATGGTTGATCACCCTAAACACACAGAACATAAAGCTTAAAAACCCACCGAACCGGTTTCATCAGCCTAAAAATGGACCATGTCTTAAGGGCATGAATAACTGATTACTGTTGCGTACACTGAGCTTTGCCGCTCCCTGCACTATTCACCCATTTTGTTTGGGTTCACCAATGTGGAGTAGTTGTGCTCTAACCAAATTCAAAGATCCTAAAGCACAGACACAGAAAAGAGAATGACTATGCTATGGCAAGTAGAACAAGGTAGACATGGGAATACTGGATAATGATATGTGCCTCAATCCTATACGATCTTCTGAAACCATGCCTTTTACTGCCATTTGTAATGTAGGTCAGAGTTATGAATTATAACTACTTCAGGGTGGAGAGGTATAACATATTCAGAGCGCTAAGTATATTTTTGTGTCACATGGCCTTTTTACCTTGGGATATGATCTGGTAACATAAATAAATCAGCTGTATGGTTGTGTTAATAATTTATAATGTTTCTCATCTTCCCAAGATGGCAAACTACAGTCGTAATGAATACTCTTATTTTCATAATGCCGCATAGGAACTAGGCAGATGCAATAATGAATCTATTTATCGCTTATTGATAGCCATGGCTTTTAATTAATCATTCATTAATCGATTAATCACCCTGGTGCCCTACTCGAAGCCTGACTAACTATTTTCGATCAATACCTGATATTCGATTATGATGTTGTCTATTGCAAAGTAATTTTGTGTACCACCAGTAAGTACAATAGTTATATTCCTGTTTAATGTGTAATTGGTGCCAATTTGTGATACATTTGTCAAACTGATGATATTTATTAATATATTCAATGTTGGCAAATTAAGTTGTCAAATTATGTACAAATGATAAGCAATTTATTTACTTAAGTTCTGCTTGTAATTAATCCTAAATGATTGATAACCTATTGTAAATGGCAGCAGGTTCTTTTGAAGCCAATGACATGATAATACGCTGATTACTTATCAGGCTCTGTTCTTTTTAACAGAAGGCTGAGAGAAAACTGGAGCCAAATAAAATAGATCATTTTTCTTTTGTCTTTCCTGATCTCCAGTGTTCTTCATTCAGGTGCGATTCATTTTGTTTAGGAATAAAAAAAAAATATATATGTTTTTAACATTTAGTCATAATGTGATGTGATTTCATTCTTTTTCTTTTAAATAAGAATCAAAAAAGTGTGAATAGGCTTGTCTCAACTGCCTCTCATTTAATTGGGACAGCCGCTTATTCAGGATATTTTTCCTTCTCCTGAGGCGTCCCCATAAAGCGACGCAGACTGTACAACTGCTGCTACTGCTACTGCTACTGCTACTGCTACCGCTACTGCTACTGCTACTGCTACTAATAATAATATAAAAACAGAATGTTATTAGTTTCATCCCTTCACACTAGCCCCTAAAGTTCTCTTTGGCCAATAACATTAACATATCTAGATTGATCTTCTGCTGTTTTCCCTCTCTCCTGCTAGTTTACTGTTAAACACAACCAGCACTACATCAACAACCACCTACAAGGCATCTGCTGAGCTGCTTCACATGATATCCTGTCAAGATAATATTTGTCAGCCTTAGAAAATACTGTGAACTGAAATTACAGTAACCTTCCTGTGAGCTGTGGGTAGGCAAACTCGGCAGGTGTTTCTTCCAATGACGTCCTTATTGAACCTCTGACTAGGCCATGAGACACTTATTCTCAAGATCGGTTCTTACATTTGATACCAACAGTGTTTCAGAATTAATTTACAAGGAGGAATTTGAAGTTTGAATTCAGTCCAATGCAATGTTATACACACGAATGTACACAAAAGCACTGTACTAAAGATTGAATTACGTTTTTTATATTTTACATTTTCCTAAATCTGCAACTCCAACTTTTTCTTTCAGTACTGCAAGGAAATAATATTTCAAGACTCTTTTGGGCATATTTTCAAACTTAAGATTGCTCAAGAGACCTTAAATGATATTATTTAGTTGCAGTTAAAAAAATAAAACAGAAATCTTTACAGCACAATAGAAGACTAACAGCACAAGCGGTTCTTTTCTAACAATACAAACTATACTTGAACTTGTTCCAGAACTGTTTTAAAGCCTGGGAGTACCACCGATAGAGAGCCAGCACTGTGATTGCATCTCTGTGGTAGCAGAATGTCCTTGTTTGGGGAGCAGAAGTAAGTAGAATGAATCTCACTGGAACCTGATGAATTATTATTTGCTTATTTAGCAGAAGCCTTTATCCAAGGTGACTTACAGAGACTAGGGTGTGTGAACTATGCATTAGCTGCAGAGTCACTTACAATTACGTCTCACCCGAAAGACGGAGCACAAGGAGATTGAGTGACTTGCTCAGGGTCACACAGTCAGTGAGTGAGCTGGGATTTGAACCAGGGACCTCCTGGTCACAAGTCCCTTTCTTTACCCACCGGACCACACAGCCTCTTACTGACTGCAGAGGGCTGAGTAGAGATGAGGTCTCACACCAATATGACAGGCCTCAATATCTTGAGCACATATTACATTATCAGATATAGAAGAGCAAAGGGAGCAAATGGCAGTGTCCTAAGAGCAACAGTGAACAGAAATGACATTTCATAGTTGCATGGAAACACAAGTTACAGTTTTGGCTCAGCCTTAGAACTGCAGTTCCTTGTGCTAAAAAGTACTCTGGCATTTGCATTTACACATATGATATTTTAGCTTAATTTCAGTGGACACGCTTACAATAAATGTTTCCTATATCGGTGAGCATTTATTTCCTAGGACCCCTGAAAATTGTTATGTGTTCTTTATGATGGTTATGTGCTGTGATGGGTTTCATGTAAAAACACTTTCTGCTACATACCCACTGAAGGGGATGGTGAAGTTTTCATGAAGCAGTTTATCAAACCTAAGTAGGTACTGGCACAATATTTAAGCTGTTATACCATCAAAGGCTGTTTTGTCTTAAACTAGGACAGTCTGTTATTTCCATCCCAAAATAATACACATTGATTAAAATAGTTTTTCTTTATATAGTACCTCAGAGCACTTTTTTTCTAAAATCAAATAAAAGCTATAACTTTTGCATTAAGATGTTTAATTATTTTACTTGAAAAAATAAAAACATCTCTATTTCTAGTTTGCCCCATTATTAACTCTGATTTCCTGGTCGCTAAGGACCATGGGAGTCAATTTATCACATCGCACAGTGATTGAAAGGGAGTTCCAAAGATTGTAAAAAATAAATAAATAAACATGCGTTCAATCATAAACAGTTTGTAAAAACTGTATATGAAAAGGTACTTACTGTGGTGACATACTGAATGTCCCTCCAGAGATTGGTTTCTCTTGGAAAATCCACCAAATCTAGAAAGTTGTCCACTACTACTTGTCCTATAATGTCATGCCTGGAGAATCTATCGAAGTCATACACACTGAAGTGCAGCTTTCTAGAGGATAGCTCATTGTAGGCCACAGGGAATAGGAACACCTCATCAAACACAGGGTTCAGAGTTTTCCTGTGCACTTTAGTCTGGTGTTTGGTTTTGCGATCAGGTAGTAAGTAAATCTTCACATAGGGGTCTGATGTGCCGGAGAAGTCTTTGGCTGGCAGATCGACTGCTTTGTGGATTTTAACAATCAGCTGTTCCAAGTCACAGTCAAATTTAAGAATGAAATTGAGCTTTCCACAGGATTTGCTATTATTTCTCTTTCCGTCATCTGTATCCACGGATCTTTGTTTATAAAGCTCAGGTTTAATCCGCCCAAGCCCAGTGAGGGAATCCTGCTTTTGAAATTGCTGGATACTGAAATCGGGGTTGGAGAGATTCAGTTGCCTCCGTATTGAGTTGTGCCTTTGAAAAAAAAAGAAGAGATATTTTTAAATCCACCATTATCGTATCATTTAACATCCACTGAAGAAATCGACTGGCATGGACCTTTCTAGACCGCTAGACCCATTACTCTTTAGACCACCCTGTTGGTCTAATACTGTCAAGATTTCTCTGGGCTACATAATAAATAACCTGCAAGGAAACTGTTTTTTCATCTTGTAACACAAGCTCATACTAAGCATAAAATAGCCAAAAAAAGGCAACTAACCTAACAGAAGATGTTGGTTCAGTAATCTGCCTCTGCATTCGAACATTGTGGATGCAGTTCTCTTTCACCACTGACTGGGCTTCAAGCGGGATGTCAGGAGAGGTGTGGCTGATCTTCATGGCAGAATCTGGAAAGGCGGTGGCTTCCTTCTCATAATCCTGGCCGTATTCATTGTCGTTGACCTCCACATCGGTGTACGTGGGCTGCTCGGGCTGACTCTCTTTGTTTGCAGAGGAAAGACCATGTTCACGCCATGGGATCCAACATAGCTTCCAAGAGACAAAAAGAGACACACCAAAGAGAGCTAGTCCACAGGCCGTTACAACCAGAGAGAGCAAGCTCACTGACACATCTGCAAGAAATAAGTACAACTTAGTGTCAATTGAATGGTGGATATTAAGGCACTGTTCACTTTTGCGCACATTCTAATTCTTTGGCTATACTATGCATTTACCATAGTTTCTACCTATCTGGTTTCTTTTACTGCTTTCTTACACTTTGCTATGGTTTTACTACAGTGAACTTTTATATTGCATGTATTCCAGAGGATATCATTTTATATGAATGTCTACTGACACTTCCCAGAGTCAGTAGACAAATTTATTTTACTCTTTCTTATTCAAATCCACTGCAGAATCTGTAGTGTCTGTAGGTTGACCTTTTGGGGGTCAATCAAATAAGCAAATCAGCAAGCTGTATAGGTCTGATTGACAGAAACAATCCTTGCAGGAAGTAATCATTCACCCGGGCAAGGGTGTTCTGTTCGTAACAAGTCAATTCATTTAAAGAGGCAGTTCGTGCAATTCACATTCACTTTACATGTTGATTAAAAACCATTCATTTGTGGTTTAGAGAGGTGAGCTGAAGAACCTAGCATGTCTTAAAGTAATTATAGTTGGTGTCCACAGGGCCCCTCATAAAAACAATCTCCCAGTGAGTAAATAAATAAAGCACTTGGTCAGAACAAACAATTATCTTGTGCAAGAATGTATTAAAGAAAATAATACTCCATTGTTCTCTATGGGAAGTAAACTTGTGAGGGCCATCTGAACTTAGGGTTAAACATTGGTTGGCCACTTCCAGACAGCTCTACATTTAATAATAGACATGACATGTGGAAGTTGGAGCTGGTAAGTGTTACTTTTAAATATGTCTTTATGCATTTCTTAGTCAAAAGTAATACTCAAAGCAAACTATTTCTAAAGAAAGTGTGGTTTTGTAAAAGCTTTGTGAGCAGACAACTGGTGCCATACAAAACATGTAAATAAACAGCAGTTAGATGGTACCATGTAGGCCTATATTTAGGGTAGTATAATAAAAAATAGTTTATATAATCATGTAAGCGTATTTGAAAGCAACTAGTAAGTTCACAAATATGGAGTGCTGTTTTAAAATGTACCAGTAAATAAGCCAAGAGGCATAATCACAAGGATGCCCTTTTTAATTATTTCATAATGTTATACTATTTTTTTTTTAAACATAATCATATCACTGCTTTAAAAATCAATATAGTTTCTGAAGCGCAAGCTTTTTCCTGTGTGAATAATTTTACTGGAAAACAAGATGGTTAAAAAAAGAATCTGGGGCAGATGGGAGGTTTATTGCTTAGCCTTCCCAATTTTTCACTTGCAGTGTGAAAATGCATGTTTATGCATGACAGATACTGTTTTCTTCAAGACAGTATAAGAGAATAAAGATTGCTTCACTTTATAATCAATAAGACAGTCCTGTGTCATTAATTGGATACATAACATTCCAATTAAACAGCATGTTCTATTTTTATCTAACAGGATATTTATTTATATTGTACTTATTTATTGAGTTTGCTAACCAGATATAATACAATAGATGGAGGACAGTCGCCCGAGTATCAGAAATGGCAAAAACATCTTATTTACCCTCTTCATTCCATCCATGCTCTGCTATTTCCAGCACGAATTACCACAGCTCTATCCGTAAAAGTTTTTAAATTATTATTATTACCGCATTAGGAATACTGGGGTGTCTGAGCAACAATACTTGAAACGAATACAATCATACAGTGAGTAGGCCCTCTACAGAGATTACAGCTTCCCACATACACCACATTACTGTAAAGTAACGAATGTACATATTACAATGCTTACTTTCAACTGACTATTCAATACTGAACATAAAAAGCATACGCTATTGTAAACAATCCGACAAGGCGATCCTACGAAGGGGTTTCCAAACACCAGAAGCAACAAGACATTTCAATTATTATTATTATTATTATTATTATTATTATTATTATTATTATTATTATGCTTTGCTTTACTATTTGATTTGATTAATAATTTCTCATAGATTTTTTTATTTAAGCGATAGTGCCCATCGATGATGGCTCTACCGCTCTACGTCACGGTCAACTATCACATGGTAGAGCCATCATCAAGAGGGCACTACCTCTATTAGATTATTATTTTACCATTGTTTTCTTTTAAAAAAAAAAACACCTTAAAACCTAAATTTACCTTGAACTTGTACTGATTCGTCGGGTGCTTTCGTCAAGGCAAAGTATTAATTGGCTGGTTTTGGTAGATAATAAAATTACTTTGGACCATTTGTGTATTTGTTTTGTATTTACTGTCCAATAGTGAACTACGCTTAAAAATACAGCAAGTTGGCAATTAGCAGGTACTATCACAGCTGATAGAGAGTGCCTATAAACATGAAAACAACGTTTTTTGTAAATGCTACACTGAAATAAAACATCAGTCTTGAAATTGGACTCTTGATGCTAATGGCACATTTTGGAAGGAGCATCTGTAGATGTCTGCATAGAGCTGTAAAACAGGTCTCTCCATTTTAAACCTGAAAGCTAGCCATTTCTTTTGATTATCATGTAAAGCAATGCTTTGTGGTTCCGAAATGCAATAATCTTCTAGCTTGGTATTCTGAATGATAATGTTTTAAACTCTTTGTTTATAATGTCGGCTTTTTCACTGTTTTATTTAAATTTGATATAATGTATTCATGAAAGCAAACTTGTATCAACATACTTTCTATTACTAATAGTAGTATGTTACAGTAAATTTGGCACTAAACCAAATAAACCTAATTGCTAATGCTATCTCACTTAAGTGCTGCTAAATATAGTTCAGTACCAGAGCTAAACAAGGTCCTGCTGCCCAAGCAAAGATCAGCTCGCTCCTGTATGATTAAACAGTCGATGTTTGTATTTAGTTAGAATCAACCTACACAGACCTAGGCAAAGCAGATATACTGAAGAAGAAACAGGTGGTGAAAAACAAAGCCAATATTTAGTATGCAAGTGCGTTTGGTGAAAGAACAAATCTCCCCATGTTATTAAACATGAGGTGGTGCAGTCCAGTGGTTAAAGAAAAGGGCTTGTAACCTGGAGGTCCCCAGTTCAAATCCCACCTCAGCCACTGACTCATTGTGTGACCCTGAGCAAGTCACTTAACCTCCTTGTGCTCCGTCTTTCGGGTGAGACGTAATTGTAAGTGACTCTGCAGCTGATGCATAGTTCACACACCCTAGTCTCTGTAAGTCGCCTTGGATAAAGGCGTTTGCTAAATAAACAAATAATAATAATAAACATGGATGGGTGGTCGCTGTGTTAGTACAGGCATGATTTATGAATAAATATGTTGTAATGTCCAGTGAACCTGCCTTTAATGTTCAAGCCCCCGCCCCTTTCAGCACTAGCTGGTATAATTTGCTTCAGTTGGAGTGAAAAAGAATAGCAATAATATTGCTTCCCAGTAAGGGCACAGGAGAAGCATAAAACTAGACTACTGTTTCAGGTTATGTGTGACATGTGTTGAATGTAACCAGAAAATATGCTGGCATATGGTGCTGATGATATAAAGTAATACCTGTGATATTTTTTGTTTACGACTGTAAGTCACCCTGGGTAAGGGCGTCTGCTAAGAAATAAATAATAATACAGGGCCATAGCCAGAGCTGGCATTGTACCGAGGTCAAACTTAGGTTCCAAGCTATAGCTGCCAGTATTTATATGACTGCTTGGTATTTACTGTTCAACCTCCAAATCTATGTTACAAGGCAAACCAACAGAGAAAGTTAGTCTTTTGTACTTTACAAGGATTTTCACATGAGCATCAGCACTGATGATGCAAAAAAACAAGCGAGGACACTGCCTCGGTGTCCTCATAGCTAGTTACTGCCATGCCTGTATACCATTAATTTAGGCAACTACAATTATTTACCACTATTTTAAGGCGTCACAAAGTACAAATTGATGTCACAGACCAGAGCCTTGTGGAAACACCCCTGCCATCTTGGGTTATCAAAGAATTTGAAAGTGGCTTAAACAATAGGCATTAAGCTGTATTACCTACCTTATTTATGGTACAGTACCTAGTCAGAACAAGAAACTGTTAACCCCAATTACATCATAGGCTGTTGGTTAAAAAATAGTGGTGATTACCCTGCTGCCTACTAAAGTGAGTGCTGAAGTACTGTAACATTTACAAACATCGTGGATGAATGGGTCCAACAGGATCAGGCACAAATTTCTAGCTTTGGTTGGTTCAAAATGCATAGCTACAGTTATTATGAATTACTTTGTGTGTTGTGTTCTTTGTGAACTTGATGTGTTGCTATGACAGTATTATAAGTTTGATGAATGACAGATCCGAGCCCAGATATACCTGCATCTTGGAAATGCACTGTAGTGGCAGAATAGGCTTGATGAAGTGGTTTTCTTGTGCAGTAAAGGTAAGAATAAAGCACAGCTTGAGTTCTCTTCATTGAACACATTTTATGCTTTCTGCCTTTTCTGTCACTAAAGTTGGTGAGAAGGCTATGAATCCACATTAGCAAAATGTGAGCGAAAGCCGTGTTGCCTCCATTACTATATTAAGATTAGACTTCTGTTTTAAATGACACAGTAGATGAACATGAGGATGTGGAATTTGGACCAGAAGTATCAGTGTCTGAAACTGAAAGTATAGCAAATGCATTTTCCTGGCACTTCTCTGCGTCTGGATTTGATCTAAATGGAACATGATTCATTCTTACTTGAGTTGAAGAGCCTTGACCCAAATTCTATTTGTTCTTTTTTTTTAATTGTGTCATTCACATCTACTACAGTCTAATGCAATTCCAATGTAAGCTTAATTTGATAGTTGACAGCAACTAGTGCATTTTAAAGTACAGAGTGTTTCCTACCTGCAAATTAACAAACCCAATCGGATTCTAAGCAGCAGAACTGTACAATAATCTTGCAAATATTGTGTGCATGTCCAAAGACAACTGGCAATTACATCCTTGCATGAGCAATGCACACAGTTTTTGTACATATCCTATAGTAGTCGGTTCTGTTACTTCAGTAGAAGATACCATTTGCTGGACTTTCTCTTGTCAGGTATAATCTGTGTAGGCATATTAATGGAGTGTACACACAAATCACTCCGGTCTCTTACTGATACTCAAATATACACAGGCATGCTAACTTACTCATTATTTATGGATTACAGCTTCAGTACTATTATTTGGTCAGGATAGCGAAAGAACAAGAACTCTAGAAATGTGTGGCTTTTATGTGATGTGGGCAATGCTTAAAAGTAATTGGCACTAATGGACACCTTTGCAGGCAGTCTTTCTGAGAGGCCAATGATGGATGAGCAACCCTTAAGGGGATGGTTCCTTCAGAGCATGGCTGAGCCATGTAGGCTCATTAATGTTGCCTGTGCTGGTTTCTGTTATCACTCTGGATACCAGTACCTCAGTCTCCTTTGCTATTAATCCAGCATATTTTACAAACACTGAAATATATTTTTTTAACAAAAAAAATGTATAAATAAGGCAAACCGAATGACAAATATCTACTATATTTGTATCGCCTGATAAGCAAAGCTTTTTTTTTTTACTATATTTTGTATTTGTCTTTTGTAATGGATGCATAAACATGTCTTTTAATAGTCCTGAGAGCAGAATTCACAACTTTCTTTCTCTTAAAATGCAGAATTCCTTGATTTGCAGGATTTTCTGTTTCTCATCTAAGTGGGACAGGGCACTGACATCATCTTGCTAAAAATACCTGTTTAATGGCAGCTGATGTTTGTGCTGGTTTCTTTTAAGGGGCATGACTTGAATTTGCAAAGCATAGCTGTCTGATATTTTCAATTTAGCAAAACTGGGTTCCTTTTTGTCAACCATGCTTCATGTAAAATATATATGTATTATATACCCTTCCACCTCCCCCATTTATATTGATCCAGTATCCACAATTAAATACATTTAGCAGCTTCAAATATCATGTATATGTTCAATTATTCAGGTTTATTTTAGGTCTGTTAAGTAATCTTCAGGCACATAACTGCTAGAGTTGTTGTAAGATCATTTATGATTTATAACATATGTAACACAGTTTGATAAACGCCCTAGTCCCAGGGAATACCATACAAGCTACTATTTTTGGTATACACTTACTTGCAAATCTACTGAACACTGCTTTAGTATCAGAAGTGCAGCAGAATGAAACATTTGTTTATTTTTTTATTTTTTTATCAGGTTCTCTCTATACAATTTTTAGTTGCAACTACATACAGTAGCGACATTTTTTTTATACAAAGGTTAACATGGAGTTCAAGTAATGAACACAATGTAACTCTACAGAAGACTAGGGGCAGCAAGTACTGTGTATATACATGAGACTGTATGCAAGGTCTCGCAGGGCATTAGCGTGGAGCAATACTATTATCGACGGTATTTTACCAAATAGTTTGTCTTTTCAATGGGTGGGGCTCGTATGACTGCATTACAATTTAGCTGTCTCATTTACCCTTTACAATAATGCATTTGCCTTTTGATTGTTTGTCATAGAAGTATGTTTGCATATAGTTCACTATAGGTATTGACCCATTTAAAGAACTACATTTAGAATAAAGAACACGCACTACGTAAACATATTTTGTTTCGGGGTAAGCAACATTGTTATAACGTTGACTTATTTATAGCAACGTGGAAAGTATGTTACAGAAGTAGTGTAACAGGTTTTTTTTTGTATCTGGGTAGGTGGCGCGGCATCCTTTAGCTACAGAGTTGTGAATGAGAATACGTTGCAAAATAATTCAAAAAATATATATAATATAATTTCACCCATCGATATCTCACTCGCATATGTTTGTTTTGACTATTATTTATTTATTTTACAAAAAGTGTTTAAAGCCATTTAAAAACAGAATTCTTATTCAATAAAGCATATTGCGTTGACCAAAAATACTAGTTTAGGGTGATAGATTTACCATTACCTGAATCTGGATACCGGGGTATGGAGCGATAACGGATATAATTTATGAAATCCTGGCAGCTGTCGTTTTGCACCTCCCCTTTAGAACAGAGATCCGATAAGAGCTGCAGCGCCTTTTGACAAATCTCGTCCTCTCTGTCTCCAGGCATTTCCCACCAGCATCCTTCTGAATGGAGGGGCTCTCGGGCAGCACCACACCACTCGATCCCCTTGTTAGACACCGATTCACGGCGCTCAGTGCAGCTGGTCAGCCCAAAGCACGCTTCAGCACAAACGGCCCCCCTCGTAGCTGATGCAAATAGTCTTGAAACCATCCAGATCACTCCTTATTGAAAGCCTAAGACTTGTCTTTCCCGACTGGTCAAACTTGTGATTGGCAAAGCCTAAAATGCGAGCCCGCAAAAAAAAAAAAAAAAAAAAAAAAAAAAAAATACTACAAGACCACTAGATGTTTACCACGGGTCTAGAATTATTCAGCACTACAGTAGTGCGCTGTTCGCTGAAGCCAGTGCTGAACTGATGCACACGCAGTCTGCATGAATGGCTCACCACTTCTGCTGGCATTCACTTCTTCTCTGTTTGATCACCATGGGATTTCCAGCCTGACTGGGTTCAAACTGCACAGCTAATTACTGTCAGCGTTTCATACTGGATATGTTATTCTGCTTTAGTGTTCCTGGTATGCCTTTAGGTAAACTTAAACTGATGACATATGCGTTGCTACGAGATTTGCATTATATCGGCACTTTGATAGCTACAAAATTCACACTATAGATATAAAGAAAGATAGTATGCATACATATTGTATGCATACAAACATATAATATTGCACTACAAATGCAGTCGTCTATGCATACATCTTTTATTATCTTTTTTGTTGTTATTTGGACACTAATTTGATTGGCGTTTTCTATATTATTGTGAGCAAATGCACTTTACTAAGAACTTACAAATAAATACGAACAAATAAATACGAAAGAGGTTTAATTTTGAAATGTATAGTGATCCTGACTTGAATATACAAATACTACATATTTGCACGTATTTATTGACAGGTTATGGAAATAATAATAATAATAATAATAATAATAATAATAATAATAATAATAATAATAATAATAATAATAATAATAAAAATAATAATAATAAAGATGGTGATAAAATAACACACATGCACAGATTAGAATCGTTAAAGAAAAAACTAGGGTGCAATCTAAACCCCTGGGAAGCTACATTTTAGTGTAATGCTTCTGCAATTTAATATGTACTAAAGTGAATTATGAATATTTACATTAATTTACCCTTTAATGCATGGCGACCTAGTATGGGAAGGGATACAAAAAAAAAAAAAACACTCTCCAAATCTTTATATGGGGACATATGGAAGACGCAAATGCATGACCTGATATGAGGATGCTATTTTTGTCTACATATAAAGCAATGGGAAAAAAATGAAAAAAGTAAAATATATTTAATGTGTGTCCAAAATTTAAAGTTAAACTAAATGCACTTTATTAAAGATCCTACCCCCAAAAAGGACACATTGCCTTTTCAAGCTGCAGGGATCTGCATATCAATCTTAATATTGGGAACTTTGATCAGAATTACACCTTTTCTCAAACCAGACTCTCCCCAGGGCTTCATTGATCCAGCTTAATGTAGTTATATAAAATAAAGGACCCCTGCCTTATATTCAGGAGTTTACTAGGTAATTGTTGAGAATTACACTGAAGAACATACACTGAAGAACATATGTCTACTGCACTAGATATATTATATAACTGTTCATTTATTTTGAAAAATAGGCACAACTGTAAAAGCAGTGGGGGTCAAGGTTGCCCCAATTGTTTCTAGCAACCCCACTACAAAATAAAACTTGATTGGAATGGAGAAATGCCTCCATATACAGTATGTGTGTGTGAGAGAAAGAGAGGGAGAGGGGAGAGAGATAGATGTCATCAAAAGTTTGCATACCCCAATATGTGGAAATATACATACGTTGGTGTTTTAAAAACATTTTAAAACAGAAATAAAGAATTTAATATAAATGATATAGATGTCACAATAAGTGCGTTCTTTGTATATTTCTATGTTGACAAAACAAGTTAATTGTCATTAAAACTCAGATGTTCTGTAATATACATATGCATGGATAAAAAATACCTGGGGTCTGCAAAAAAATACATTGGGAGAAGAAGAGAGAGAAGGACTTTTTTACCTTACTTTGGCAACTTATTTCTCTTGCAGTATGACAAGTATTGACTTTTTTTCTACATTTCACCTAGGAGTGTTGGGAGCTACAAATTTAAAAGTGAAATGGTGCTTTTGGCTGATATACTTTTGCTGCACCAGTACCTTGAAAACATGTAAACTATCCTTGCTGTATGTATGTATGTATGTATATATAGATAGATAGAGAGATAGAGAGTCTGGCAGTTCTCGCTCTTCGCTGATAACCTGGCGCAAGGAACTACCATTCTTCTCAATATCACATAGTATAATCTTTTTTTACAATGTTTAATGCAAATTGTTAAAACCATACTGCTTTGGGCTTTATTGCACAACACATAGTTTGTGTGTCTTGCTGATGAGAGTAACTTGAATGTTTGTTATTGGTCCGTGGTAACAGAAAGAAAAGAATTGCTCAAGCTGTATCTATTTCAATTTATATTTCCCAAAGGGCATGCTACCTAGACACATTCTGGAGTATTAAATGTTTGGAATGATTTTTCTGTTCTTTACTCTGAAAACAAGACTTAGCACAATAATATTGATCTGGATTTAGCAGCCTGGCCATTCAATACTGTCACAGCCTCTTGTGTTTTAATTAGACATTGCACGCCACAGTGATCAACATATTCCAGCCCAATAAAGGGATGAGAAAAAAATATGCAAACTGTCTTCCACAGTTATTAAGATTCAATTGCTTTGTGTTTATTATCCTCCCCTGCTCATGCCAATATGAATTCTACCAGGAGCAATCCTTATTTAAAATTGTTCCTGTTTGTAGAATAAGTTTCAAGTTTTGTTTTTTAAGGTTAAACTATAATAAGGGTATGTTTTGAAACTGTTTACTAAAGGCTACTTTTTTAAAGGAGAACATTCTGCTTTGTCAGGATTCAAAACTGATAAACAAACCACTTCAAAGTGCTAGGGAGAAAATACTGCTTTTGTTGTTTGGGTCTAGTTTTGTGAAACAAACAGGAGCTAAGGCCTAGAGAAAATGCTTTGAACATATACCTCGGTCAAGTGAACATGATTTAGGTAGCTGTCTTCATCCGTGATTTATACACTTTTAGTCCAACAGCATCAGTAGTCAATGAAAAAAGAATTACTGACAAGCTGTGATAACAGGAGTTTTTGCCCTATACAGTTTTGCCATCCCCATTGCTGCAGAAATCATGAGACAAATTCTTAGAAATCAAGAGATCTGGCATCTGATTCAGGAGATTTTATTTTTCAAAACATAAACCAGTATTTCACTGCTTAGAGACAACCAATATTTTGAGTTGTTTTTTAAACCTTGTTTAACAGCAGCTTATATTGCATCTATAACACCTCAAAATCTATTTACAAACCTCTATTAGTGCTTCTCAAAATGCATAACAAAACCGGACAATCCAGGTCACCATTCAGCATTGCAAACAACATTATCTATTATCGTACCTGTTACTGCTGCACAGACAGCTGCTGTGATGACAGCTACTGGGGTGTTGCATGTTTAGCAATATGAAGGAGCTGGAAAGCAACTATCCAGTCCGGGTTGAATTTACATCTACAGTGTTTGCACTTCTTTGAGTTTTCCGCCATGACTAACGTAAATCTTTCAAAGCGAAAAATCTTGAGATCCCACAGTACCGTCACGAGCTTGCAAGCAGGTCTTAATTTTGATTTAGAAATGGTGTGTCTCGCGATGCATTCACGAGAATCAGTAATACTGCCTATACCCTCTTGAAGGAATAGCCACTGCTGAATTTCATTGGCACATTTTGCAGCACTGCGGAGTCACCATGGACCATTGGTCAGCACCCAACAAAAAACAAGTCTCTGAGCAAGGACACTATATATAGACAGGCAGATTTGCAATTTTAGTCCTGAAAGATTTCAAGGCTTTCCATTGTGCCTTCAAAATGAAAAGTGTTTCAACACATTCCAGAAATTATAAAGTAGGACCTTAAAAAAATAGTCATTATAACTCCTTTGTAAGATGTATGATGCCTGCTCTTTGGTCCACCTTTTACAATTAAACGGCAGGCAGCACAACTGGTCCAGTTTTGAAGTGCAATGCCAAATTGTCAGAGTGGATTCAAATAATGTTATATGTATACAGGTATACAGAAAATAAACTACTCAAAATAATAATGCAACTGATCCTGCCTGTTCCTACTGTAAACTGTTCTATTCCTTGCCTTTGTATTTCCATTGACAGTATTTCTTACTCAAAGAAGCATCCCAGATGTGTGTCTTGTAACGGTATATATGCAACAGAGATCTAAAAATGCATTGCCGTCATAAGTCTGCTCTTCCTTTAAAATAACGATTCTTAAATATTTCCAGAATGATGCCACTTTTTCCCCCAGTGTAGCCTTGTTTAAATTAAACTCAATGTGCTTGTTTTGCTTTATAGATTCAGAAGAGTGTAGCCCCAAACTTTAAGGAGTGACCCATTTGTCAACTTCGATTGATTAATTTGGACAAGCCTGGAGTTTTACATGAATAATAGATCCATATAATTCTTAACATACTGTATCTAAAAATATCACAGAGAAAACCATACAATAAAAATGTGGATGTAGTATGCATCCAAATGGCATTTTATTTTTCAATCTCTTACTTGGTGTTGTGTTATAGTACTGTAATATAAGGAAATGGTGTTAACAATGGAATTTTCAACCACAATAAATCCATCATATTCCGTAAGCATGTCAAGATGTAGTGTACAGTGCTGCCTGGTTAAGTCACTGTTAAGCCATGCTGACAGTAATAATTACATGTGCTGTACATTATAATCCTTCTAATTCATGGTGCTCATTATTGCTTACGTCAAATAGTGGAATAAGGAGGGACCACTGTATTTATTAGATACTTACATTTGCAATGATTGTCAGAATGCTGCTAAATTAGTGAGTAACAGAGAAAATTAACACATCATTTTATAAGAAATTTCATCAAGGATTAAAGGCTTGTCAACTTTCAAACAACTCTACAATTCAGTGGGATTCTATAATGAACCTTCTATCTGTGTTTGTGTGTGAGATGTTTTGCTAATGATACACTTTTTTGCTGTTTTTTAGTTTGAGTGGGTAAAGCTATAGAAACTAAGTTTGCTTACCAAGGGTTAGCTAAAAGTGCATCTTCTAAGTTGCATTAAAACAAACTGTCAATTTGCCCAAACAAGTAAGAAACTACTCAGATACAGGTAGAAACCCTCTGATGCCATCAGCTATTTATTTCCGATGGCTTGCTGACCCCAAGGCAACTCAGTCGTCGGCAACAATCACATGTCTGTCACCAAAAGTTGCTTGTGTAACCTAGGCCTTATAGAAGAAAAAGAATTAGAAAGCAATCTTCTTATTATACACCTTGATCTTGTTCAAGTTTCTTGTGACTTCTCTCTAAGCTGTCTTTGTGTTCTTGCTCAGCCTCTATATTTTAGTTCTGTTGAGATCACAGCTTTGGTAAGAGAGGTTAGGCAATCATTTTCAGCATCATTCATCATACCTGTCTTGTTTCTTTTATTTGAAGCAATGCTGCCTGTAGCAGCAGTTCTCTGTGTCCTTAGGTCCTAGATTACAGGTAACTGTCTATAAGTGTTACTGCATGGTCATTTTACCTTTGCTTCAGGAAGTCAGATTTCAAGGAAGGTTCCCCTTTACTGGGTATAATTGCATCATTCGTCAAGAAAGTAACTTCCTTTCCTAAAGCAGGTATCACTGCTGTATTAAAAAGTTGTAGTGTCTGAGGCTGCCATGCCTGTAAATAAGTGAAACTATATATTTTTTTCATCAATTTAGTTTACTCAAGTTCCTATTGCTCAAAATGACTTCACTAAAGACTGAAATCAACAGTAATTCAGGTCATTACCAGGGTTCATTTGTTTGTTTTTAGTTTACTGTCATGTGATCCCTCAGGTGATTAAGATTGTGAAAAAGCTGCACAAACTTGCCAATAATATTAATGCAGTTGAAAAAGTTCACACAATAAAGCTTCTGTACCAAGAAAGCCACAGTGTCAGTAATATAAACTGTGTATTCAGGTTGTCAGGAACTTCTGAAAACATTTAAGGAACCACAGGCCTGTTTTCTTACTGTAACATATAGGCATTAATAATGAGACTCATAAAAGACAGACCAAAAACTAAATCAGATTTTAGTTGTGTATGCAGCACAGCTTTGAATGGTATGCCTAGGCCAAGAATGGAAGCAATTGAAGACAGAGGGATGTTTATACAGTAGAAGTGTGTTCAGACACATGGCTATGTTTTATTGCAGTTAAACCTAGGACGAGTTACGACAGTGTAACCTCTTAATTTACCTTTTTTTCTTCCAGGATCGTCTGTTGTTCTCATCACATTCTGAGCAGGGAATTCGAATCACAATTTACAATCACGATTTCTGCTTTTGGAGCTGATGTGAAGGTAGCCTGAGGGCTGTGGTTTCCCATATGGAACTGGCAAACATCCTACTGTGTGACAAAATGGTCTGCTGATAAACCTAAGCCTCCTGCATTGTGCCAACATTATAGACAAGAGTTTCTGCCAACTACTTGGGAATGCATAATAAGAGATTTCAAGAGCCCTCGGTTAGTAAGATGTTCTGTGCTTTCTTTCTCACTAGCCGCCCCTTGTATGAACAAAACTAAACCAAAGTATAATTATGGTATAATTATCCTGCTATGGTATACCATATGCAGTGTTTTAATAGATGGCCTTTGCCATGTTAGGTCATTATTTTGGATTTATTGTAATATTTGAGAAGTGATAAATATGAAGAAAAAAAAAAACTTGATTTAATGATGTGTTGCCGGAATCTAAATAAATGCTACCTTATAAGAAAAACAAAAAGTATTACATGAACATATAACCTTCACTGTCTTTTTTCATGTTAACCCATTGACTCATGTATCCACAATAATCTCTTTTGAAGCAGTTACTCATTATTTGCCATAGACGGATATATGGGTATAGTAAAGACTTTTTTCCTGGGCCGAAGTGTGAATGCCTGGGCTACCTAAGTCAACTACTGTCTTGTGCAGACTATTGTATTGTATTTTCTTTATCTAGAAACATGTCAATAAATCTAGACCTTCAATGGAAGAACATCCCATACACATTTTGAATGTAAGGATATGCTACCATGATTTGCTGTCTTCAGTGACATGTCCAAACTTGTTACAGTTTACAATCTGAGCTTGAGGGCAGAAAAATGGTAACACAAATCCAATACACATGAAAGTCATGCTTTACTATATGGAAGTAACACCGACTTGGCAACGATGATGGTCATTAAAGACTAAAAACAATCAATGAAAGATGAATGTGTAAGTGATCCCCATATAAGTGATTTGAACTATCACACATAGGTCCTTTTAATAATGTAAAGTACTTGTATTATTGTAACACTAAAATCATAAATAATACAATAGAGGGCCCAATGGATATTTGATTAAATTAGCTACAAGAAATTTAAAATACAAATTACAAACTTGTAATCTCAAAGCTGAGAAAAGAGTTTTATGTTGACCTAGAATTCTAAATGCTATGATTTTTGAATGAATAGACAATGGTATTTGGTTTAAATCTGTTTTATAGTATATTTTTAATCTTTCTGCTTTGCATTTGTAAAACATTTATAAAGCATTTGGAATGTACAGATCTCCACCGGGTTTGTTTTAAACTCATTGCATGGTGATATTGTGATATTCAGCATGGAAGGTTCTGAAGTAACACAGTTATCGTCAGGGGAGCTAGGCAGTGAGTGCTGTTTATTTCCCTCTGGAATTCGAGGTGCCTGAAATTTAAAAACATTAGCTGCTATGTGCCTGAGGGGAGCTTAGCTGGAAGCTCCTGTCATTCTCGTTTGGGATTTATTTTAGACTTCCTTTCCCACTGTGGCTTAAAAGGATTTTTTAAGTAAATGCCTGGTGTTATCAGCTGATTGATATGATGACACTGGATGTTGTTTTTATATAGATGACACAACAAAAAAAATAATAAATATATACTGTACATTGGTTATATACAGTATTTCACTTTGGTTACATATCATATATAAAAATCCCTTTTTATTCTGCTACATTACATTGAAGAAGGCACTAGCAGAAACATGTGTCTACATGACTACATTTACCTTTTTTTAATTCTGCTTCTGCCTATTTTTCATCTTCTTGGTTGTTTATGCATTGCACAAGTATATGCTTCACTGTGGTGAAGCCAGACATGTTAGTATCAAAACTCTACAGGTTTACTTGAATCCAGCAGGAGATACAGATCATGTGGCGCTTAAAAATAGTTGCTCTAAGTAAAGCAATACAAACATAATTAGATCCCCATAGCCCTGAATGCACCACTTTTAAACAGTTTGCCAGCGTGACCTGTGAATGTGAGACGGACCAGAACTAAATACTGTCCCAGAGAGCTTCAAAAATTGGTCTTTTGTCAGCCAACCTAGTATCCTCGGTATCCATGAAGCTTTGGAGAAGCTTTGGACTATAAATGCAACTTGATTATCAAACAAAATGTATTATTTGAGCCTTAGCTTTGTAACATACTGACCCAAAAAAATGATTTAAATTCGATTGGAGCATGGGATACGTTTCCCTTGTGACACTGCAGAGTAAGTGTGATTGAAGCAAATCCTATTTATACAATAACCAAGAATCCAGATCACCAGGCAGCTCTATAAAATGAAGCATTTGTATAGTGTAGTCTGTTCTTGAATTAGTATATAGTATAAACATGGCAAATATATATATATATATATATATATATATATATATATATATATATATATATATATATATATATATATATATATATATATATATATATATATATTTAATATTCACTACTATATTCCCAGGTTCCAGTTCTTCTCATTTTGAGTACCAGTATGTAACCGATGAATGCATTGAACAGCTTGTAATCCTTCAAGCAGAGCTTTAAACACACACACACACATTATGAGTAACTACAGTAAAAGACATGTCAGACTTGTGTTAAAAAATGACAAAGAGAGACCCATACATATCAAAATGAAACATTTCCATGAGCCAATTGAGTAGTCACCAATTTTTTTTTAATTTTTTTTTTTTTCTCCCAATTTTGAACGTCCAATTATTTTTAGGCTTAGGTCACCGCTACCACCCCTGCGCTGACTCGGGAGGGCGGGAACATACGCTGTCCTCCGAAGCGTGTGCCGTCAGCCGACCACTTTTTTTCACACTGCAGACCCACCATGCAGCCACCCAAGAGCTACAGCGTCGGAGGACAACGCAGCTCTGGCCAGCTTACAGGCAAGCCCGCAGGCGCTCGGCCAGGCTACAGGGGTCGCTGGTGTGCAGTAAGCCCCCCCTGGTGGTGCAGGGAAATAGCCTGTACTCGAACCGGCGACATCCAGGCTATAGGGTGCATCCTGCACTCCACGCGGAGAGCCTTTACCGGATGCGCCACTCGGGAGCCCCCATATTGGGTTGTTTTTGTCTATAGATAAAAGTAATGGCCTTTTCTGAATGAAAACACCCACTTATACTCTTGAGACCTACAGGTGTGTGTGTGCATATAAAATATGTACTTGTTTTACTGGCAGTAATACATTTGAACACTTAACAGACCAAGAAAAAGTGTTTGATGGCTGTGTGAACCACAGGAGATGGTGGTTTTTGAAGTGTAATATTGCAAAGCTAACAAGCCACCCTCTCTAGGTTTCCCCAGTACTGCACAGTGCAAATGTCGCTTTTAACCCTTAATGATCCTCCTAGCACATTATTTGGTTATGCCAAAGGGGGGAACAACATGTTACATTGGGTCACAGAGGCTGAATAAAAAAAAAGCTATTCTGTTATCTAATTTATTAAGTGAAGTCTGTATTGAATCTGGCAGAAATGTGTAGGTCTATTGTGTGTGTTTCTTAAATAGAATAATAACACTATACTGTAACATGGGTTAAAAGTCAACCAAAAGGTACTGGAGAGTAACCAAAATCTTCCAACTTCAGTATTATTTCTCTTTGTTTTGTTTTTTTATGTTGTCAACCTTTTTTTTACAAAAGAAACAAACAGACAGACATAATTAGATTTCATTGCCTCGTCCACCGTTGCTAGGGCTGGTAATTGAATTTAGTTCGCTGTAGCTTCTTGGATTTGCTATATGCATTTTCAGCCATCAAGATGATTACTCATGCTAGAGTTAGAATGAGCCTGTGACAGAAACTGTCACTAGGCCTAGTATTAGGCCTGGTCATTGGACTTTTTGTTTAAGGACTGTTAAACATGGACTGTGACAAGGAATGTTTAAAATAAATATATAAATAGGAACAGGCCATGGAAAAACCAGGATAAAAAAAAAAAAAACTGAACTGTTTGTTATTTATTGTTGATAACTGTCTTTGTTTAAATCTTTTGTTATAATAGTTATAAGAGATGTCTTCTTTTTATTGTGAAATCTATGTACCTGTACAGGCTGTGTGTGTGCGTGGATGTGTGTATGGGTGGCAGAGGGATGGCACCCTGCTGCTGAAGACAATAAAGCTTTCAGGTGTGCCTGCCCAGGAGGTCTGATTGACTGATTTAACAGGCATGAGAATGTGGGGAATTCTATTCCTGTGATTGGTTGGTCAATCGGTCCGTCATCCACCTGGAGCAGGTACTGCTGTATAAGAAGAGAGTGAACTGAGTTAGGGGGGAGCAGAGAGGTGTTAAAGATTTTGGCTAAAAACTCAGTCCAGATCACGCTTAAGTAAATAATATAGAACTCTGTAGCTAAACGGGGAAAAGTGATTGATAAGTTTGAAAGTGAAAGAAGTGACACAGCATTCGTTTGTTTTATTTTTCGGCTATATCTGTGAAGCGCAGCTGGTCACAGAGCCTGCTCTGGTTTGAGTTGAAGCTCTCCTGTAACTCTGCGTGTACTCTTATGCCAGACAGCTTTGACAGAATACAGGTGTCAGTTTGCTGATTGCTATCCCTGGAGCAGCAGCAGTGTTTATAATTCTGGATGCCCACATTCCAATCTTGGGAAAGCAAACAACACTGATATTTCAAGATAACGTTGTTATCTCATTTTAAACATTTGTATAGCATAGCAAAACCATATCATAGTGTCTGAAAGCATAGTGTAAGAACTGTAAAACAAACATCAACTAGAAAGATAATCAGAGATCAAAACCCTCTAGTTTTGTAACATTTTTGGCATGGTTGTTATTTGAGCTACTGTAGCCTATGTACAATACTCTACACTGTTTTGTTTCTGTTAGCATGACCAGATCCAAAGCCAAGATAATTAATCAATGGAGATACAATATTTGACTCTGGTAAAAACCTCCCACCAGTAAAGTTTAAATATTTAGGTTTAATATAAAATGCCTTTTAAACCATTAAACAGCAATTGTTCTCAAGGGCGTACATACAGTGTTCCCATTATATGACACAGTAACATTCTGCCTATAATACATCACTCACCATTATCAGAGGTATAGACCCCAGTTTGTTTGGTAGTATTTTCCATTGAACTTGTATATATTAATTAATTTAAAAACATTTATATAGTATTTGCCTGCTGAGATGCAAATACAGCCTTGGGAAAAATAACAGCCAGATTCCAAACAATAATGAAATACACAATACATGCAGTCCTGTTCAGTGCATAAAAAAGACTTAGCCGAAGGCTTTGTCAATGCAGCAAAACAATCTGAAAATTGACTGAAAGAATCAAGGTCCTGAACTCTATTGAAAAGCAGTTGGATTGCAAATGGTCAATGGGGCAAAAACTGATCATAACTCTAGCTTTTATTATAGGGTGTACAGTAATGGATTAAATATTTATTTTAGAATGTATTAAATAATAAATGTTACCTTTTACTAGTATCTAGTGTACCATGCGTGGAAAGTGGTTTTCATTGTTTTTCAATAAAAATGATAAGGCCTGGTCTAAAAATAGGATCCAGATTTAAACAGCACTCTACAGTAGGAGCACATTCCACTGAGGTCACTCATCAACGTGATCTTCTGAATGCTAACAAAGTAAACACTGCTTCTGAATACAAGGTATGGTGTTTCACCACTTTGGTAATAGGATTTCCGCATTTGATCTGGGTTATATGGTGCAATTGGGGTTTTCAAAACATTGAAATGCGATCAGGATTACTGTGATCCGGATTTCGTTTTGGTAATCCGCTCGCACTTTTAATCACGATTAAATGTAGCAATTGGGTTTTTCAAAATTTAAAGAGGAGATCAGGATTACTTTGATCCAAAATACCAGGATTATTGTGATCCTACTGCGGAGGTGGATTTAGCTTTTAAATCATCATAGACCATCAATATTTTGTTTGAACTGTCATAGCAAACACATGCTATATGTCCAAATAGAGTGTTAGAATATCACATTTACATATTTATTTGTATCCAGTTTTGTACCCCTTTCAAAACAGTCTCTTTGGATGGTTTAATGAGGTGTCTGTAAAACTGAATAAATGGTTTTTAATATAGTTGTCAGACAATGCACCTTATAATTTCACATTATACAAGAGGTTTACAATCATGCTATTCAGAATCTCTCCAAGTCCAGTGAATCTGGTTTTGTAAAGGGACCAATTCCATTGCTAATTTGGAGCTAGCATGAGGTCTCTCACCACAGTTACAGCACCAATTATACAACGTCCGTCTCAAAACAACTTCAAGTGAATAGCTTGACGGCAGGCATGTTGCAGATCTATTGTAAAAGTACTTGATTTGACTTTTGCTTTATCCAGAAGGTAAACCAATTATCAAAGCTGCAGCAAGGTTTTAATGGGTTTAATCCTTTATGCTGAGAGAAAGTAATAAAGACTAATGAATCTTTATTATATATATATATATATATATATATATATATATTATATATATATATATATATGTTGATTCTTTTTTAAATATCCTATGGGTGCACTACATGCATTTTTATGTTACACAACTGGAAGGTTTACTTCCAGAATGTTGCAAAGACTGTGTGTAGTATATTAGTCAGTCAAATACAGTAGATACATAATGAACTAATGCTATAATTTATTAACCCTTGTATTTCTCTCTTTTGGATTCCAGGGACCTAAGGACCACACACGTAGGAACAAAAGCAGGCAGACCAGGTAAGTACAATAATACACATTTTATTTTCATACAGGAAAGCATTCTATACAGCTAAATTATTAAGATACCATTCATAAGACATACCACAAGCCAATCATAAAACACGATGTCTAAAACAGTAAGAAAAAATAAAACATATCTATAAAATAAAGTCTCACTTTCCAGGTCCCATACGGCTTTAAACAAGGTCTATCTCTGTTTCAGTTTGCCCATATCCATTATCGCAATCCTGTTGGTTCAGAAAGTGAACAGAAATTCCACAGGGTGTAGGACACATCTCCCTTCAATCATAGTACCCTCCGCGCTGGTTCTGTCCTGGTCGCTGCGCTGGTGCACCTCCAGATGAGAGAGAGAGAGAAAAAAAAACTGTTTAGCCACCAACTATGTGCAAGGCTAGATCTCTACTACCCCTCTACCCCGCTTCCACCCCAACTCTGGTAAAGCGGTATAACAGGTTGTTAAGCACCACAGATCTATGCCTCAGCTGTATAGTGCTCCCGCACCTAGGCTGGCTGGAATACTGATAATTAAAGCCACAGCGGGGTTAGCGTTGGGGGGTAATCGCAGTGGCAGCTAACTGTGCTCTGTGCAGCAGACACTCCTGCTCAATTCACTGCTCACAGTGCCCCCATTCTTCCTCTTTGATTTACTCTTTCTGTCCGGTTTATATATAGGCAGGTCTAATACAATTTATCTCCTACAGGTGTGCTAAAATACTGCACCTGGAGGTGATTGATGGTGGCTGGTTCCTTAGAAGCCAAATTTGTATTCCAATCACCCCAGTGTCAAAAGTACAAAAACAACATTTAATATCACAACTGTTGTGCAGGAATGCTGCACAACAAATCGTAATGCACAAACAACCCAAAACAATACGCAAACCATTCATCAAACCAAACAGTGTGTCAATTGATTAATTAAGTGAAATCAATAAATATAACCCTGGTCCTTGCAAACAGTTGGACACATAAGCGTTACCTTTCTTTCACTACACCTAATTTAATGCACTTCGCTATGCTCCGAGCACTTTTTCTGGTGTGTTACATTTTATACTGTAAAGTGTCTTCAGAATAAAATGTTGTTGTTTTTTCTCGTATTCATTGCAGTTGTGGAAACATCGGCTTCAGTATCCCCAGGGTTTAATATAAAGGGCTTTGCAGTACATTCCTGGATTGACACAGGGAATATGGTACAATTCATGTATATTAATAACTGCCATCTAGCTCCTAAAGACAGCAACTAGTATGGATCAGCAACCAGCCTTGGTGGCTACAAATAATTTCATAATGCCTTTGGCAGGTATAATCTGCCAAGAGTCAGTGTTGGAATGCAGTCCCAGCTGTGACTAGAATTCTGCATGACAGAGTGCCTCAGAGCCTCTGCTAACACGATACCATTAATATTTACAGTAGGCATACATGAAACAATTTAAAAGGTCAGCGAAATGTCTATTTTCATACATTTCTTACATTTGGGCAATCCATACAATCTTATCTTAGTATTATAACAATGCACATATATATATAAGAACAGTATTTAGGAGACAGGTCAACAATTTTAGCCCTGGGCCTGAATTTTATGATAATGTAAGGAAAAATTATCAGAGAATTACAAATATTTATAGGTTAGTCATGGCATCCTTGCCTACAGGCAGCATTATTTCATTATAGGTTACAATTAGCACTGTACTGTCATTGGCATGTTTAGAAAGAGAGCAGAAGTAAACCTATTAGAAATTAGGCAGATTTAATCAAGGTATGTATCTGCAGCCACTGTTAAATATATTCATGTATGATTTTGCTTTTTTAAAGCATAAGGATGCAGTTTTTGAAACCAGCTCAGCTATCACCTTGCCCATATTGTTTTCAATGAATTAATATAATCCTTCTGCTCACTATACAATTCACCCAATTAAGAGACTATCCTGAACAAAATGATTCCAATAAATCTTGTATGTGTTACGTTTTACAGTATATGTCTCATATTTTCCTATATGAAAGAGGCACACAATGTTAAACGTGTTTTATGGTATTTTTTTTCATAGGATTTATAAGTAAGAACACTGGTGGGCATATCTTAACATGTTGTGCTTCCCATTGAAAGATCCCATCCGACACACGTCTTGAGTCCTTGTCAGAAAACAAATTTAAACGTATTGTGTTTTAGTCAAAGACTCTTTCTGAGCAGGTTGTTTTAAATAAATATATCTCCAAAAAAAAGTTGGGTCTGTAAGGCAATATTAAAAAAGATATCTCCTTAAAAGTACTCCCACAAGCTGGCTTGCGTTTGAGTACCAATCATTGCTTTTCCTATAACATGTTTTCAATGGCCACTTAATTCATTCATGAGACTTTAGGAAGTTGATCAGAAGCATGGCATTGCTTCGATAAATATTGTTCTCCAACAGCTTCAATTAAATTACCATTACAAAAAATCAAATTCTCCTATAGGAAAAGCTGAGACCAACAAAATTATAGCCACATATATTAGTTAAGATTTATTGGAATGATGTTGTCATCACCACTTCAGGACCCTTTGATTTGTCATTTTGGTTCCACTGAAGCTATTGTGTATCTGTTTATATATGTGATTTAAATGATTGATGACACATGCCAGAAATGAAAGCATTTCCCAAGACAGTTTGCAGTAAAAAACAAGCGTTTTTTTTTTTTTTTAAAAAAGCCAATATAGGACTAATTAAAGGAAATGGCTTTATAATTGGAGTCTTCACTACAAGTAATAATTCTTTATCATCTGTTTGACAGTAAAACCAAGAGCAGGGAAGTGTGTGTATTAATATAGTAACTGCTTGTTTTTCATCATAGCAGGGCTTTACTGAACTTCGTTCTATTGCAGTCTCTGACAGAGATATTTTGCTCTAATTGCAATAATAAAACTAAGCTTGCATTCCGATTTCTCTTTATTAGAGCTTAAGAAAATGTTTGCCAAGAAACTGCAAAAAAAAGTCTTGTACTTTCGATAAAAGAAAGCATAGTGGATCGGAAAAGGTTTCCTGGGCTAATAGCTAAACAAAATGCTAAATTTTGCTACATTATTTATATTTTATTTAACAATGAATCTATTATTTATAATTGTCTCATTTTTAATTTAAAGTCATGCTGGTCGTCTGTAGTACAAAGCAATGCTCTGTTGTGCTTTAATATTCTGGTGTGTTGTCAAAAGCTAACACAAGGGCTAGGCATTCGTTTTACTTGGCTAATTCATTTTTCATTGTAGCATTAGTGCCTTTTTGATCCGTTATAATTGCATTTGAAAGGCTAAATTCCTGTATTGGTTATCAACTTTCCACAGCGCTGCTTTGCTCCACCAAGGCCAGTCCCTCTGAGCACCACTGACCTAAACCCAATGAACCTGTTGACTAAAAGAGGAGGCGGTTCCTTTCATTTGGTCATTATGAATGTAAAAGGCTTACTGATGTGTGTATTTTCCTCTGTTATCAATAGAAATAGGACTAAAACAAAGACTGTCTTAATTAAATATTAAATCATTTCTCCTATTGACTGTGGTACAATATTTGCTTTGAGCACAGAAGTACCAGTTTTTTAAGGGGAGTATTACTGAGTTTATTAGAAATTCAGCAAAGCAATGGTTCAGGCAGGAAACTCACCTATTGTAAACATGAAGCATGTTAGGCGCCCTCATTCTCAGAACATGCGTCAAATGGCTCGTATCTCATTCGTCTTTCAATAAGCAACACATCCAGTGATCAGCTAGAAAGGGCTTTATATCTTACCTCAATCCATTCATCCCTATTATTTTATTATTATTTGTTTATTTAGCAGACACCTTTATCCAAGGCGACTTACAGAGACTAGGGTGTGTGAACTATGCATCAGCTGCAGAGTCACTTACAATTACGTCTCACCCGAAAGACGGAGCACAAGGAGGTTAAGTGACTTGCTCAGGGTCACACAATGAGTCAGTGGCTGAGGTGGGATTTGAACCGGGGACCTCCTGGTTACAAGCCCTTTTCTTTAACCACTGGACCACACAGCCTCCCTGTTATGCATCAGACTTTGTCTCCTCCTCCCCAGCCTTCAGCTGTTTTCTGGCTTTGTCACTGTAACTTTAATACATATGTTTAGCAATAGAAAGAAAGGTTAATATTGGGGCAATTGTTATAATATTTGTTTTTGAAAGAAAGAACACTAGCGACCAGCTCTTCTTCTCCAGTGTTTGCTCTTCCGTCTCGTTTGAAGTTAATCTTTAGAAGTGATTCCCTGGATGCATTCTCCAGACAGTCATGGTTGTGTTTTCAATTCCACCCTGCCACACTTTGGATTACCCCTGTTACCCTCCTTCATGATTAAGTGAAATCATAACTATTGAACAGGGCTTTCATGTAGCTATATACCCTTTATTTTAGTCTTCATATGTAATCAAAAGCAATACGATTTATTTCAGCATTAGGGATATGGTTAAAGAGCTGCTTTCCTAAAGGTATTGCCTTCCACCTGAAATTAGGTTGTATCTGTCCTTTTGATAAACAGCTATGGCCAAAAGTTTTACATCACCCTATAGAATTGTGCTTCATAAAGTCGAATGAAACTTGCTAAGTAATGTTACGTTAACATATCCACTTACATGCCACTTTGTAGTTTTCCATATACTTAACGACAAACTGACAAATTGAGAAATGGTACATTTCAAAATTTAACATATACTGTACTACTATTATGGCTTCCAGTAGATTTTTACAATGTCATGTTGTAGTTTATTTGATTTACATGATGTAATCAAAATCATGCTCATATAATTTTTGTATTATTATTATTATTATTATTATTATTATTATTATTATTATTATTATTATTATTATTATTATTGTCTCAATCCTAAAATTCTAGCTGAAGTAATTATTTTGTCCATAGCTGTACACCTTTAGTATTTATTTATTTATGTGTCCAGGAAAGCAAGTTAAGAATTAAAGTGCTTTCTAAATCATAAGATGCTGGCACATGTCTGAGCTTTCTTTTTTAATTATGTATATTTCAGTTGGTAAAGGAATGCACACTGCCACAATCAATCAATTAATATTTGGATCTGTAAGACAACATTACAAAATTATATTATTTACATTTGTCAGCATAGCAAATGAACCTCCTTAGTGAGCACACTGCCTATTTCCATATCCACTAGTATATTATTGAAGAGCATAAAGTTAATTCTTCTCCCTACTGATCTCTGACAGGTGGAAGTGTAATGGGCAGAGATGTGTGCTGCTCTGTCTTTAGGGATTAGGATCTCTGACAGTGAGGTGAGGTTAAAGCTCTGTAACTGCTTGTGCATACTCCTGAGATTTGAGGTAGATTCAAATCCAGTCCTTTAGAGGCACGTGAATAAGCCTGTTGTATTCAAGTTGAACTATTAGTAGTGGGAGTCCAGGAGCTTTAATCTTTTCTTTTTACAGTAGGTTCTTTTAATAAGAGCCCACTAGAAGTGCGTGCTGCTAACACTATGATCAAGACCTCCTAGCACAGCTAAAGCATGGTATTAGTTTCAGCCATTATTCAAAGTGGTGAATAAGTAATAATGTGTGTTCCTACTGTTCTCATCTTCTGTAAAAAGCAGAATACTAATGGGATTAGCTGTTGATAAACTTTAGGAGGGTGAACTTGAATGTGTGGTTAAATAATAAAGCTTTCTCAGATCAGATACAGTATCTAAAAGATATTTTTTTCTCCTAGTATGTTGCCATGGTAACAAGCACTATGTCTGACATTTGCTCAATTTTAGTTTTTCTCATCTTTTAATTAATAGTATGACGTATATTTGTGCAACTGGTGTTTTCTATGACATTGTGACTGCGCAATTAAAGTTTGAAATATCTGGAAAACGAATATGTCCCTAAGGCATAGGCTGTGTTCTAATTAAGGGAAACATTGAGAGGTAATTAAACAGTATGGCTGCCTTTGTTTGACTTGCACATCAGTCTAACAATTTCAGCTCTCTAGCATGTACATTCCGTTTTGTTTTTGCTGGCTAAGACCTTACCTGAGGTTAGTTATAATTACAATTACAGAAGGTCTAGCTAAAACATGAAATGCCCCATGTCATACCTATATGTCTGCTAGTAATTTAATAATTTAAATGCCTTTTTAATATGATTATTTTCAACATTTTGAAGGTAAGTTGACATGCATTTCCAACATTCCATGTCCATCCAGCGATAGGTTTCACCTAAAAACCATTAGCTGTACACAAGAATAAAGCGGCAAATTAGAAATGAAAAATGAGATCAAGTTTGAGGGATCTGGGTAATTGCTTCCTGTTACTTCTGAGATGGGAAAAGAAAGATGGTCAGGAGCTGGAGAAGATTACGTGTCACTGGGCACACTTAAGGGCTGTATTAGAACTGACACCTTCTTTATGATATTATCAGAACGTGTTGTGACAAACTGAATTTCACAGCTTGTGAAGCATTTACTGGAGACTGAGTCTGAGTATGTACAATAAATGATCTTTGTAGAAAAGCTGTTTTTCAATTTAAGGACACGGAAGAGAAACATATTGTAATAAATCTTGTTTTTTAAATACATCTGTAATTTTACATCTATTATAGTTGTACGTTGTCTTCCAAACGTGTGCTCCATTATTATTTTTTTTTTTTTATTACAATATATTTATAGTCGGCTTGTGGGTTTCTGGTGTGTTTTGGGGGAACAGTTTTGGTATAAAAATCTGTAACTGTGCTTGTTTTGACCCAACACGATTACAAAGCCATATGTACATTTTCATATACATCCAAAAAAGGCTTCTAGACCTTTGTTTTGAACTTAGGTACCAGGTGATTAGGTATCAGGAAGCAGCAGAACTTTTGTATTTCTAGGATCAAAATATCAGAATATTGAAATATAAAATACAATACAATATCTTCAGCAGAAGAAGTACCATATTTGTTCTGGTTGATAATTCTTTTAGATGTATTTGCTGTGTGTTGTTGCGGGGGGGGGGGGCAGGTTATGCTCTGGTGTACTTGGAAATTAGGCATGTTTCTGAGAGTTGTATTGACTCTACAAAGGGTGCTTCAACTACTGAATTCTAAAAAAAGTAACAAGGGTGTGATGACTGAAACAGAAAATGATTTGTGAATCTAAACAAGCAAGACAGCTAAGATAAATCCCTTAGGATGTATCCAGTCAGTGTTAATTTAAACTCTGTTTTACATAGCCCCAAATTTTAAAAAAAACTACAGAGGCTGATGTGTTTGTGGTGTGCCAAGAATATCTGGAATCTGGTAACTTCTTATAAAACTGTAAAATCAAACTGCGGTTTGTGAATGGGACTTCAGTAATGGTTCTGGTAACATTGGTTCATTCCTTTTCTCTCACACATTGATACAGATACTCTTATAGCATGTTAATTACAAATCCCATCTGAAATAAAGCAAAATAATTAAGCATGCAATAATGCATAGAGGAGAGGCATACCAATCTACAGTACATGTCAAGTTAACTCAATAGGGGCTATCCTGGTATGGGGTTTTGCATAGCTCTGCACTGTATCCATCACTAATTGCTTTGAGTCCTCATGAGACCACCACATTAGAAAGAAGCTGTCTACCTAACGTACAGTAGATTAATACCTTGAGCTTTCTTTTTTAATTATGTTGATTTGCTGTACTTCAAAGATGGCCCTTTCTCACCATGGTTTCTTATTGGTGGTGAATCAAGCTCTTTCATCTTTCTCAGATCAGATACTGTACATCCTCTAATTTCACAAAATCACACCTCTAATTAGTTAGACAGCCGAATATGAGTTTAGAATACAAACGGTCAAACGTATGCACACAAGATTTATTATTAGTTTATTTAGCAGACGCCTTTATCCAAGGTGACTTACAGAGACTAGGGTGTGTGAACTATGCATCAGCTGCAGAGTCACTTACAACTACGTCTCATCCGAAAGACGGAGCACAAGGAGGTTAAGTGACTTGCTCAGGGTCACACAATGAGTCAGTGGCTGAGGTGGGATTTGAACCGGGGACCTCCTGGTTACAAGCCCTTTTCTTTAACCACTGGACCACACAGCTCTGCTAATTCCGTACAGTGTGTTGTAGTGCATTTCCTTTTTATAGCGCTTTTTAAAGTTTTGTTGTGGTATATTGGAAAACAAGTGTGTGTCCACTACATCTATAAAAAATCAAATATGACCAGGTACAGCACTGGATGTTATGTGACTGGTATGCAAATTAAGATTACTGGCAAACAGCCATGTAATAACATTGTAATGAGCGTGTAATTACTAATAGTTCTGGCCCTTAGTTCAGTGTAATGAATAACCTTGTGTTACCTGACATGACTAACATGGTAACAACATGTCAAGGTAATTTCCATGGAACTGCACATGTACTTTACATGTAGCTACCATGTAATACCAGGAGGCAATGGGTGTTACCCGGTTATTACCATGTTATTACACGGATTTGCTCCCAAATGTATTCCCCCTGTCGTCTTATGATGTTTGCAATTACTCTGAGTTTCTTATTGTATATTTGATAGGTGATTTGACCTAGGAATTTGTATTATGTTCTAGTTGCCTGCTGTAGACATATGTACTGTAACTAGATCAGCCAAAGTGCCTTTACAGGTAGCAAGGATCAAGTTTACTTTTGTATTGCTGGCAATACACAGATCATAAAGATTGATCTAGCCTGGATAACATAGCAAACCTTTTTTGCAATTAAAAAGCAAGAGAAAAGAAATGGCTTTGCATTACACTTGATCTGATATAACACAGATCAGTGGACACAACACATACAGCTCAGGTGATTCAATAGAAATTGGATCTGATCTGTAATCCAGTTCAATTTACTGAAGTGTTTGCGAAGATTTTAATTATGGGTTCCACGTAAACAATGGCTGTGAGGAGAAGGGTTTACAAACACAGTTACAAAGAAACAGGTATGGGGGAAAAGAGTTTAGGGAAATTATCTGAGGATTTAACGGAGGGTCATACAATTCTAAAGGCTATTGACAAGTTTAACTCAAGTTACTATTTCAGGTGTCACCTAGAGAGCATTACAGAAGCACACATGGAAACTAGTTAAAAGTAAAATGAAAGTTGCTTGAAAAAGTTGCCTCGTGTTCGAGGTGAGATGTAGGTTAGTAGTTTAGGAGGTGTTGGGCAGGATTTTCACAAACCAGTGTTATTGTATCAAACTCACAGTATAGTAACGACAGCTTTCAGTAGCAAGTGATTTTCAAATGAAATGTGTTAATAAAATCAGTCCGTTAATGCTTTGAAACTTAGTTAATGAGGTTGTTAATGAACGTACATCACTACCTGTCTTAACTAGATAAGGGGAACTCGTTAATCAAAATGCAGTTGATTGAGCCATAATTCACTGTTATGAAAACTACTAGCGTCACAGCCGCAGTCTGTTAAATTTATGTTTCAAGGTGAGTTATATACTCTTTTGTTAATTAAAACCCTCCTTTTCCGAGTGCAAATTAACTCCTGATAAATTGACAATTGACACAGATTTCCTTTTAAATTGCCACGCAAACAAAATAAATAGCCACAAGAAACACTGCTCGTTAAGATATTAAAATTATTTCGTAAATCAACATAATTTCAGAAATCACATTAGCACGATTATTTAATAACGGAAAAGCTATAACGCCCGCTTAAATTCCAAATTCAATGCTACATACCGATTTGCTGATTGTATCAAAATAAAAAAAAACAATGGGATACTGGGCTAATGATGTTAGTTAGCAAGGGTGGTGCTTCATTTGCCCCCAAAAAAGGTTTTTATTATTATAATATAGGGGTCCCCGAGTGGCTCACCTGATAAAAGCACAGCTATGTGGTGTGCAGGGTGAGTCATACAGCATAGGTTCGCATCCTGGCTGTGCGGAGTCGCCAGTCTTTGCTGGAGATTCCAAAGGGAGGGTCGTATTGGCTCTGGCCCTCCTGTGGGTTAGAGAGGCAAAAACAGCAGGGACTGTTTCTTCTCATAGCACCTCAGCGAACCCTGCTGGCCAGGCACCCAGTGAGCTTACAGCGGACACCTGCAGGGCTGGCCTTTGTCCTCCAGAATTTGGTAGCTCACTGAGATCCGCTCTAGAGTTTCTGGGTGTAAAAGAGGAAGCTGGCTTGGCCGTAGGATCGGTGGATACGCAAAGAACCTTCGGATCTCCTGAGCTGTGTGGGGAATTGTTGCAGTGAGGAGACATTCCAAATTGGGAAGAAAATCAGAAGTAAAATAATTGGGCATACTAAATAAAAACATGAATAATGAAAAAGAGTATAACATAGTTACTGTACTAGTGTTGAATTAGAGCAATTTTATTGTCTCTAGATATCACTGATAACAAGCTCCAGCTCTGTTAATTAACAGCATGTTAAATAGCCACCGCATCTACTTTGCTGTGCAGTTTTGATCTCTTAGGAGTTATAGTGATTCATCAAGCATCCAGATGAATATAAACTTTGGCAACACACCAATACCCTATTATTTTGCGACAGACAGGGCTTGCTTTGTTAGATTAGCTTTTAATTAACAGTTCCCAAACTAAAACACTGAAAAGAAGAGCTGAGTGGAAAGCCCTCTAAACCAAATTAGTTGGGTTTCATTTTTCATTGCCCATTAAAAATCAAGATGCTTAGGTCAATAACAAGAAAAAAAATGTGTGCCATATAACCCCCAAAGAAAAATAAAAGCTTTCAAGTGGCAGCCCCTTGAGCAGAGGTGAAAGTAACTTTAATTTCTTACCAGTACTGTATTATTGTTCAGTCCCGTCCTCCACCCCCCATGCAGTAGAATACTGCAGTATTCAGTTACACCACACTGTATAGTTTCAGGTGATTATTATTTGCAAATCTGATTTCTTGTGTGGACACGATGATTGAAATACCTGTTTGATGTTGGAATTACAAATATGTATTAAAATAGAATGTTCTCAATTAAAGTTTTCAGAAAAAAAAAAATCCTAATCCAAAATTCATGAACATGTTTCATTGAAATGATGACTAGGTGATGTGCTAATGAACGTAAACTGTGTCTGAGCCGTTGGATGCTGCCAGAGAGGATAGGTTGTTACCTAATTAATTTTTCCAGTGGCTTCATGTTAGGAGTTGATAACAAATATTGAATAAAGAGTATTGAATGAAGTTTCATCCAAATTATTCAGTGGGAGAGACTTGGAAGTTTCTGAGGACAATTATGAAACATTCAAAAACTGTTCCTCTGCACTCTGCAATTATATAGTATTTCTGTTCGTCTAGACTAAAGTATAGACATTGTAACGTTTGGTTTAGTCATTCCTAGAGCCCTGGTTTTCTATTCTGCTTATCTTTGTATCATTCTGACTGAGGGTGGCATTATGAAAATGAAATTATAGTTCAATGCCTTAAATGTTGTGGTTTTACTTTTAATGTATTTAAATTGATTTAAAAAGTAGACTGTTGTTTTTAGCAACCAGTATGATGAGAAACTTCTTGTTACATCATAAAGCTGTATAGGTTGGATTTATTTTACCAGACCTCATGCTTACCTCATGTTCACCTACCTCCAATTGGGATCTATTTGTGCCAGTGAGTTATATAAATTATTTCACACTACCTAAAACTGGAGTGTTGACTTAATGCTTGCAACCCACGTGTTGAGAAAATCACCCACCGAACCTAAGCAACGAATGTCAAGCTACTGAACCCAAGAGACATATGCCCAGCCTGAGAGATCTGTGCCTGGATTTGTCAGGATCCTGACCAGAAGGGTATTTGAAGTGTGATGAGGCAAATTTACCCTGCAGGAGCAGGAAGGCCATGCAGGGCTCCCTGCGAGTTCCCCAGCCACCAAATACAACTCGCGTCAAACCAAGCCATGTGGAATTCAAACCATGCTTGCCTGACGCACTCTGCGCTCCAAATGTAATGGCTGTGCTGTTACTTGGGGATCCTCTGGACACCCCAACATGTGATTTTCGTTTTTATATAGCCTGTTGTCAATAACAAATGGTCAATCTTCATTTTAGGTGGATAATGAAATGCATATACAGCACACACACAACAAAAGAGTGTAACTCGGACAGTGTAATCTGACTTCTTTCAGATGGTTTCTCCAGCAGGTGGGTGTATTCCCTGTCCACGTAAACATCTATTCTCTTAGATAAGCTGTTGCCTCAGTTTCAGGATCATTGTTATCAAATGGTCAGAGGTTGCTACAAGGCTGTTTATCTCATAAACATCCCTAAGAGCAGACCGAATATAGATACAAGATATGCTGTACTTATGGAACAAACATCACTTGGATTGTAAACATTCCATGTGACAGATGAGGTCCATGGACAAAAATAACAGTGTGCTTTATGCAGGCGTCATCATAGATATTGCCAGCAAACCTAAACAGTGTGAAAGAAATGCAGCCCTGTTTAATGCAGCCCTGTCACATCTGGATAAGCCCTGGTCGTTATGGGTATGCTTATTTATACCATATGTTGTGAACTGTAGAAATGCTACTGTTTCAGGAGAAAACACAGTTTGTCTTCCTCTGTCAAGAGCAAAAGAATGCAATATCACATTTCACTTTTTTTTTTTTTTTTGGTCTAAAGTCAGCAGTTTAGACTGATGCCAAAGATAAGTGTTGTCAAATAAAATTCAAACAAACATAACATCTTTCCTACTAGTTCATGTCAAAAGTAGAAGGAGAGCTTACACAAATGCAGGGCGTGTCGGGTGCATAACTAATAGGGAGGTTGGTCTGTGTCCGGGAAGGAGGAGAATGTCTGGTTTCACTGGGAATTTCTAAAGCTGTGTTCCTATAACATGTATTATTAAAATAATCAGGAAACACTAAGTTCATCTGTGTTGTTCTTCCTGGTTCATTTCACCTGGAGACTGAAATTGTCCCCACGTCGTCAGGGCCAGCCAGTTAGATGCTTAGACCTCCAAAGACAATGGTGGGGTGAAATGACCAAAGAAGTAAGGCAGTAACAAACTTCCTGAAAGGCGAAGCAAGGAAACTGCACATTTCAGCCCTATATAGTGAATGGAAGTGCAATTACCTGCAATTTAATAAAGCTTATACAGGAAAAGAATATTACCTCTCTTCCTGATTAATTTATCAATCACACTAAATGAGGCCTATTTAGGCCAGGTTGTGGAAGGTAGCATTAGCTAACAGGAACTCCCTTTACAGGATAAGTCTCTGTTGCGTGGTGAACTTATTCCTGTGTTGTTTTAAATAAGATCTGGGAATAACCTCAAATCCTCAAAACAGAGAGCAGTGTAGTCCATTCAACGTTGTCACACTTTCATCCAGCTGTGGGTCAATCGAATGCATAGAAAAGAGAAAGCTGGGTAGGCTGAGAAATACTGCAGTACACTGGTTTGGTATATTATTAGTAGCAGTTCAGGACCACATGGTGGGTTTGCAAATCAGTTATTCTTGAAGTCTCAATCTGAATATAATCTCCCTGGCCACACTGTGATGGACATGTTATAGTCGCCAGTAGATGTAAGAAATTCTGTGAACATAGCAAAGTAAAGATAACAAAATATTTATATAATGTAGATATAATAACAGTTGGGTTTTAAAAAGTGTAGTTTCAAACCTAATTCAGCAGTAATTTAAGAGTTTATTACATGATTTAAACAAAAGGAAAATTGTGAATTAGATGTGTAATTTATTGTAGAAATTAGCAATTTTAGTCTTGTATTTTACTGTCCGTGTCTCTAAAGGTGGCAGAAATAGATATGTTGTCTTTCTCAGAATACGGCTGTGATACACAAGGTCAAAATCTCATTCTACACAAGGCATTATTCAAAGTCTTACAATTCTGTAACTATACATTTATAAGAAATCAATAAAAAAAAAACATTTTTTTGGTTTTGTGCTTCAACTCAACACTGTACAAAGGTTAAAAGACACCCCTTTGTTCATTTTATAGTTTGAAAATAATAAGCAGCAGCTATTGTACTTCTCTTTGATTGATGTATGTGGGTCAACCTTCTGGATAGAAAGCGAGCATTCCTTGAAATGTGTAGCAGTGATTCCAGGGGATAGCTGTTAATTCAAATTGACACGCAAGCTAGCCTGGGCACAGCTTTCTTAATACTGTAACACCATTCAGGACAGTCTGATTGCATTATTATTATTATTATTATTATTATTAATTATTTATTATTAATATTACACATTGTCACGCAGACTCTGACTCGGTTCTTGTTAAAATTGAATATCTTGTCTTGTTTTCTTTTAACGCTTAGCTTCTGAGTCCAAACAAATGGACAGTTTAGAGGCTGGGTTTAAATTAGTGTTAATTGCATGAGCTGATGCCAGAGAGCTTTTAGAGGCACACCCTTACACATTTAATTGATTCCTACAGTATGACTTGTTTAATATTGGTTCTGGTAAACACAATTATAAAAACAGGCTGTATAAAAGTTTATCAGGGACAAATTACAAACAAGGATCAGCACTATTCACATCACCTTAATAATGCAGAATCAATGCACGTTGAATAGTTAAACAAAACACAATTTGTCTGTATTTGACTTTAACTGCATGTGTCTTAAACAGGAACTAGGCTTCCCACTAGGTCCAAATATAGGAAGATTATCAGTGGGAAAGAAATATCGTGCTGCTCTACCCATCTGGCATTGGGAGTTCAAGGCAATTTCCAGGGAGCGTGTACTAATTAATAATTCAATTTTTCAACAACCGCACTCTCCTTTTACAGTGATTTTTTTTTTTTTTTTGGGGGTTATATCTTGGCACCCAAAACCACTACCGAATAAAGTGTGTATATATGAAAGTAAGGCAGTTTGGTAAATACATACAAGACTGGTTTACAGTTTTATGGACCGTGCTAGGTGGAGTAAATGCTGAATTTGACCTCTAATATCCAAATATAAAAAATATTGTGAGTAGTGCCATTATCCTAGAAATTTAGCAAATTCATTTCTTCAGGTGAATTTATGAAAGTCACTTAACAACTGGATGTCTGACTCTTATATGTTGTTCATAAGCTGCTGGTTATGTAAATCCCTCAAACATTATTTGAAGCTAATTATTTTAAATGTGATGCAATTATGTCTTTTTCCTATAATTCTAACTGTGATTGCTTTTCCTTCTGGGCAGAGTCTGTTTTGATACAACAAACTGGATGTTTAAACAATGTGAAATACCCTGCTAATTACTTTGGTTTGTGAAATCTATATTTATCGATATTGCCATAGCAACAAGGTTAAGGTTTACATTTGAAAATCAATGTGCAATAACCCTGTGCAATTAACAGGTTTATTTTTGTGTTAATTAAGAATTCTAAAAAGAAGTGACTGAAGCTGACAGAATAATTCCAGAAATCCAATGTTTTGTGCACTGCCATTCGTTCTATACTATAGATCTCCAATGTGTAGTAAACATGTAAACATGTTTATTTATTTTAAAACATGCTGTCTGGTACGATGCTTGGTTAAAGAAATCTGTTTGCAAGCCAAGCTATGCTTTCAGATACTATTGGGCTTCTTTGGTGATTTCACTTTAAAGTAGCACATCTGAACAATCCATACCGCCCTAATACAGTGCGGTAAATGTTGTATTTCTCCATCTACAGTATAAGGAGTGCTTTGTGATTTATTTTAATTAATGCTTCTTGAGGTATTCAAGATTGTACATCCTTCAGCATGTATTTCTTTGTCACCCTCCAGTGGCATTTATTGGTACTGCATTTCAGAGATTCTGTGTGAACCACATCCATTGCATTATTATTTATTTTGTTTGGTTCAGTAATGTAGATTGTAGGTTTACACTGTTGCTGGATTGTAGTCCTTTTGTATTCAGTTTTGTTTTATTTAATGCAGCTATTGTCTGAGTCAGTCCTGTGATGCAGTTCCTGTTTGGCACAAACTGCCCATTGAAGGTTGTGTAGTTATAACACAAGCCACTTTGTTGTTATCAGTGAGTAATACATAGCTGTGAAAATCACCCCCTAACAGTATATGCTTCTCTACAGTATGTTTTACTCTCTACTCCTGAAATACACATTGTATCAAATATGATTTTATATATTTGTACAACAGCTTTCTTTACACTATTTGCAGATATGTTCTGCCTTTTATTGTGTGTCCATCTAGTGGCTGAATAGGTGCACTGCTGGCATTCCAGCTCCTTCAATCCGGCAGTGTTTGTCTCCAACTAGTGGCTTTCCATATGTATTGATGAGCAGAAATTCTTTAGATCCTTCTACTGTAGATAGGTTACCAGCATAGAGCATGCTTATTGTAAAGCAAGGTCTTTTCAGTGCTAAATATATTTGTAATACTTCATTGACTACACCTGTTCCTTATTGTTTGCTTTTACAGCTGAAACTGTTTCACAAAAACTTAGGGGCTAATGTAAGAATACACGCAAAGTGAAACACCCCCATTGTGGCCAAAAAGACGGAGAAGACCCCCCCCCATATTCAAACCCAGAGTTACTTTGTTTGGGATGCCGGAGGATGTGGTGGTAAGGTGTTATCATCTCACTCTGCAGATCATCCTAGACCTAATAGCTGAATTTCACCTTTTCATGATCTGGTTGACTGTTCTCCTTGTAACACCAACAGCATTGACTTTCTCCATTATAGAGGACCGTATGGCCTCTTTGGTAGCATAACTGATGTTGCCTGAGGCTTTTCCAAATAACTCAATTTCATGCTGAGTGACCTCAGCTGTAATACTTTTCTTTTCTTTCCTGTGCGCCAAGAGGACTTTGCTGCCCTTCCTCTGCCATATTTTTTTGTTTGGTTTGATTTTCGTGCTCCACAAATCTCACACAGGGCCTACTGCTCTCTGTACTCTTAAATCACCTCATCTCTGGGCTATAAGTGTGGCCGCTAAATACCCGATGCACAGGCGCCACTCGTTGTGACCCTCATTACCATGATTGCAGCTCATTATTTGTGCGTGTTGAGTAATTTGCATTGCTCTTAAGCTTACATGGGCCGCAGTGCAAAATAATTGCCTGGTCGCTAGGCAGTTTGGATTTTGCAGCCACAGTTGTTTGCATTGTGCCTATCTTTATGGTTCTTATTACTTGTGGATCACATGGACCACTTTGTTTCAAAGTTAAGAAAATGTAGTAGAACTGAAGCGAATGTATTACTGTATGTAGCTTTCATGAAATGTAAAACTAACACTACTGAACCTAACTGTGTGTAATGTGTGAGGCGTAAGTGATGTTGGGTTATGCAAAAAGTAAAATCGCTCACACAGGTGTTTTTTCACTTTTACTTTTATTGTAAAGGTGATTTATTCCAAAATAGTAAATGTTAGACAGACTACTACAAAACATCTACACAAGACCCTGGTAAGAATCATTTGACATTCCTATAAAAATTCCACAGCAAAAGTAACCAAACTTCTAACAATGCACAAATAAAATAAAAATGCTATTAATTATTGTTCTCCTACCATATTAAACTGTAGAGCTGCTACATGTCATACAATTGGATAAAAACTCACAATGCAATTCTAAAAACAGCATCTTGAGGTTTATAAAATGCTGGAATGATAACCTGTGCTTTTAGTTCAGGAATATAATATGCTATTTGAGAAGTTACCACAGGATATAACAGTTCTAGTACTTGTTTTAACTGATTGGTATTTAAATGAATAGTATACCACAACATGTTTACAGTAATTTTGCAAGAATTCTAAATGCAACAGAGCTATTGTACACATGTTGGAAAATCAATCTTTTTTAACCATTCTGGTCTGTTTAAATGAATGAACACTGATTTCTTATTGTGGCTGACAGATTTGGATTGGCACTTGCCTCTTGGATCAATAAGTACATACAAATGAAGGGATCAGAGTGAAGACTTGTGATAAAATCACAACTCAAACATGATAAATTATTGGCATTCTACTTAGCCAACATTAGCAGACCTCCCAAAAACACGTCATTTTAAAAGGCCTAGAGCAGAAGGTCATGTTTATCATGGACTTGGATCGATCGTATTAAGTGTGAATCTTTTCAATGAACGTGATTATTTAAAAAATACTTGGATACTTTGGTATACTGATATAGCATACAGTTATCAATGATTATGAAACACCATAGATAAAGTGTATAAAGGTGTGTCAAGTGCACTGTACTTCATTATCATACATGATCACACACACAAATGGTAAATATGGTAAATAACCTTGTCCATATCTTGACGAAATGGATGGTCCTTTAATTGACTTCCAGTCCCACAGAAATACTTTAGAATACACAGCCGAGGTTGGAGCGGAGTTTTGCCACCTCACTTGAACCTGGATTAAAACAAGACTGATTTTCCTTTTGCCAGCTCTAAGAGAATGCATCGGGCAGAGATAAACTTCCAGGCAGCAGCTCCTTAACAAGGATTCACGTTACACGCTCGGATTTCCTTCTTGTCTTTGCAGCTTGTAAACTGAGCGTTTTTGAACCTCCTCTTCACCGTCATGAAGCGCTCTTGAATTCCACCGCCACAGAGTTTGGTACAGTCAGTCCAGACTGACCAAGGCCTCATTTTACATCCTGAGAAAAAAAAGACATGTATCAATAAATTGGAAACACAAAGCTAAACTGTAGTTCATCCCATTATGTGTGCTGTAAGTTCAACGGTTGAGGAGATACCCCTTATTTCTAACTGGCATGTAAAAACTGAAACTTCAATGCTCCCTCATTATAACGCAGCCCTTTATACCACAGTACAAGAGAGTATGGTCATTGCCCCATGATGACATTACACTGTTTTCATTATAAGGCAGAACACAAAATGACCTATGGTTCCCAAATACAGTGTTTTGTTATAAAAGGGGAACACTGTATGCATAACCAATAGTGAAGTGTGATACAGTAATGGCACCATCATGAATGACATTACGTTACGTTGTTGAGCAGTTACGTATAAAATAAGTTGGAGTGGTTGAGCTAGCGTTTAAATTTTTTATTTTTTTAATTAAATGTGAGAACTATAACAATACATAATTTCAATCTAATACGCCAGTTTGAGTTAATATTGTACATGTTTTTTGTTTTGTTTTTACCTCCACAAAAGCTAATAATTAAACCTGACCACAAACAGAAAAGTTCATTATGCTTATCAAAAAATAATTTGAATTTTAAAAGTATTTACTGAAGTTGTTGTTAAATGGTGCAGCAAATTAAACTCATCAGCTCCACGTATCTTTTAAGATCAGAAGTTATTTACACAGTTCTTTGCTACTGTAGCTTAAATTAGAAGCTAACTCTAGTATTAGGTGGACATATTTGGCTGGGATTACACTCTCTGCTTGTAACTTAAGGAACACTATTCATGGCACTGTACTTGATGATACTTGATGTGGCGCACCTAAGCCAACTGATTCCACTCCACAAGTGCTTGAAAATTAAATGACACAATTTCCTGCCAGTGATCAGAATGTAATTTATATAGGTTTCCTACTACAGTAAATCAATACATAGACCCACATCAACACTTTGTGCACTACTGTAGAACACAAGAGAGATCTATACATGAAGGGACAGTGAGGAAATTATACTTTCTTCCCCAAAAAAGTGAGAAAATGATAGGCAGAAAAGCAGCACATATTGATGAATCCAAACCTGGGTGCTCTTCATCTTGAGGTTCCTCCCTGGTCTGTTTACTCCTTCGTTTCTCGTGGGCTTCCTTGCGGCGCCTCTTCTCGTCACTGGAGCCCCGGTTGCATTTTCTGATTTTGCATTTTTTGCGCTGTACTGTCTCTGGGCACGGCTCTCCGCCAAACTGAGGCTCCAGCTTGATCATCCTGGTCCTGATCACGTGACCCTTGCCACATGATTTATTGCACTCGGACCACTCGGACCACTCTGAAACCATGCAGTCCGTGGCTGGAAGTGAAAAATGAAGATGTAAAAAGTGATTAAAAAATGACAGCATTTTTCTTTTTCCAGGAACTCGATTTTCCAGGAGATAATAGCAATGACTGCAGATACATAAACAAAAACGAATAAATTGTGTTTATCCCTCAATCTTGCTGCTTACTTTAACGATAGGTCCAAAAGCTGCTGCTGCTTTAGTTACGGCATATAACGTGCTCAAATTCACTGAATGCAAAGCTAACATTTCCTAAAATTCTGCTTTTCATAAGCGAGGGAAACATGCTTTTTTCTTCTTGTTGCAAAGTAAATCTTGTGTATTTTATCAGACACACTTGATTTTTCATTGCACAAGACAGTAATGCAGTAATGCCTTTGTCAAAACAAGTCTGCAACAGAACCAACAGTACAATAATGTGCATACTCACGACATTCCGGCAGCATGCATTTCTCTACTTGTTCAAGCTCTTCATTGCATTCCCCAAGCTCCACTGGAGACTTTAACATCCTCTGTCGTGTCCTCATTCCTTTCCCACATGTAACACTGCAGTCACTCCACTCAGACCAAGGAGACAGCAAGCAGGGAATCGTGTCTGGTTAAAAGCACAAACCAGATTAACTATTACAAATCAGATTAACTATTACACAAATAGTTAAGTTTGATTAAAGCTTCAATTTGAAACAACAGTGTAAGTTCCATGCTACTCACGACATTCAGGCATCATGCATTTCTCAACATCTATTAAGTCCGTCTTGCACATGGTGCCATCAGAGGGAGGCATTTTGACCATCCGTTGGCGTTTTTTCATGCCCATACCACAGGTGGCACTGCAGTCCTCCCACTCAGCCCACTCTGTCATGAGGCAGCTATTCGGGGCTAATAAAACAGGATTAATATCACTTACCTACATGTACCAAATACATTATAGAATGATCATGTACTCTTAACTCATTGTTCACCACTCCCTGGTGTTTTTTACTTTTTAACATTGCATGCACGTGTCTTTTTTGTTCATATATTCTGTCCACACCACCTCCTTTTGGATCATTAAAATGGGGTCCCTGGAGAGTAACCTTGCCCAGTTTTGGAAAAAATGTTGTTGCTCTTTTGTGAAAAGTAAGAATTATCATCACCTGTAGCTTGAGGGTACTATAAACCTATGGCTGCAAAAGTATTTGTGGATAAACTTGAAATAGATAAAAGTAATGTTTGAAAGTAGCTGGCAGTCCTTTTAGAAAGCAGTTTTACAAAAACACTTTGGTAACACATTAAGTGTCTTAATTACTGTGTATTTACAAAGTAGTTACTTAGTAAATACATGTGTAACTACACAATTACAATGTTGTTATGCATAGTTACAATGTACTTAATATGTCAATCGTTTTGCACCATATATGGAAGTACACAATATATGGAAGTACACAAAGATGTACACATTAAGTACATTGTAACTACTGTATGCACAATAACATTATACTTGTGTGTAAGTACACATGTATTTACTAAGTAACTACTATGTAAATACACAGTAATTAGGAACGCAATGTCAAGTGTTACAAACACTTTCCAGTCTCTTGAGTCTACCCTTGTCAGAACAACATGCTTATTACTTCAGGATAGGCCAGCACTGGAGAGCTCATTCCAATCATGTATTTAGAAAGCATACTTACAGCAGTCCTCATTAACAATGCATTTCTCATTCTCCTCTGTGGGTAGTTGGCATATGGAGCCATCCTCAGGGAACTGCTTAACATATCTCTCTCTGGAGCGCATGCCCATTCCACAAGAGACACTGCAGGGAGACCAGGTGATCCACTCGGACACCATACAGGTGGACGCATCAACTAAAGACAGCACGAATTACAGGTTCACTTGGATCATAAGGTAAATGATAAACAGCTAAAAGTCATTATTGCATATTCCCAGCAGTTAAATAATTCAGACTTAATTTTACAGGACAATTTTACCAAGTGTTTAAAAGATATCTATCTATATCTATATAAAACAAAACATAGCATATCCCAGGGACTGAAAGCATTCAGTTGCATATATTAGCCAGGTCTCTCGACTAATGATTGTTTATTGCAAATGTAATTTTAGTCTGCTGAAATGTATTGTGGCAGGAGGATGACACCTCATTTGTCAAAGTGATTTTTGCAATTTCTTGCTTCTAATAGAAACATATGCATTTACCAACAAACTGTTCTGGATGATTGAACGCTGCCTCTGAGTTCACATCATTGCAATTAAATTCTATTATATGGTACACCATCAAACAAGATGTCACAAGATGTATTTATTTAGAAATCAGTTGTATAAAAATACCTGTTGCCCGCTCAGCAACTAGTTCATGTTGCTGCAACTTTGCAGGGATATCTGACAACTAATGCTTTTTAAAATATATAAAACTGGATATTGCCAGTGGCATGCCAAGAGTAAAGGATAATGATACAGTAAAATAATGGAAAATGCAGTATTTGTATTGCAGTGTTTCTCACCCCATGTAACCCAGCATTACCCTAGGATATCACTCTACAGTGGCACATGCTGGGAAAGATACAATTGCAACTGCATTTCTAACTTACAACAATACAGCTATGGCCAAACTTTTTGCATCACCTAGACTTTTAGGATCAATACATAATATAACATCTATATTTATATACACTGCTGTGCAAAAGTCTCTGACATGTTTCTACTCTGATGCATTATAAGCATCAACAACTTACTCAAAGCCTCCACTAGTGTTTTCTACTATTATAACGACCTTGACTTGCATAAAGAAGGAAAAACACTAAGTGAAATAGCTCACATCACTTGATTTTCAAGTTGTGGTATCCGAAGCATAAGCAACAAGTACAGAGAAACATCATCTGCATTTGACAAACCCAGGACTGGAAGACCCAAAAAGCTGTCTAACAAGGATGAGCAATACTTGAAGTTAATATTCTTAATGTTTTTCCTTCTTTATGCAAGTCAAGGTATTTATAATGGTAGAAAACACTACTGGAAGCTTTGAGTAAATTGTTGATGCTCATAATGCATCAGAGTAGAAAAATGTGTATGTATGTTTGTGTGTGTATGTGCGTGTGTTAGTGTCTGTCTATATATATTAATATACACACACATACACACATGTGATTTAGATATTTTATTTAATAAATTATATCAGAAGTGTAGCTGGACACTTATCTGTTCAAATACTGAAAAGCAAATGGATGGGAGGGGATGCGAAAAATGTGCTGAAATGTATAAGTTAAGACTATAAAGACAGAACATATGAAGCAATATAAATGAATTCGGTGTGTTAATTCAATCAAAATGCACATTGCTTCAAAGGTGATCCATTTTTTGCATTACAGTACTTGTAACCTTGGATACCAAAAGTGAGACACCAAATCAGTTCAACATTCCCATTGATTTATCACCTGTAACTAGAACAGTAACCTCAATGTTAGTTAATAAACCAGAACTAATGCAATCATTAATAAAAAAAAACATATAAAGTGTCTCTGATAAGAGACCCCAGGGAACACCGCTAGAGCACAGGTTGTGGAGAACAAGTATCATTAATCGATATAAAGTGTTATCGGACCATTAACTGAGAAAGAAAACTCGGAACTGAAATACCCGAGCATAATGAATGACTGAAAGAAAAAAGAAAGCCTTGAACAAAATCCTGGACAAATACATCTCCTGTAATTAATAAATGCATCCAAGACAGAATATTTGGTGTGAATATAGCTTAACGATACTAAGGGATACTGTTTTTTTTTTTTTTTTTCTTTAATCTAAAAATATCTATAGAAGTACAAAAAGATTTCTAGCAGTGATTTAACAAAATAAAAAGGACTAGCAATGTTAACTTGGTGTATCTCACCTTCATCGCTGCAACCAGGCCCCATGCAGGGCTCAAAGTCCTGGGTATGTGGACAGGGCACACTGAGGTCTAGCTGGGCCTTCAACATCCTCTGTCTCATCCTCTTTCCTTTGTCACAGGTGGAGGAGCTGCAGGCAGACCAAGGGGACCAGTTGGAGTAGATACAGGTTTCTGGAGTATCATCTGGAAAGATAGGAGTTCAGCCATAAGGGATTCTAAAAAGTGCAAACCCTAATCAATCAGAGGCCGATGCTGGCAGTGTGCACAAAACATTTGCTTTGCTAATGCTTCTGACTGGATAAGTCATTGAAAAATGAATAGACTTTGCAGAAAGAAAATGATTAGTATAAAAGGGTTTTCATTCATAATGCTGCTAAGGTATTCTATTGTGGCTGTACATGTACTGTATACGTAACCTCTCTTTCTACCTGTCTCTCCCTACATCTAAATAAAATAAAATGAAGCATTTTTCCATACTTAGAGGCATACATATTTTTACACTGTGCAAAATGGTATACTCTGTAGTGCAGAACAAAAGGAATCAAAGCTAACTACGATAATTAGATGTGCCTGTCTTCATTGAAAACACAAGAAACACGTGAGTGCCTACCTTCGTCTTTATCCTCTTGAGCAAGATCAGCCACGATATCATCCACAGTATCAGGGACAATATTGCATTGCTCACCCTGTAAACAGAACATGTATTACTGAGAAATGCTGCATACTGCTCGGCAAGGAAACTCAATACAGTGTAAAAAGGTAAAGAAATTGGAAACGCTGAGATTACGCAAGTGTACATATTCCACAAGGTCGGTCTGTCCAAAACACACCAGTTGCATTGCAGACTCAACACTTTGTACCACCTCCTTCTCGTAGTTCTGGTGATGACTGCTTACCTTTCTTGCAATTCTCTCAATAACCACTCTGGCAACAGCAGTGATGGGGCCTCCCTCTGGATCATAGAAAGGGCTCTGAGGGTGATCCAGGCTGGTAAGAGGTCTGATTTTCTCTGGAGGAATTGTAGCTTTATTGGGTGACTGAAATGAAACAAGAAAACCGAGTGAGGATTACTGTAAGGCAAGTGATGTCATGCACTTCTCGAACTAATTCCATGGAACTCCAACCAGAATTGTCTTTAACTGCTCTACTTTCAGTGATGCTTTCTTCTCACAGGCCACTAGATGGCACAGTAGTTGAGCAGGTAAAAAACAAAAGGCAGAGAGAATTTTACTGTATCCATGTTTTTTAAAACCACGATTCCTCTTGTAATAAGTCAAAGAACACTATTGCTCGTACAACTATGACTCTTAGTAGTAAGCTTAGAACGTACTGTACTATTTATAATTTCTCACTGACACACAGTATTTGGGTCCGGAGGCCTTTTTTTTCTTTTTACTTTTATAATTTTGTTATGTATTTATTTGTGCTCACCTCATAGGTAACTCCATTGTCTGTGCCAGCGTCCCAAGGAATCAAGTCCTGAACTACCTTTTGAGCCCATCCACATTCCTTTGTACAAAGGTCTTCAGCTGAAAGGCCTACATTCCAGTCCGGACTGGGACCCAGCATTGTAAAGAAGGACATGAGGTGACGAGTTTTATCCACTGAGAATTCAGCAGAGGGTGCTGATCTCCTGTAAACCAAACACAAAAGGATTAAGGAGCTCTGCCCATGCAAAGAGGCTAAACATTGTAAATATATAGTTTATGTACAGTATGTCTGTGGGTATACCCTAAGCTCTTTTTTAATTCTACAAACATTTGAAATAATTCTAATATATGTAGCTTAATTTCTCAAAACTACAGTACGTAGCAATTTACAGTATAAAAGCTCTTTCAGGGAAGGGGGGGGGGGGGGTATTTTGGTCTTGTGCAAGAGCCAAGGATTTAGATCCAAGATGATATCCTGGCTCTGAATCCCAGCTCATCCAATGACTTCATACGACACCAGGGGGCACTGGTTGCTTGATGCCCTTGAAAGGAAGTAGGCCTCTAGAAATTGCATTTACGTTGGGCGGATCAGGGTAAAATCTAAAAGGGACATTTGAAATCGACTCCTTATCCACTTTTTGCCACAATGACATTATCTATCAAAGGGAACCACATGCCTACCATGTACAGTGCATACTGAATTAAAGTGTCATTTTACTGAACCTGTTGATGCAAGCCAGACTCGTATTACTTGATCTAGATGTGTGTGACCTTTTTTTTGTTGTTTTTGTGTTTATGCATATGGGATTCTAAATCACAACATTATTCGTATTTTAGTTCTATTAATTAAGACAGATCTATAGGACACATGTTTTAAATATGGACTGACTGTATTAAAAGACAATAAATCTATGTCTTCATCCAATATACTACATACCTCAACACAGGGTTAATCTGGCATCCCTTGCATTAAAACCTTATGAAAAGCCAGGCAGTAAAAACTGCAAGAAATAAATTACTCGAAATATTTAAATTGCTCCATGTTTGTACACCACATGTTTCAGTATTCTGGAATGCTGAACTGCATCATGTGCAAGCTGCTTAAATCTTAACATCTGGTCTTTCAAAGAAAGAGCTACTCAGAATTTTTCAACTGAACCCACTGCTGCTTGAAAGAATTACAGTGATGGAATACACGCATTAAGATAAGACAACATACCTTTCATTTAATATTCTGTTGTAGATATTGTATAGTATTATAGGAAAAGGACCAAGGGTGATAAAGAGAAGAAGATAGAGTAAAAAAAAAAATAGAATACATTTCTTAAGAACATGAACATTAAGTGGCCATGTTTGTAAAATAGAAAACGTGGCATGGCATTCATACTGTCATTTTGCATTCTCTCTTAACTGACTAAATTAGCATTTTTAGCATTCATTTGAATTATTTCTCCCACAGAAAGTCTCTGTCCTCTGTGTCAGAGAGATGTGTGTTCCAATCACACAAGTTTTCAGTTCTCAAAACGTGCACTGCAGGACATCACTCACAGGCTAAGGAGAGTGGCTTCCCTCTAAGGGGGGAGAAAATGGAAAGATTATTGTGGACCCTCTCCGCCAGCCTTAGGAACAGATGGTACATTTAATGCTTAGCATGGCTTTAGATATTATAGAGGACCACAAAACTACACAGAATCCAGCCAGTGTCAACGCAGGCTTGGGATAGGATTTAATTGGCACCTATAACATTTTAGTTGGTCCAATAAAATAAAAAAAACACATAAAAACATTCTTCTTGCTTAGATGCTCCCTGTAACTAACAGAACTACATTAAGGGTCAGCTTTATCAGAAGTGATGGGTTACTCTGTGCTACAGGCCATATTTATTTGTCTAAAAAGATGTATGGTATGTGCTTTCATTAATAATAAAAACAATAATAAAAATACACACTATGCAAATTGACCTTCATGTTCGTAGCTTTCCTCAAGTGAAGTGCTGTATTTTTTTTTAAAGACTTTACGTGTGCTTTTACAGGTTTCATTGTCCCTTAATGTATCTATGAATCCTTTGTTTCCTGTGGACTAAAATGTCAGCCAAATTTGCATCCCTTCTAAAAGCTACAAATTGGTGCTTTCGGAAATATTTTTCATTTTTTCTGAATTATGAAGTATACGTAAATGCTTCCAAGCAATTTTTTGAAATGTTGGGTAATAATTTAGATCAGATTACTTCTATCCTTATACCCATTCCTTTAGGAATTGCTCTTTTAGTATAGATAGGATGTGCAGATGACATGTGTAGGTACTGATGCATATCAGTAGGTTTCGAATAAAGATCTGTTTTAATAGATCCTTGATCAAGTTTAACCAAGGTGTCTAAGAATTCAGTTTCAGATTTTGTCCACCTAAAATCCACTGAAATGTTAGGGTGGATATAATTTGCTAATTTATAAAACTGTACAAGAGATTCGTCTCCATGTGCCCATATTCCAAATATATCATCCACGTATATTATGTATTCTAAGGGTTTCTTGTCTAGTTTACTCCGTAACATTTCCTCCCATTTGCCCATATACGTGCTTGCAGAATACATACCTAATTTTGAGCCTATTGCTGTGCCATAATTCTGTTTGTAGCTTCTATTTCCAAATGGAAAATAACTATTTTCTAAAACAATGTTGATGAGACCCCATCGCTCTCATCTTGGTGACAAATTACTGTCAGACTTGGTGATGCTTAAGTGCGATTACAAACCTCAGACAGCAGTTTGATATTTGTAAAGTTAATGACAGAACTTACAATATACATGTCTAACCGTTTGTTTCTTCCCTCTGGAGGAGTCCAATGGTGCTTTATTTTAATTTGTATTCCATGTTCACACACACATTCTGATTCTTTGTGTGTTTCATCATAAATGTATTCTACTAGCCTCATTCGTCTTTCCCATTCTTTCAATTCTGTTATTAACTTATCCTTTATTTATGTATCTTTTTGTCGGAACAAACTTGAGCCACTTGAATAGTATTGCTTCCTGCGAGACTGTTAATATTTTATGATCCAAGAATAGGTTTGGTGACAGGTAACCCAAAAATGCACAACAAAAACACCCCATGTGAATGATTGTTAGCCCAACATTTAAATACACAAAAAGATCAATTATAAGCAAATACCACCAACGTGACGCTGTATATTAGTATTTTCTTCGTCTGTAAAAATTCATAACAAAGCAGCAGGCTGTTGCTTTAATTTTCTGTCTATATGAAGTGGTGCGAGGTATCTGACATGACAAATAAACGTGTGCTTCTTTATCTACTTCATTTAAAACAAGGTTTTAATGGTAAAAAAAGCAAACCCACAAGAAGGTACTGTGTCGAAATAACGAACCATGAGCAAGGCACACTGCAACATCATTTCCATGGCAACAAGTCACTGCAACTGCCCTTGACTGAAGTACCAAAGTTGCAAGCCTGTGACAATGTTATCTAATACCATAACACAACACTTTGTTCTGGGTTAATGCTCTCACTTAATAGATAGGCTTTTTTTATTTATTTTTTTACCAATTATAAAATGTCTACTCATTGAGACACCTGCAGATAAACCTAGAACCACACAAGAGAATTTAAGGCTACCCTAGCTGCACATAATGGAAACCAGACTTCGCTCCTGAGAAAAGTTTACAAATTTTTACACAAAATAAAGGCTTTTAATTTTAACAGAACTGTAGTAGACAATGTAGAGAATTAGATTAGGTAACTAAAAATGTATGTATTGCTACTTTTGAAATATTAAGAGCACTTAAGACAGAATCTCACTCTAAATGTCTCCGAGTGCCCAGTTATATTGTTTTAATTTCTGTGGATTGCTTCACTTATTCCAAAGGGATTTTCTGGGGCTACCTAATTACCAACGAATAAGCAATGCTTGGACTCACTGCACACTGTTCTCTTAATTAATTTTCAGCACATAAAAGGTAAGGTACTGTAGGTACAGCATAAATCTCCTGAAAGACTCCTGAATAAAAATATCTATTAACCACCAGAGTGGATGGTCCAAAAGACTTGAAAAGCAAGTTATCTGATGTGATGAACCGCTGGGGAACTAGACTGGTTTAAATATCTGTGGTTTAAATATCTTTGAAAAATGCTATTTTTTTAAAAATATATATATAGTGGGGATCATACATAGGATTCAAGTATGGTAGATTAATTTTAAGACATTAGACCAATGTACAATGCCAAATTGATACTGACTGTACATTATGGTATTATTATTGATGGGATTGGATTTATTGAGGTCTGAAAAGGGTTAATGATCCATTCCACAACAGGTTTCATGAACTTGCTTTCTCTTTTGCATGCTAACTTATGTTATGAAAAACCATGTGTATAAATGTTCCATGAACTACCTTGATATTATACAGCAGAGAGAAAAGAATCTGTTCCAGGGAAACCCATTCAAATCCCAAATAATCCATTTTCATTAAACAGCTCAAAATGAGAACACCAGCAGGAAAACTCGAAATCACTGTGTGCCAGGGTCACTGTGTGTCATGCATTGGTAAGGGATGTTGCATCAGGAAGATACAATATACAAAAGCCACATTTTGATAGGTTTTGTGATTTTCAAAAGCATTAGATTGTACAACCTCTCGAATGTAACTGTGCAATAGTTACCATCGTTGGTTTTGATGAAATCACAAATGTGTGCCTACAAATAATAATGCATCTGCAACAGCGTTTTTACTGTATGTCCTGATTACACAGTGCAAAAAAAAGTTTAATTAGTGGCTTTGATATTCATTATTTATCAGGCCTTTTCCCCATGTGTGGAAACACAGACTGCCTTGCAGAAATCAATTAGGTGTCTTTTATATTTATGATCAATGGAAATAAATGAAAAGAAAAAAGGCGGTACCCATGATAAAGATGTACAGCCTTGAAATGTAGAAACCCACTTAAAGTACTGTATTGTGTGGTTCTGGGTTTCATTTTAAAGGCTTTCAAAACTAGTGTGTAAGCCAGGGGTTGCCAATCACAGTCTTGGAGGGCCATCCCAGGTAAAATGAGATAATGAACTACTTCAGGGTCTTGATGGAGGTTTAATTAGTTTGATTAAACCATTTCGAACAGGGTTACACTAAATTCTAAATGGGCTGCCGCTGGAGTAATTGATTTAAGGGGAGAAATCTGTCTCTTTATTGGTAAATACTGATCTATTCGTTCTGCTCAACTCAATCGAGACTCCTTTTTGATTGACAGTACATTGTGAAAAATAGGTCGACTTGGTGTCTTAATGAATCGAGCTGGTGGAATTTCATTAACCTAAAAATTGAGGAAAACACCCTGAGGGCCTCATACCTGTTTGCCTTATATAAGCTTATCAAAATAGAAAGTCTCAACACAAAACAGTAAAGACAAATTAAACCAAGCATTGCAAAATTAAGTAATAAAAGTGGCAAGCAATTCAAATACTTTTCAATATACAAAAGCTTATACAGTATTTATATATACAAATTATTCATGAACAGCAAACAAATATGCAATACACATACAGACAGACAGACAGACAGACAGACAGACAGACATGAGCCAGGAGTGTGGCCCCATGCATTACCTACTTACACATTCAGTGGCTGCCAGGCAGGCCATTGTGCTTTAGCTTTGATGACTGTCAAAACATCATCACCCTACGAATAAAAAAAAAAAGAAATACAAATTAGAAATACTCTACATGAAAACTGTTCCAGTCTAGAATTAGGAAAGTATACATTACAAGATAAAACCTTGTTAGTGTTGCTGTAGACTTTACAAGGACTCTGAGAGGGGGAGCACTGGGCACTTGCACCAGATAGCAGATTGCCAATGGGTTACATACAATGTCTTTCGCCTTTGGTACCCTGGTTTAATTTTCACAGGAGTAGAATTGTAATTTCTGCCATTTCCGAACGGCATGGATGATCTAAAAGGGTGAATTCAAGCCGCTGTGAAATAAACTGCCATTCATTTTTAATAGGACTTTTGTAAGACATGAAGTGCTCCTGGTGGTTAAAGACTTCATACTTTATTGACCACACTAGGGGTGTTAATAGGTTTAGAGTTTAAACATTGTTTAGAATGTAGATGTTTACATGTTATCAGAAATATGCTTGAGAAATACAGACATGTTTATATAGTAGTAAGTTTGTTTAATATAGTAGTTTTTTATTATTTTAAAACTAAGTTAAAACAGAAATGGAACACTCCTGAACACCAGAAATCCCAGTGAACAGGCCCTCCAAATACACCCACCCCTCGTTATAGCGCACCTCGCAGGTTCGGATATGTCACGGTGCTGGAGTTGGTGCCCCATTTTTACAGTCTAACTGCACATGCCTTAGCTGCAATAAACATATAGTTAATTACTGTATATATTATTTCGTACTGCACGATACACAAACAAAAATATACAAAATAATTAAAAACAAAGCATTACTATTGTACAAAGCAAATTAAATATCTACCTGCTGAAGCAGTTTTTATTTTAGCCCTACGACGTGTTCACTTGTGGCAGCAATCCACTAGCAAAAGTCACAAGGCAGTGACATCAGCTCCCTAGCAACAAGCCTCCTATGTTGGGAATGGATTCTTTCAATGCAGCCCGTTTGTGCATTTGAGAAAGGAGTGAAAGACTCATGAGACTTAACTTGATGAGAAGCAGTTACCCTCCATGATGCAGTACGAATTAAAACGGTGTGCTGCTTTTTATACAAAAAATGAGAAAAAGCAGGTTGCGTAGAGGATTTATGTTGGACCCTGACGCCCCCGATAAAACAAGGGAGTGGTTGTACAGTATTTGTTAGCCTATTCGTTTTTCTATGGGTCTCTCGCTATATCACTGCCCTTGATATATAGCAGATTTATACTGGACCCTGACACCCGTGATATATCGAGTGGGTGGTGTAGTGTTTATAAAGATGTGAGTGATACAGTAGCTACTGTATTCAAGGTCTTACTGAATTTTGTTTCATTTAAAATTTCAGCAATACAGTTCATTTCAATCCCACACGCTCCACCAGCATCCCACAACTGTCTTAAGCAAATATTAAATGCCATTGAAAAGGCAAATAAATAATACATAATAAAAAATGGTTTGCAGACCATAAGACAGAACACCTGTGCAGGCTGGAAGAAAAGGTCAGTGTTGTTTACAAATCATGACTAGGGGTCTACTTAAATCGCGGTAAATTTATGTATTTTTCACAGGTATGTTGCGGAATAAAATTAGGATTTCGCGGACCTGTTTAAACATTAAATAAACAATATATAAACATTAAGTAGACAGTATTTCAGAACACTATAAAGCCTAAAAATAGTGGTACTTCCTTCCTTACTAAAACAGCGTGCTGGCATTTGTTAAAGACGAGTATGCAGCATCCCCCAGCAGTTGACTTGCCCGTACATTGAGACTGCACGTTCTGCATCCACTGAATTGGTTGGAAGTTAAGGCAAAACTTTGCCAAGTTATACAGATGTGGAAATCGATTAGAAACAGCAGAAAAACTCGGTTACACAAGGGCATTTGGCATACTTTAATAAAGTCAATGTATGCAGCACGTTCGTTATGTTATTTGTCCCATCCAATAATTTATTTTATTAGTACCGAGTCAAAACAAAGAAGACGTGGCAATTCAGGTCTAAAATTCCAACTGTAAGCAGCAGGTTGAAGCGAGGTGGCTGTGCTGGATCGTTTTAGTACTGATTTAACTTGCAGACAGGAATGCTTTTTGTCTGGGCTGACTTTCCAGTTTGGTTTCTGAAAGCTGTTTATTTTATGTTCTGTTCAGCGGCCTCTGAAGTAGCCTTTTGTTTAATGTGTGATTCTGAAGCTAAATAGCGATCGATCGTATTTTCTCCAAATACACATTAAGATATGGAAAACAATTACCCCAGTCTGCATGTACAGTTTCTTCGGGAAATATCTTGAAACGATCATCAGCCGAAATACTTTTTTTGTCGTCCATTTCTACTATTTTACCCCCAATGCTGAAAACTAGATTTTAGCAACCTAAATCAAAACAATGCAGCACCAACTTTGTCCCACCCCCTACTGCACAGTACAGAGCACATAAAAGCAGTAAAGACGCACTGATAGGCTGATTAAAACTTTGTCATTTGAATAGTAAACAAGAACGTTAACTGCTTTGGAGAATTTATTTTGGAAATGTTACTTGTGGACGTTTTTTGTTTGTTTGTTTTTGCTTAAGTGCAATGCACACGGGGCGGCGAAGGAATAAAAAAAGAGCTATCTACAGAATGAAGATACGTAGTTTGCGTCGCTTGCGTTGTGCAGTAGTTCATTTCAACGAGGTTTCTTTTTTTCTTCTCCGTACTTGTTTGTATGCATTGGACCCTAAGAGGTGAATTTCGCGGTGACCCCTCAATTTCACGATTTCCGCGAAATCCGCGAAATCGCGATTTAGGTAGGTCCCTAATCATGACCAACAGAAACACCCGCATCAGCAGTTTGTGAGTTCACAGACAAAGGATTAGACATAGGAGAAGCCAGCAGGGCTCCATCAAGTAGCTTCAGCTGAGTTTTTGCTTTTCGCACTTAACCCTTCTAGGACCACTATCATGTAAACACGATAAAAAAAGCACTTTGTTTTGATGACTTACAGGGTCACCATACTTTGCAGTACAGTCTTGAAACACGTATCAATGGATAGGGGAGGGACTGACGTTCACTTCCTGATAGTTTTTTTTGTGTGTGTGATGTCACCGAGAGGGGCATTTAGTGTTTAAAGGGTGGAGACTGTTTACAGCAGCCCGCAGAAACAAAACATCACAGGAACTTGTTTAGAGTTAATAAAAGAGGGGAAACACTGTAAATCTGATGTATTTGACTTATAATTATATTAAAACATTTATTCTGTCTCGTGTTTTTACAACATTTATAAAATATCAAGAAACGAGTGGATATAAGCATATACTATTTCATGAACTAAATGTATCAGGTGCGTTTTTTTCTCCTGATTATTACTGATAATAATGTAATGAATAACATTTTATTTATAAATATTTATTTTGAGAAAATAAATCAAGTAGTGTCCATTATTCACTCAGGTGAATCAATGTCTTGTAATGTGCCCAAACATTAATATTTTTCAACAAAACTTTCAGGATGTAAGGTCCCTCTGGTCATGGAATAACGCGTTTGTTACACATGTATCTCTACGCAGAATACATAATAAAAAATAATAATAATAAAAAAAGCAAAACGTTGGTATGGTTTCTTTATATAGTTTATATTGTTCCCCAGTGTTCTGAAAAAAAGGACACCATTTCTAAGATGCTACTGTAAAAAATAGATTTTTAGTGAATTTTTATAGGAAGACAGTCAACTACAGCCAAAAAAACACCTGGTCCTGAGGGAGCATCCCACTGAAAAATGCTCGGTCCTGGAAGAGTTAAAGGCTCACTAAGTGCAGGAGGCACAGAATTCCTTCAAGCTATTCTGCAGCTATGTTCTCTACCTACACTTCGATGCAGTCATAAGTCACTTGTAATTGACAGTTCCTACAGTGCTATTCCTTCACTTTAGAAATAATCTTAGTCTTTTGCCTGCTAAGTGGTACATGCAGCAGATCCCCCCTGCTGCTTTTAATCCACAGATTTGTACCATCTTTGAATAGTGCTCTACATCACTGCAGTAATCACAGGGGACTATTTAGACAACGAACGTTTGTTCGCATGGAGCATTTTTTTTATGGTTCTTTTATTTCATTTGAAAACAGGGAGTCAAAGGAAAACCACTTGGCTCGGAAAGTGTCGTTGTGGCAAAGTGGTTAAGCTTCCACCTTTTTCATCTCAATGCACCAGATGTAGAGTTTATGGAATGTGGCACCGGGGATTAATTCGCTTTTATAAACTGCGATCAGAATGAAGTGTTCAACCAAATCCCAGACATGTACTGATCTATCGGACCGACTCCAACCTTCTTTAATACTTTTTATCCACTGCTACTTTAACCACAGTTCTATCCACTACATGTGTATCCGAATGCTTTAAATATGTTCTGTAAATGTAATATAAAGTGAAATACCAGCACAGGAAAGATTACACATTTCTTAGAAGAAAACGTTTCAATGCATAATAGTATTAAATACTGCTTGCTACATGATGACTGAGCGTTGAGTAAAACCGGTACTAAAGCTAATGAGGGGTGAAAAATCAGGTTTGAGAATGCCAGCAGGTACATGTTTAATATTACTCAAGTATTAGCTTTCTGGTGGAGACTGCCAAAGGGCACAGAAGTCGCTTGGAGAACTGAAGGCCTCTGGGCACTGACTAGGCTTTGAAAAGTAAACAAGTTTATTTCAAGTGTGAGTTCAATTACTCCCGGGCTTCCCAGTTCTTGACTGCTGTATTAGCACAGTAACTTTACAGCTTAATGTGTTCCACAGGGGGATAGGAAGAGCATTTTCACTTTGAACTCACTTCCTGGGAGTATGGCTGTTTTCTCAAAGCCTCTTAAGACTAACAGCATTGTTGTTAATCCAGAGCATGATGTGTAGAATCATAATAATAATAAAATAATAAAAAGCCTATTTTGTTTAATATCTCTTCTCAAAGTAGTTTTTTGTACCGTTTTTAAAACCCTGTAATTAGTGACAATCCAGTGTGTATTTATAGACATACAAGCTCTAAAAGTACAGCTGCCATTTTGTTTAAGGCACATACTCCAAGTCTAATGTCTTACTCCTGCCCGGCTCTCTGTGATTTAGAGTGTTTTCAGTATCGTAAATGCCAACTGTAAAAATGAAATGTCAGGAAATCTAGATGATGGAGCAAGCTACTACAACATTCAGCCTCTACCACAGCAGTCCCGTGGGAACATGTTTACAGACAGTGAGGCAACACATTACAATCCATAGGTTCACGGTAACATGATAGACCCCTTGATTATGATCTATAGGTATTGAAAGAGGGATTTTGTCAAACACTACTACCACAGATTATGAAAAATAACTTGTGTAATTACAGCAGAGGAATCTTTGGCCTCAAACGTCAAAACATGTTTGTACTCGCTTGAATAGCGATAGCTAATATTTTTCTTACTTGCCTTTTAGCACTACGATACAGAAACCTTATGTTAACAGATGGCGCCAAGATACAGACTGAAAGGGTTAACATGGGCCCAATTAGGCATGGTTTTAAAAGGAAGCAGAAAGCAATATTTGCAGATGAAACACTTCCAGATATCCTTCAAACCAGTTACTGTAGGAATGTGTTTTATTTGTATTAAAAAAAAAAAAAACATGCATCACCATATTATAATTATGGTTACACTGTACGGTTTATCTCAGCTACAATACGCATTCACATACAATGCAGGTTCTGCGATAGCTGTGGGCTGTTTAGCTTCATCAACCACTGATTTGTTCTATATAACAAATTACTAACAACGCAGACCTTTTAAGGTCTCCCAGGGCTTATGCTGTTTTGCTTTGGTGCTTATATTAACATTTACCGCCCCAAAGGGTTTTCAATGACAAGTACTGAAATTGTAACTTTTAAAACATAGAAATTGGTACATTTGCCAGGGAAAAAAAGCATTGTTGTATAACTGGAAAGATGCAAGCCAGGCAGGCATGCTAGTCCTCTTTTGAAACGGTATTATAGAGTGGATTAGTTTTTAGATCCATTTAATTTAAAGTTCACCACATAGATACGCTTCCGTGCGACACAAAACTGCTGTGGAAAATCTATTCCCTTACAACAAATCACTGATGCATAAACCACATACAAGCATGTCCAGTTCATCACAAATTCCAGCATATGTTTTAAAATAGAGTACCTGTATTCTGATCTCTACATGTAAATTATAACGTTAACTAAATACTGGCTAATGGTGGGGACCTGACAACTTTGTCTTGAAATGACTTGAAGCTACCTTCAATGGGTTCCGAAACTAGTTCTTGCATTAACTATATTAACATGATTGTGACAGGTGACAATATATTTTGTCACTGTTTATGTAGGCAGTTGTTAAATTACATAATACATTGGTACTTCGTAACTTAATTTTCTAAAATATTAGACTACAAAATGACCCAATTAATTGAAGATTATACACAAAAGGAATCAAGTGATGTAACTACTTTTGTAGTCTCAGAGCATAACATAATTTGACTATGTGTCATCACCTTTAACTGTGCATTAATTGTACATAATAAATCTATTTCATTCTAAGCATACTACTAATTGTCATCCATTTTCCATTTCAATGTTAATACAATAAAAAAAAAATTAAAAAAAACTATAACTAACGAACGTTTATATGTGTTGCCGGGTAGCAGCGAGACAGACACTCAGAACCAAAGAAGCTGCAGTTTCAGCAATAAAGCACACATTTAATACACTAAATAACACAAAGTACAAACAAAAAGGCACAATGGCCAAAATATAGGTAAACCAAACAGAAAAACGTAGGCAGGGCATTCGCCTTCTCTATTTGTACACAATGCAGAGACACCATAACAACACAGATTTCACTCACCAAACTCCTCTACCAGACAGAGGATTTCCGGTTGCTTTTATGCAGGCACCAATCTGCACTAACTGGTGAGTGGCCACACCTGTGTCCCTGCCACAATATGGTTCAGCAGAGATTCAAAATGTAATGCTACTGTAACAAAATACAACTAGATAGCATGTTCTATTTATAATTTTCAATTTGCCTGCATGTATAGCATGAGGATTAGGACAGTAATAATCCTTTTATAATGATCCTTATTTCTTCAGGCTCATTTAGAAAGCACAGAGACTAATAACAAGTTGATCCTCTTTACAGTGCTATTAAGTTCTCATGGACACCACCAGTGTATTGAGGATTTTTTAAATTTAAACTTATAATAGAATTTTGATATTTTAGTTTCAGGGTTATCTCTTAAGTCAATGGAAGATGTCATTATTAAAAGTATAAAGAAGATGATAAGAAATCAGCGAACAAGGGCATGCTTTACACTTCACACAGATGTGCCCTGCCTTTACATTCGCACTTAAAATAGAAATGATTATTTCTGCGCCTCCACCAAAGGACCAGATGAAAAGGAATTCGAAAGCTTGGATCAACTTGAAAACGTGGAGTTCCTTTCGAGGTCTTAAAACATGGGGACGGATGCAAACAGTACACTGCTGCCGGATCAACCTGATTTTACTATTCAAAATAAAGAATCCATTATACAGAAGACATCCCACTTCCTTTGCTATTGCAATAAAAGCACGACACAACTGTGTGCTGTGCAGGGATAACATTACTTTTCAGATGGCGTGAGAGGGAACAGAAAATGATAGCATATCTGTACTGGTCACTGTGCACAGTCAGGTAGTAGGATGCATTATTGTAGTGCCTCGGTCAAGTGATACTGCTGTGTGTGTGTGTGCGATTGTTCATGTTCCCACCTTTACTACAAGCTATTTAATTGGGAAGGTCCATCGCGGCCCCAGTAACAGCGTCAGAACCAAGACATAACACTGCTATTTACGATCAACTATCTACTGTACCCATGGACTTGAAAAGGGATAATGAAATGCACACAGCAGGCCTGTATTGTGTTGTTAAGACAGAAAAAATGTGTTCCCTTAACAATGTAACAATTAAAAGATGAAAAAGAAGAATGTCTAGGGCTAACTTGAGGTTACCCTACAACCCCCCACCCCCCGAGCACTGAAAATGTCATTCTAGCAATGTTTATAAGGGGATTGCATCTTAGTTGCTCCTCATTAAAAAGGCTGAAAAGCAACCACAAAAAAAACAACATCTTTAAACCACCATGTTAGTTCCTGATGCGGTTATAATAACAACCTCTTTCCTGGCTACAACAAATTGCTTTCCTGTTTGTTCTCAGCTGTCCTTATTAAAAAGAAAAAAAACACAACAACAACATCATTATGCTCCTGTACTACTTATCATCCATAGGAAAATTAGCATATAACAAAATTTTACAAAATAAATATGTATTATAATATTATGGTAAATCGAACATTGCTTCTCATAATAGAGTCAATCATGTTGGAACTGACTCAAAGATAATATTAGTTTTAAAAGTAATGTTTTTAAATGGGTTAACCTCCCCCCCATCGCCCACCCTAATATAATCCAGAAGGTTATTGATACTCCAACGTACTCCAAGTAGCTTCTTAACCCTTTCTATCTCAGTATGTGATATAAGGATTAAGGCCCAGATGTTTGACGACTGATTGAAGATGCAGAGTGTATTACAGTGCAGTGCTCAGTACTTTACTGCAGGTACTGTGGTGGGTTACGATTGAGATATACAGTCTCTTGTCATATCAAATGCCAGCATTGTAATACTATTTTAAGCATTAGCTATGAACTACAGTTCATCTGTATGCAGTGCCATTTCATTAAACAAGAAGGGCCAGTCTTAAAGTTGCAGGGGACAATTTTATCAATGTGATGTTGCTTTCACAAAGTGGCTTGTCAGGCAATGTGAAAAGGGACAAAATAATTGGTGCAGAAAATAGCACAAAAAACCACACAGAACGCATACAAAAGAATGTGTCCCAAGCAGGTACAAAGCATCCCATTAAAAGAAAGCATGTTATAAATGCTGATAAAAAAGGCATCACAATCCAGTGTAGTTCATAAACTGAGGGGTTATCTACAGTAATTTCACTTTTATCACCTTTATAGTGATATTTTTATTCCAAGCTACTGCATGACTTCATTCACTGACCTCTCACGCTATCCAGGTTCCGCTGGGTTCACCCCTTTCCACAAAACATTTTTTTCATTTTTGATAATTGATGAATTTCACAATCATTTGTCAGAAGTGTCTCTTCCCATGGCAAGCCAACAATGGCATGCGTTTCTCTAACAAGGTTTTTTGTCTTGAAATCTGCTGTCAGCCCATTTGAACACACGACAGTAGAATGAGAGAGTCTTTCTCCAATTTCAGGAACCTCAATAATGCGCTTAGAGGACTGCAAACAACTTCTGTTGCGAGATAATAATTATGTTAGTGTTTGTCATGGGATCCATGCACTGCTTGAGAGAACAGAACCTGGGGGGGAAAATGTAATAATACAAAATGCGCTGGTAGCCCTTGGTAATTTATATTATGAACTGCACCTAATTTAAAAAAGAAAAATAACCTTTTTTGTCCCTATTTTTGAATGTGTAACTTGATATTTGGTTACAGATATTAAAAACAGTGGACGTGAATTACAACGGGGAGTTCTACTGAGTGGTAAGAAATATTTAAAGATGTTTGTTATAACACAGTATGCTGCATATAAAAAAAATGTATAGAGTAAATAAATAAATAAGCTGGTACTGTATTTGTAATTATAATGCACAGCAACACAACGGATATTTTTAAGAGCCTAATATTATGTGACCTTGTTTAGATGCCTCTCTAAGATCTGACTACGGTAAAAGGCTGTGATACCAATGTCCTTCGTGGCTGATTATATTCTTAGATGAACATGTGATTACAATCCATCAATGTAAACATTTTCCAGCGACTCACTGTTACGCAGGGCTCAGGAAATCAAAGGAAGGGTCAGAAAGGTCTCAATCTCTTCATTTAAATTCTGCATTGAACACTTTTTAATCAAGAATGTATTGATGTCTAAAAATCTCAATTTTCTCTTGCTATAGCGGACAAAGGTTTTTAACTTAACAGCAGCTTTAACTTCAGATTGGCTTAATTGGTCATACTTTGTGATTTCTTAGAACAACTACAATTATATTTGACCATGTTTCTTGGGAAATAATTCTTGCCTAGATTTAATTTAAAAACTCAAGATAGGCTTACTGCAAAGCTTATACAAAAAAAGATATACCTAATTTGTCATACTTTCTAATTTATCAGACATGTGCAAATTATATGGCAAAAGGATGTTTCAAACAAAGTTCACACCACCAACCAAACAAAGGTGTTTATTTTAAATTGCAGTGATTGGGACTGTGTTAAAATGTCTAAAAGAGAAAAAGTGCTTTGGTCATTTACTGTTTATGTCCAAACAACCTTCTTTCTTTGGAACCCCCAGAAGTAACTATAACCTGTATATACCAATGCCACCTGCTGGATACTTAATGCATAACAGCTTATTGTAGGTGAAGGAAAAATATCCGGAAATCCATTAGTGCCATCTGATAAAAACTTCTCAGGTTGATTACTTTCATATTACTGAGCATGGGAATAAAAAAAATATGTATATTAACATGAATTATAATTCACTACCAGCCCTAGCTTGATTTAAAATTGGCTCTCCTTTTCATTTTAAATACCTTTGATGAGAAAATCCCCCGAAAAGGTTTAAAATATGCTAGCATCCCAAACATCTTTGTAGCTGACAGCTAGAAAGGTGTAATGGGCGTTATTCTCTAGGTTCCCCACGGTATTACCACTTTGAAATCCAAAGTGCACACAGGGCTTCCCTTAATTTAATATATTTTCTCAACGGCAAATATAGCTGTTCATATCCATCTTGCTGCACCTGCTGTAACAAGTCTGTCACTTCCTATCTTGCTTCACAATTGTTTTCAAAATAAAAATTGCGTTAGCATATCCACCATGCCATGTAAATGAAATATGAATTCAGAAACATGCCCAGAGAAAAGAGACAAAACTCTTGGTTTTTATAAGATATTAAATTACAATGCTGCAGGCTCCGCACCTTGCTCATTTGTTTACAAGGCAATGTGTTTAAGTGATAAACTAAAGTCGGCAGGTTTTTCAAATCTTCTTACTAACAAACAGCTGTTCAAACATTCAGATCTACTGGAGCTTTTTCACATTGTACTGCTTAAAAATTAGCATACAAATAACTATTTAACAGTAATATTACCCTAGTTTATTAGCCAGCAGGCCAAGCATCACATGGCATCATTACTTTATGCTGCCATGATCCCGAGCAAACCATTTGGACACTTATTTTTACCATTATGTGATTCATTGTACGTGACTAAACCATATCTAAACAATATTTATTCACTGAAACAAACACTTAAGTATTCTGCAAAAAAAGGATTCAGAATCATGTTAAGTTTATTTTACAGTAAAGACCCCACATTAGTTTTATGGTTTTCCCCACAGTGTTTTCATTGTTTGAAATAAATGTTTCGTAATAGCCAGAAACTCAGAGCTACCACCACAGACTCCCACATAACTTATGATACTTTCCCAGATTGACTTATACAACATAAGGTTATGTATAATGTATTAAGCACTGGAGTTTATGGAATTTCTAGAATGGGAAACAATATTAACACCCAGGTCATCAACATATATTACCAGTACAATACTACCTTTAAAACGTATTCTAGCAATACCACCTTAAAAAAAAAAAACAGTTTTGCTTTCTGAATTTTCAGTTACTGTATTTCCAAAAAACAATATTCTGACATGTGTATCATTAAATTATAATTGAAACCTACCGAACAATATACTTTCAGACTGAAATGTAAGGTCAGTTTTTTTTTCTGTAGCAATCTTTAGTGAATGGAATTGCATACTAGTAGATGTACATGTATGTCTGTCATAATAGGTATTTAAGATTATATTGAACCTAATTACAAAATATATATTATCTTGCATTGCTGGTGCTGTATGTATATAGGAGTATAGACACATTCCATTAATATTCTACAAACACATAATGCTTCAAACCATACTCTGACTTTGCTTCAGCATTAATGAAAAAATATTACACCCTCAAACTTATTATTGAAATGGTAGGGCAGCTAGTTAATTGCCTTGATTATTCATAACCTGACATTTAGTTAAACACCTTGGTTATTACTGTTTTGTACCATCAATCACTGTTAAGCATTAGAGAAGTGACCACGAAGTTAAATCATGCCTGTTGAGTTAACACATGTGCTAATTGGTTTTCTTTCTTCAGAATCATTGTTACTTATGAACAGATGGTGTTACAATGTATGCAAGGATGGCATGCAATTACAGTGTAAAAGAATTGCTCTTAAATCGTTGAAAAATATTCAAATCAAAAGATGTTGCCTCAATAACACCCTCTGTAAAGTTTTTTTTTCCCCCCTTCTAAACTAACTGGGAGAACGGTTTTGCACTGTATAACTTTTGGTGTACTCCAGCATAGACCAGTTTAATTTTCACCATTAACAGCCAACAGCACTGTGAAACAATCATTTTATATGGATCAATCACAGTGTACAGAGTCCAATTAAGTTGCAAGGCAGTGCTCTGTCCCTCCATGTGGTGCGATACAAACACAACACATGCCTTTGCAATCATGCTTTATTACTTCTATTCGCATTTATGACGGTTACTATACAGCACTTTAATCCCCCACTGGTCAGTACGTCATTCTTAAAAAGGAAGATATACCCTTTTTCAAGCAGGAGAAAATTAAATCCTCTCTAACTACATGGTTCCTTGCCTGCACCTTGTGAACATATGATACCTAGCTGGTCATTTTTATACCATAGCTTGTGCAAGTTCTGTCACATTGACATGATGAACTTAAAGAAAGGTTTCACAAAATTAAATGCCAGGCTCCTTGGGGAATGCTCAAAGCAGTATTCTGACAGAATTATCTGATAATTATAAATATTTCAATAAGCATTATGTAAATGTGTGTGACTTTCAAAACAGCTTGCTAATGCACTTATTACTGATTCATTTGTCTTGGAAATTTTTTCTTTTTTTTAAACTCTGCCATCACGCCCTGAAGGGCCAAATGCACTTTAAGATATTGAAATAATTTGGGTTCTTTGATTACACTAAACTAATCATTACTATATTTTACAACTTATCAACAGACAGATCAATAGAGATGTCAAAGCTAATCTGTTCTGCATTCCACAGTCATTTCTCGTGCTGCTGAGAATATCCCACTTAAACCTGTGCAGTGTTTCAAATCCAATTTTACATCAGCTGAAGAATAATTTGCATATACTGTACTGTAGAGTACAATGAAGATCTAGCCTACGATCAGTGGTTTAGCATAATAAAACACAGGGGTTCTGCAGCAAAAAAGGCTATCATTGTACGGTATGTAGAATATAGGGATGATGGGAACATTAAAAGATGAAAGTTTTATGCTCTGAAGGATGAAGTAAATCGTTCCCTCATTATACTAAATGCTATGCGGTGGCTGCTGTTGTGAATTCCAATTTGTAGTTTCTTTACAGTCTATAATCCTTTTATCTATGATTCCTGAAGAAACAATATTTGTGTAATTCAATGTAAAACAATAACTGCTGCAGGCCTCATTTTCAAATAAATTACAGCACATGTGGTAAGAATGAGCTGGAAACGCTTTAACGCTGTATATTTTATAGGTTTTAAATATATTTATATTATATAATCCACTTATAACATATAAGCCTCCAGTAAATGTTGCAATATGCAAATTACATCTCCATTAATAAACAAACACTGGAACCTGAACCATCAGGACTGACACATGCTGTTTAGCAACGCTCTTAATGCGAGAAAACAATGGCAGTATCATTGTCACGAATCATAACCAATTACAATATGTTTCCCATATGCACTTATTATGCCCTTGCTGTAACAAAAAAGCGTATCAAGCGATGTCTATCAGAATGAAATAGCGACACTCTTATCTCTTTAGACAAGAGTCATGCCACTATTAAAGTACTGTCAAAATTCAAACGGGTAGATTCTGCACAGAGCATGTTATCGCTGTCAGAGACAAATGACTCCACAATAACAAGTGTATTGCAAATCCTTAACTATACTGTATAGAGGGCAGCTATGAATATTAATTGAATCTAATCAAGTTTGGTAACCCTCAGAGTAGAAAGTGTTAATCAGATTCAGAAAATAAATTGAAAGTTACCCGAAAAAAAAGCACAGCACAGATGTCTTAAAATAATGTCGCCGAGCAAACTTAAAGCAAAATACATTTTATGGTAACAAGTCTAAAGCACAATATCTATGGCAAAAATGAAGACGACAAATTTGAATGTGACTGAAATAGAGCAGGAAGGACCCTGGGGCTATCAAGCAGTATACTCCAATTCAGAGATACAACTAAAAAAAACAATGTTAGGCTGCATAGCTACTGTAAATGAGTGGAATACAGCAATGATTACACTATATAATGCTACAGAATCCTGTGTTCAGTTGTGTTCTCACTGCAAATTGACATTACAAGTGAGCCCTAAAAAGTGGTGGGGATACTGGATCATTTTTTGTCCGTTGCAATGGCAGCTCTGGTGCAACTGGGGCAAGAGAGAAATAATTTGCCATTTTTAAAGCCAGGCCTATATTGTGGACCCAGAAACTGACGACAATGAGATGTCTTAGCAGGAGTTGCTTTGGGTGGTGATGTACAGCATCAGAAAAACCTGCTTATAAAATGTTCAGAAGAATCGCAGAAGATTAAACAGAACACCAATGACACAATGCTTGATAAAAACAGGAGTGTGCAGTTATCCTTCAAAACACCTCCAGCAATGTAGAGCCCCACCAGTCCTCAGTGTGTCATCACTCTAAGAAGGAAGGATTATCCCTAGCGTTAGGAAAATGATGCACTATGAAAAGAATTGCAGTTTGATGGGAAAACTTGAATACCTCAGCGTGTTTCTCTTCATAAACAACCCATTATCTACTTCTAACCTGAAGAAGAGCAGTAAAAAAATTAAATGACTGTAAAAGGTATCCACACAGCACAACATGGTAGACAATGTACAGTAAATGGGAGGAAACTGCCTGTCTATTTCTTTTATACAGGGAATATTTAATGTGCTTGAGTGACTATATTTTTTCATTATATGAACAAAAGATACTAAAAGGCTACTTTAACAAACACAGTTAATGTTTGGTTTCTCTTATAAAGAATTTATGAAACACATAAAAATGCAGGGAGAGGAGGGCACAGCTTTGATTGAGGACCCTATAATGATATTTCCTGATAACAAATCATAAACCAATTATTTAACAGTAGAAAAACTGACAAAAAGAAAACGGAAAACTATTCTCATGCATTCATTAGCACAGGAGGCCAGTTACCATGATTCTAACACAGGACCTTGTGCTAAGGAATCAGGGTGAAGCTCTGACCTCCCTCTCTCCTCCATTTCAGATATGTATACTGTGGATGCAGTGGGGAAACTAAGACCTTCATCTGGCAAATGAATTCATCAAATTAGTTAAGTTATAGGCAGGTGAATAGAAAAAAACAACACTGCAGTCTCAAACAGAAAAGGACTGACAGCTTCCAACAAGAGCCACATTTGTTCAGTGTTCAGCCCTGAGCTTAAAAGAATCGGTTTTACTTGGGAGATTTATTTTATCCTGCATGGTGTTCAGCTTCGCTTTCACACAGCAGTATAAATGTTACTTACAGTATAAACGCTCCCACTACAGTATATCCCTGTCACTAAAGGCATGCAACTCCAAGAAAGATAACACAACTATACAGTTCATAAGCTAAACAAATTGTACAGGTCACCCAATACATTTCTGCAGTGTTTATTAAAACCTTAAACAAAGCTGACATTTTACTCGTAGACATATTATATAAGAAACATGGGTTTAGTCTTTCAAAACATTTTGTGGATGATCAACCCTGACTGGCCAAAAATGTGGAAATTTGACTAGTTTCAAGTTGCGTGGGTAAAACAGAGGTCACAAGTTTTACGTGTCTTTTTGGATAAAAGCATGCGATCATATTACTGAAATCATTGTTTTGATAATGAGTAGGCTTTAGTTTTACATTTTTAATTGGAGAAATGTTTATTTGTTGAGACTATGGTTTACCCGATTTGTTTAAATGTTTATTCTCATTAAGAAATGCAACCCTACTGTATACTTTGCTTCAGCTTTAAGATCACAATATTCTTGTGGTTCAAATGTTGGGCAGCATTTCAACAAACTGTCTTCTTCGATGAAGTAATGATGCTTAAAACTAAACTTAGCTTGTTTAAAAAAAAACACATCTTTACTTCTTGCCCTTGCTTTAACACCCATGTAAAAGTTTTTTTTTTTATTGAACACCACAACATAACTCATGCATTTTACTTAATGCCTGCAGTACAGACTAAGATGACAACATAAACATACTGAGCCATTTAAATAAACAGATTGCAGAGTTTCCACACAAAGAGCACTGTCAAGAGCAACAGCATGGTTTTGACTTTGCAGAAGACAAATCTAAAAGGTCGAAGTATTGTTTTTTTATTTTTTACAAGTAGTCATCTTGTACCTCACACTATGCATGCTGAATCATAAAGACTAATTTGCTCTAACTGGCTTAGACCAGATTTAAGAACTACAGTATTGCGAAAGAAAGAGAGAAAACAATTGGAAGACATTTTGTTAAGATACTGGCTGACTTTAAATTTGACACAGTTGTGTATTTCAGCATTTGATTTCTATTATAAAGTTTCTGAAAAACAGCACCTTACAACACTCTAACACTTAGAGTAAGATAGCCTTTCCTGACAGGTAAGAGTAAATACCCAGTTTGTCATCATACAGGCTCATATTATTCTTTACATGCATTCTAAAGGAAGTTTTTTTGAAATTGACCCATGGTATATAGTACACAGACAACTAAAGCATTCTCAAAATGCAACTGAAATTCACTATTAATAATGCTCCACTCAAATCTGTATGTTAATTAATTTTAATATACCTTTCTTTCAGTCTGGGTGGTGCTAAAACAAACAAACAAACAAACAGGTGTGGTGTTGCTTCCAAACATCCCAGAACATTTATATTAATAAGCTTCAAGACTGGAGAATACATATTTATTATTTTTAATCCTATTAGGGGGGTAATTCCTCCTCAAAGTAATAACTGCAGAGATCAGTTAACTAATCAAAGCATTTATCTTCATCTGTAACACAGTCATTTTTCATAGTCAGAGCAGAAACTTTCACTGAAGTGGTTCGTGATTGGTTTCTTAAGCTTTCAAACTGGTATTTAAAAGGGATTACTCTAAGTGAAAGGATGAAAGTTAAAATTGCTTTCAAATCTAGTTATTCTTACAGGAGAAAAAAAAAAAACAAGATAGATATTGAGCCTCCCATAACTTCTGTATCACTATTAGATAATGTTTTTATTGTTAAATATCCTAAAATCACAGATAAGAAATAATCCAATTACTGTTAAGGACTTTTCAACATGTCTGTATATGTTATCCTGTGTATAGTCATCCCGCGCATGGAACCCACTATACACTGTTATTCTCAAGTAAAAAAAAACAAAAAAAAACAGTAACACCTGTGTTTAATAGTAGTTCATGAGTAGAATCTTCATTTATTATTTTTTTTAAATGAGTTCATACGTTGTGTCTAGGGTATCTCTTATAAAACAGCTTTTTTGCAAAGTTTGAGCCCAAACGTCATGAGAGGACATTTAGAGCCAACCTACACAACAACGTATTATTTTATAAACCAACAGTATCAAACTGTATTTAAAAGCAACAAAACTGTCTTTAAATAGCTCACGAGTTCAAACTTTGTGAATGGGATCCAGTATCAGATTGACCTAAATGTTCTCCATGATAATGGAATAAGATGTAACCTTTGTGCATGGGATACCTCTCAAGTTAGCATTTTAGAAACTTGCGAAACTCCAGCTGTCTTCTGATGTGTTTAGTCAAATCTGTTAGGTTGTCCCAGAAGTAATGGCGAGGGCATTCACCCACAAAAAGTTATGAGGCATGCCCACAAACCATCCAAAAACAGAACATAAGTGCCACCCAACAGACCTCTGGAGACTTTATAAAACTGAGCCAGTTACAGTGCCTTGCGAAAGTATTCGGCCCCCTTGAACTTTGCGACCTTTTGCCACATTTCAGGCTTCAAACATAAAGATATGAAACTGTAATTTTTTGTGAAGAATCAACAACAAGTGGGACACAATCATGAAGTGGAACGAAATTTATTGGATATTTCAAACTTTTTAACAAATAAAAACTGAAAAATTGGGCGTGCAAAATTATTCAGCCCCTTTACTTTCAGTGCAGCAAACTCTCTCCAGAAGTTCAGTGAGGATCTCTGAATGATCCAATGTTGACCTAAATGACTAATGATGATAAATAGAATCCACCTGTGTGTAATCAAGTCTCCGTATAAATGCACCTGCACTGTGATAGTCTCAGAGGTCCGTTTAAAGCGCAGAGAGCATCATGAAGAACAAGGAACACACCAGGCAGGTCCGAGATACTGTTGTGGAGAAGTTTAAAGCCGGATTTGGATACAAAAGATTTCCCAAGCTTTAAACATCCCAAGGAGCACTGTGCAAGCGATAATATTGAAATGGAAGGAGTATCAGACCACTGCAAATCTACCAAGACCTGGCCGTCCCTCTAAACTTTCAGCTCATACAAGGAGAAGACTGATCAGAGATGCAGCCAAGAGGCCCATGATCACTCTGGATGAACTGCAGAGATCTACAGCTGAGGTGGGAGACTCTGTCCATAGGACAACAATCAGTCGTATACTGCACAAATCTGGCCTTTATGGAAGAGTGGCAAGAAGAAAGCCATTTCTTAAAGATATCCATAAAAAGTGTCGTTTACAGTTTGCCACAAGCCACCTGGGAGACACACCAAACATGTGGAAGAAGGTGCTCTGGTCAGATGAAACCAAAATCGAACTTTTGGCAACAATGCAAAACGTTATGTTTGGCGTATAAGCAACACAGCTCATCACCCTGAACACACCATCCCCACTGTCAAACATGGTGGTGGCAGCATCATGGTTTGGGCCTGCTTTTCTTCAGCAGGGACAGGGAAGATGGTTAAAATTGATGGGAAGATGGATGGAGCCAAATACAGGACCATTCTGGAAGAAAACCTGATGGAGTCTGCAAAGACCTGAGACTGGGACGGAGATTTGTCTTCCAACAAGACAATGATCCAAAACATAAAGCAAAATCTACAATGGAATGGTTCACAAATAAACATATCCAGGTGTTAGAATGGCCAAGTCAAAGTCCAGACCTGAATCAATCGAGAATCTGTGGAAAGAACTGAAAACTGCTGTTCACAAATGCTCTCCATCCAACCTCACTGAGCTCGAGCTGTTTTGCAAGGAGGAATGGGCAAAATTTCAGTCTCGATGTGCAAAACTGATAGAGACATACCCCAAGCGACTTACAGCTGTAATCGCAGCAAAAGGTGGCGCTACAAAGTATTAACTTAAGGGGCTGAATAATTTTGCACTCAATTTTTCAGTTTTTATTTGTTAAAAAGTTTGAAATATCCAATAAATTTCGTTCCACTTCATGATTGTGTCCCACTTGTTGTTGATTCTTCACAAAAAATTACAGTTTCATATCTTTATGTTTGAAGCCTGAAATGTGGCAAAAGGTCACAAAGTTCAAGGGGGCCGAATACTTTCGCAAGGCACTGTATATCCACTGACTTGAAGCTATTAGACAGACCCACTGAAACAAAGCAAACACTGTTTGTATTAACAGCTCTTTAGAAAACCTTGAGGCAACAACTACTCTAGTGCCAGCGGAGATGATTAGTTAAGGATCTGGGGAAAGCAGAGGATGGTTCAGCCAGTGGATAACTGCTGTTCAGGATTTTTAATGTGCTGGCTTTGTATTCAAAGCAAGACTCTTAATGGTTACACCCAAAAAAGTTACTTTCAGTTCATGTTGGGGGTAGAACACACACAATGTGTAAGCAGTATACAGAGTGTAAAGGAATGTGATGGCCCAGGCAGGTAACCGGTCAATGAATGCAAACTACTGTGTGGCAAAATCATAGCCTTTGAACCTAACAACCATTAATAATTGTAGCATAAAGCAGTAACCCGTTTCGTATTATTGCTAGTGTTCTCCGGAGTGAAAACTAGCAGAACTATATGTACAGTACTGCATGTAGGATACTGTTATAAGCTAAACCCATCTGCAGTGCCAGTACAAATACAGTAATTATGAACTACAGCCTACAGAGAGGAAGAGGAATGCCATAGGATTTGAGTTTCTGTGCACAGAAGGTATTACCAGATGTGCACACTCATTAAAAGCTCCAATGGATTTCATCTTTTCATCAAATGGCAGGAAAAGATGCAAAATCATGCAATAAATCCAAGTTTTAAAGCAAGAGATAACGCAAGGGTAACACAAGGATCAGGAAGGATGTCCCCTATGCCATAATACTGTGTTAGCGTGCTTTGATTGCACATACTGTGTTAGCGAGTCTTGCATGCACATTTCTTGTTTGGTCTTTGCATCAACCATTCATGAGCTAAATATCAGCATGCAAAATGTTTGTCTACTTGACCTGTACAGTAGTATTATGATTGTGATACTGTTAAAGCACAATCCTTGTTTCTTTACTGGTATGGTTATAAAAAAATAAGGCTTAAAGCCCCCACCACAAACAACAACTGCTGCTCATTACATACTGTATGCTAATGAGGTACAATTAGAATATCAAAACTGTAAGCTGTCTTTCCACAGCTTTCATTCTGAATATCTTGAGCCAATAGTAAAACCTGTTAATTCATAGGTGGGCCTATTGAATCAAATCAGAGACGTCTTTAGAATATATCATGTTTTATTTAAAGATTCCCATTAGCACAGTGCTTCTGTTTAAAAGTTATATTTTATTCATAGATAATAATGTGATTTAAATGATTAACAAACCACAGTGTGTTATCATCCAACAGTAATTGCCATAATAACATAAATAAAGGGGCAGTTTACATGGAAATTATGTATACTCCAGATTGTAATGCAGTATATAAATATATTATGCATATAAAACAGTAATTATATATATCCAGAGTTAAAGCTTTGTGAATTGGGTTCTGTGACTCCAAGCTCCTTATAAAACATTACCATCATGTCAATTACCCTGCTGAAGTAAGGGTGCCTTTCCCAGTAAAAATGTTAAAACTTCATCCAATATTTTACTAATTAGCTTTTAAAATGTGAATTTCGTGGGGTACGCTGTATGATGCTGTTCAAAGACCAGGTGATGTCTCCAGCAATTTGATGGTTTCATGAGATTATCGTGGCACCCCACCTTGATCCACGATAACAATAATGAACAGGAGGGAGACAGGTGAAACATCAGCACACACGCCCTAACGAATGTCATGACAAGTCAATTTAATTAATTATCTTGCGCCAAATGAAGAACACAATTCCTTATGCCGGTACCGTCTTTAAAAATGTTTTATAAAACTGATCAAACAAACCCCATAGCCAAAAACAGAGCCTCGCCAAGTTAAAACAACTGGGTCAGCATGTGTACCTTTACTGCAGAACCACAGATGCTAATTGCAAGTTAATCACTATGCTAAAACGTTAATTAGCTGCTATTGCTATGTCGATTACTTATTCTGCCTGTTCAGAATCAGAAAAGTGTTTTTGTCGTATGTTCAACAATAAATGTTGATTGATAATTAGGAAACCTGCCTTTCCACATCCCTTTTTTAATGATACGGATTTGCCAATTTGCTGTGACCGTCTCTAAATTATAATGCTTCATTTGGTTCTTTAACACAGCCGCTGATTACAGAACAGGCTATTTGTGAGGTGTATGATTATCAGTTAGTATTGTGAAATGTACATACATATTTATTTATTTGGGTTTTTTTGTAGTACATTGTGTGATACAATTATGGTAAAATATGTATGTTATGTAACTAGTGTATCACTCTTTACTTAAGTAATAAAGAGGAATCTGGTAATGTTTTAGCAAAACATATTTCTAATGTTAGAACAATATTGTATTTGTACATTATTTATTGTTGGAGTTGGAACTATAGTATCATTCCAAGTGTTTAAGTTAAAGATACAACATAGACTAATGTTACAAATTGCAAACAAATGTTTTATGCTTCTTCAGAGAGACTTCAAACTCCCACTAATGAGTTATATTACTGATGAGGTATTTTTTTTTTTTCTTTGAAAGGAAAATGTTATATATGCTAAAAGTAATTTTTTTTTAATGCATTTGATTATTTTAAATGCACTCCTGATGTTATCAGTGTTCATTAAAACCTTTAAAAGCAATGGGTCCTTTAGTTTTATTTCAGTTTTCAGGAGCTTTAAAAAAGAAAATCACAGACAGTTCTGTGATATTTCAATAAATGTAACCATTTAAAAAAAAAAAGGGATGTGGACATTTTTGGGGCCATCTGCATGATCACACTGAAACCGATCTTTGCTACGTTTTTGAAAATCCTTGTTCATCCTATCCACTTGCTCAGTGCAAACATGACTTGTGAGGTTTTGCCAAGACGACGGCAACCTTCATTTTCATCTTTTTAACAAGACCCAGTAGACGCAAGATAACATAGCGTCTTCACTAGGTTGATCATAGATTGATGGGTTGTATTTAAGAAGTGGATTTCATTTACACTAGAACTGAAGACCTGAGTGATTCGGACAAATCCGACAGGTGTATTTCATTTTCTTCACGTTTCTTAGTTCGATCTCTTGAACTGTCTGAAGGCGTCATCTAAAACCGTATGTTACAGCTGCCACGAGCAGTATGAGAAGCTGCTGCTCAAGAGTCTTTCTGGAATTGTGAGTGAATGCAAGGAATGACTTGATCATTGTTCGCATGGAAGAGAAAAAATAAAATAGCTCTGGTAACCTCTCAGGTAATTGGTCAGATCCCCCTACTCAGGACACCTGGACACTGTTCCCTAGGAAACAAGGCCAAGTTGACTGACATTTAACATAAACATGGAGGACCGGAGGCAAATCCTGGGACACCTAATGCTTTTATATTTTAAAACATACAAGGCTATCGGTCTAAAAACAGCATGTATGAGACATTCAAGCACAATGACTAAAGCACTGCATGAGTGAAAAAATGTTTCCAGCTCCACAATATTTTGCCCTGGGTCAAAAAGCCTAATTTCTATATTTTAATTGCACTTGGTCATATCACCATTTACATTACTTATGACGACTGTATAGAGAGAGATACAAAAAAATCCTATTACATTGCCCCTGAAAAAGAGGAGAACCTCGTAAATGTCCTCGGCACCTTCATCTGAAATGGATTTCTACCACATGCCACTGAACAGACAATGCCACTGACGTGACTGAGCTCTCTGTGCAAATATTTTAATTTAACAGTAATGGTTTCTTGAGTTTAAAAAAAAAAACTTCATCACTGGTCACAGATTAGTATTTAATCACTTTGGAGTGAAAAACAATAAAAAGTTATTACCAGCCATTTCCCCTTCAGGCAATAGTACTTAATATATAGACATAATTTATTTGCTGCAAGTTCCGAGTCCCTGATTATGTTCTTGAAAAAGGACAAAGGTTATTTTTTACATATGTTAATGCCTAGGGGTCTCAAAAAAAAAAAAAAATCTTGGCAGGTTATCTTCATCATTTTGTTGTATACATTTAACCATATTAACTCAGACAGGTATGGTTCAAATAAGAATACAACACTGATCAGTTAAAAAAAAAATTAAAAACATAAATATTTAAATAGATACATACCATATGCAAACCTCAGTAAAATAGGTCCCCACACTTAATCTGTACTATTGGTCATTGGACAAGCTATATTTTTTATATAAAAGTGTTTCAAAATGTATGGTTTAAAAGTCTTAACAGAGCTTATACCAAATTCAGAACTGCGTGAACTATTCACAATCCTTATACATATTTAAAAAGGGATTTAAGGCAGGCACAACAGTGTCTTTCTGAAATACTGCTTTTCATGTACATTTCTGTTTTTGTAAAGCGAAACTTTGCATTGTTTATTAGAGATCATATTTCAACGGAGAAAGCGGGAGTTAAGAGATTTACGGCTAAATACTGTAGCTTCACTTTGCAAGTTTCTTGATCGCAAAATTGAATTGTGAAGAAAATGACTTCAGGGGAAGTAGTATCTAATATGATTATCCATAATATGAAGCTCAAATTGTAGCCTTGTTATTAATGAAGGGGATTTTAGCAATGATTAAAAGATATTGCAATGTAGCCAGCCATAGTAGTGGGCCTAGGTGTCACCCCTGCTGGTATCTCTATTAAAGCTGTACTACTAAACTTCAAATGCGGTGCTGTTTCCCAGCATGCAGTTCAAAAGCTATTAGTGTGCATGGTAGAATCAAAATTAAACACTTCTTTTTTATCTTTTATTTTTTTTAATAGTACATACATTTTACACTATATAAAAAGTAGGAACATTACAAGGGTTGCACAAACTGCAAATATATTTTTTTAGGAAAATTTAATAAAGGATGCAAAGCACCCACCTTTTTTTACTTTGTATTAGCAACTTATTGAACAGTAAACATTTAATTGTAATTTTGTTTTGTTATGATTATAGATTTGAGGACAGAAATTGACAGGGATTTTTTTCATTCTTTCATTCAGGCATTTCTACACTCTCCCCTGCCATTGATGTTGAAGCGTTGTGCAAAACTAGACTCACCCGGGCTAACCCCGAAATTAAGTGAAAACTGTTAAAAAAAAGGGTTTCACCCAGTCGTCTTTTTCAAGTTCTCGGCCAATCTAGATTTGCCCGATTGGACGCAGGTGAGTGCCGAAAAAAAGTGGTAACTTTGGGATTCACCCAGAAGCCCTTGTACGAAACTAGATTGGCCCGGGCAAAACTAGACTAGCCAGACCATCGGGTTTCACCCTTAACACACACACACATATACACACATACATACATAATACATGTGTGTTTTGGAAGACTATTTACAGTGATTAGGGCTGTACAGAAACAGATAACAATGGACTTGTCACGGCAATAAAATATTCACTACAAAGCTAGCGCCTCTTATTGTGCATCACACCTTTCACTCTAACTTGGCACTGCTTCCAGATGGGTCTCAGGCACATGGCACTACGGTGAGTTAATTGGATTGGTTCTGAAACCCACCCAGTATGGATACCCTTACACCTACTGTAGATATCAAAAACCTATGATGTCTGCCTGCTTCCATCATGCCTTGCGTTATGTCCATGCAAGGCAGATGTGAATGTTCAGTTCGGCACAGCCAATCTGGTCTCTGTCCTTTGAGATGGTTGTCTGTCATTTACACCTTCTGGGCTGCATTGCCTTGATTCTGTTCTCATTTAGCCTGAATGGTTGTGTAAAGCTGTCTCCTAGGAGTGCCACTCTACTGTTCATGCTGTTTATTTTCCCTTTATTCAATCTGTATGCAATCAGTGTTTGATTATTGTCACTCTATGGGAGGCCTCTCTATAATGAAGGGCTGCAGTGGAAGCCTGGGAGAGGTTCTATAGACACAACAGAAATGGTGTGTAAGTTGATGGATGCCGGGTGTATGAAAACTGAAAAGATGCTGAAAAAAAAAAAAAGATATTCCTCTCCAACATTCTTATTAGTTTACAGCAGACAGTCCCCTCTGTCAACTTGTCAGCCTCTTACCAGAACTCGCAGGTAATTGTATTAGGTTTTCAGCCCAAAATCGAATTAACCACTGCATCACCTTGATGGTTTATGTACTACAGAAGAACAGAAGCAGCACAATTTTGGTTTTGTCAGACAGCTTGCTTAGGTTTTCTTTTTTAAATCCAATAGAAAAATGATTGTTTCGTTGTTTCTTTAGGAATTTCCTGTGCATTTTCTAGCTTGTCTGCCTGAGAGTGTCTACTCTCTGCACAATTACGGTATCCAACATTCTTTAATTTTTGTTTTCTTTCCTTTTACAATTGTACAATCTAAACCTGATTTACTATTGTAAGTATTATTGTAAAAACATCTGACAAATGAATTGCCAACCATGGAGGTGGACTAGTGGACAAATCAGGCCAAACAATAAGTGTGTATTATAATTAACAGACCATCTTTTAGACACCATGACGTATTCTCTCTATTAACTGCATTGCAGCAGCTTTAAAACACTCAGTAAATACCTTTACCTTTTTGTAATTACTATTCGTTCTATCAAAGGTTTCAGTTTAAACTCAGTCTGATAAAAACAAATCATAAAGCACAATATGAATTTGAACATACAAGCCTCATCATCTGGCAGCCTTATTAGGATGACACACTATCAAAAACTTGCACAACTTGACGACAAAGGAGTACAAAAACACTTATTCTTGAATTTTAAGTTGCACTTTTGTCATTTTTTGTTTCAATGTTTGCATTCTGGAATTTGTAGTCCGAAGAGTATTTTTTAGGAAGTTTAACTGCAAAACAGCAAGGAAAGTATGAGAAACACACAGTGTTATTTTTTCGACTGACTTCTGTGGAAGCAACACAAACATCACCCTGCAATAACATTCCCTCCCTTTTTTTTATAAAATATTTTTCAAATAAAAATGTTAAAGCTACGATACATACCTGTATTTGTGTCTTCCTCTTCAAGTTCTTTGAAATACACTGCACCTTATTTTTAACAATTCCATTACCTAAATTGCACTGTATTGTAAGCATTCAAATCTAATCATCATTGCACAATTAAATACTGGCACATGTCATCATTAACATTACAAGCTAAGGATGCACGGAGCATGCAGATCCCCAGGTATCTCACTGGTCCCAATGCTACAGCATTAAAGTAAGTGGTACCTGAACAGCGAAGATCAATGTATTTCCATTTCAATGCTCTTACATTCAGCATCACACAATAAACTGCATCTGTAACCCGCTCAGGTCAAGACACTCCTGCAAATTACCTGGGAAGGTTATATATTACAATAGAACACAGAAAAACACAGTAAACCCCAAGCTCTTGCATGCAGAAACATACCAATTGAAAGCAAAGGCTTCTTCTATTATTGTTACCCTGGGAATTGTGGCTATTTTAATACACCATACCTGCGATTAACGTACTGCGACAAAACTGCAGTGTGTAGTGTTGCAATAGTGTGGGTACAGAGGTTACTGCTGTGATGATTTAACTCATAAATCTTCCAACCTGCAACAACAAAACTTCCTAACTTAGACATGTAACATTGCATCTTCCCCCACGTCTCTCATCAAGTCATTTATAGCAGTTTTTGAGCAACGTAAAAAACACTCTAATCTGGGGTCGTTAAATGATTCCAGCACAATCCGAGAGCAGTTAGACCACACCAGAGGATACCAGATTTTTGAACTGTCAGAAAGTGAAAAACATTCACTTAGTCTTGGCAAGCCTGTTAGTCAATGAACTTCAATGGTTTACTGTTCAGAAATGCACACACCATAGAACGTGTTTTATTTTTTTATATTGCGTCACTCAGAATGTGCATGTTGTGTTAGTTTGTTTTGTTCAAGCTCTTTCACAGCCTTCTGTGCATGACTTAATCTACAAACCAAATTATATGTAGATTACTGTCAAGCATCCCCTTCCTTACAGAGGGTTAATTTACATAGAGGAAACATGCCAGAGAGCGGCCTTTATTGAAAACAGATTTATTAAGGAACCGTCATGAATAAAAGAAAGTCATCATAATGCTGGTCTATTGTATTTTACAGCAGCGCTGTACTTTATAAAGGTCGCTTTTAAAATGATTTTTTAAAGTAAAGAAAAATACTGATGCTCTATACTTGTGGAATCCTAATTGGGGAGGACAGGTTCACGTTTTCATACAGAGCACACCAAAAATGCAGAAAGTAACTGAAGGCAATGTTGTTCCACTGTAAGCAGCTTTCCCACAAAGTCTGCAAAGTGTTGCTTAGAAATGTAAATGAAAGCTAGCCCATGGCTGATCGACTTTGACATTTAAATAACATTGATACACACGTTCTGGCCACTTTATTGGGAACTGTACCTACTAATCAGTAGTAGCCGTTTACAGCCCTATAGATTATATTAGAACCCCCAGAGTTTACAGTCTTATTACTGCTGTAAAAATTATAAGGTCTGTTATGTACACCACAGCACACAGACCGGCAATTTAATGAAAATGACGACCAGATTTCAAAATGTTAGTGATGAAAATAGACATGTTCGAAAAAAGACGCAGAGTGATATAAATTTTACTAAAAGCATAACTGAAAGAAAATGGAGAAAACAGGAAAATTCATCAAATACCAGTATAGCAACTCGACAACATTACAGTAAACTGGAAAGACAGCTATCTAACGTGACGCAAATGACAGTTCAATTTACTACAATAATCAAACGGACTTCACAAAAAAAGAAAGTTTCAAAAGCATTAAAAAAAAAACAACGGAAGGGAAATGGTCATATGTGCTACTTTTTCAAGCTATTGTAAACGGCTACAACGAATTATAACAAATAAAGTACACCAAAGTGTGCAATATAAAGCCTGTAATTGTATCTCAGGCTTCTGGTGACATGGATACTCCACCTTCGGTCTCGTCACTTATCTTGCCACGAGAGTTTATTGCTTATATTATTATTATCGATGCTTTATTTTTTTAACATAAAAAAGCGATCATAACATTCAGCATGCAACTTGTTTATACTGTCCTACTTTGATTCCTTGGACCAGTTTTGTGATTTGATGAGTTGTTCTTTTCAGCCTCCTGTCAAGTTCATCCTCCTTTATAAAGCTTTGACACATCTGACAGTATTTCTTTTGCTCTCATGATATCACAGTGTAAGAATGTAGCCTATAGCACTAATAGAAACTTGGGAGTGGGGAGGGGAGTGCAAATGATCCTTCATTACAAATAAACATTACTCTACATTGATCCAGCACATAGAAAACATATACAAGTTGACATGTGCATTATGTATCTTCAGAACAACAATATTTACCAGAAATACAATATCTATTAACTATTTTATCAGGCCTTCATAATACAAGGGCTATAGTTCTTTGGCCTTTACAGACAAGTAGTATTCAATGTTGATGAGACAATTATGTTGTACAGTGTGTCATCTGTTCAAGGATTCATGAAAAAATATATCTTTCAGCCCTTCAAAGCTTTGGGTTTGTCCATGTAAAACTACATCTTAGAGACTAAATTACTATTATTAAAGATAATTCTACTCCAGATATTTCAGACTGCAACCAAATCCCTAGATTACTACACACTGTACTACTGTCACACAGCAAAGGGTACTGCACATGTTGCATGGAGACCCTTTTCCTCATGCACCTGCTGTACCTCAGAACCATTATATGGTATAGTATCCCAATCCAAATAATCTAAACTGTGGGTACAAATAAAATGTACTATGGAAACACAAAATTAGACATTTTTGGAAAAAACTTCAGCTTTGGAGAACTGTATATTAGGATCACATCTGTTTCTGATGTTCATATAACATGCCCTAAATTTTACATGCAAGTGAAGCCACCATTATAAAATATGGTTACCAAAAGTGAGACTGCAGTTACCCTAAATGAGGTGAACCGTACACATTTTAACCATGCCAGTGTTGTTCTGGTGACATGTTCACATTACTGGATGAACACAATCTTTAATAATTCAATTGTTTACTTTATATGTATTTATAGAAGTTTCGTAGTGTAGTAGTGATGTGTGTTTATAGGCTTTGACTGTTGGCTGCACCTCTCCACTCCCAGTTATATATTATAAAAAACACTTTTGGGATCATTTTGGAAACATCCATCCATCCATTATATGTAACCGCTTAATCCTATAGAGGGTCGCGGTGAGCCGGAGCCTAACCCGGCAGACACAGGTCGCAAGGCAGGACTACACCCTGGATGGGATGCCAGTCCATCGTAGGGCAACTAAGGGGCAATTTAGAGAGTCCAATCCACCTAGCCAGCATGTCATTGGACTGTGAGGAAAACGGAACACATGGGGAAAACCCACACAAACACGGGAAGAACATGCAAACTCCACACAGACAGACCCCTGAAACCGGAATCGAACCCAGGACCCTGGAGCTGTGAGGCAGCAGCGCTAACCAACCGCACCACCCATTTTGGAAACATACTTAATAGAATTAAATGTTACACTGCTGCATTGCAAGAAAGTCAGAAATCTTTTTTTTTTTAAATCTCACAAAATCCAATACATTTCAGTTTCATTTTATGTTAGATACATGTCCAAAACAGCCAGTAGCAATGTTGTTGTATGTTTCTATTTGTCAAATCCCATATGTATTTTGTACCCATCCAAGCACTTTGCCCTGCTGTCACCTAAATTACTGGCAGGAAAAAATGCAGGTCTTTAAAACTTAGTTTCGACCTCAACTGCATATTTCCGTACTTTAATAAAGTGGAAAATCAATGTGCAACTCCTAAAACAGATCCGACAGGCAACCTAAGAAGTGCCATTTGGTTGAAATTAAACAATTGACTGTGAAATATTGGAGCACATATACAAGCAATACAACATTACAGCTCAATCCAGTCCGAACAAAGGGGCCAGCGAGCAGAAGATGCATGCAGAAAAGAATCCTGTGACTACGTTCCAAAGCTCTGACAGCTTAAGACTGTCTGTGAAAGGAGTTGTTCAATATTTTTATTGTCAGCTCTCAATGTTCAGTTCTGGCTTGGAGTTTGCACGCTAACACGGCCAGCCCTTCCTCCCCAGGGGCCTTATTTACTGAAAATGGTTCTTTCCTCAACTTGGTGTCAACCTTTGGGAAAAAAAAAAAAAATAGCACTACAATGCATTTTTAGGAGAGTCAGTGAATACCAGGATGGTAAATTCTTACACGCTAACATTTTTTCTGACGTTTTAACTGTAAACAGCTCTATTTGATTAAATGTTTCAACAGTTATGAGTCAAACATAAAATACAAGGCCATTTCAGTTTTTTCGCTCTTATAATAACATTGCATACTTTTGTTTGCGCTCTTATCCATTCTTTCCTTTTCCTGTCTCCTTGTTATTCCCAGCATGCATCTTTCCATACTCCGCTGAGTCGTTTGTAATCTTCAGCAACGGAGAACCAAATGTGCAAAATCAACAGAAGAGGAATGGGCTGGAGTGCCTTTGGAAGATTAAGCATGGTTCTGAAAGGCAAACTACCCTTATGCAATGCAAAACTGACTCAAAAAATAAATAAATAAATAAAATTATCTACAATATAGGAATTGATGTGTAATTGAGGAAGGATTTTATTTTGTACTGGCATAGAACTGGCAGAACCAAAAATTAAGAAAACAGTGGCAGTGCATGTGCCTGGTATTCAATTCTCCAAATGAAACACTTCAGATGTGTAATCACCCCATTACACACAATGACATGCCCATCACATCTTTATATTCAATCAGGTTATCGGACATCTTTACAGCTGATTCACTTTGTTGAGCTGGCTTCTACATCTGATACTAATGAAGAAGCAAAGTGCTGATGAAGCACACAGGTCTTTGACCTTTTTTGTGTTTTCCTGCCTTAAGTTTGTTTTTGTTTGTTTTTTAAACTTACTTTGAAAGGCAAAAACAATTCTGCTGTACTATTAAAATCCCACCTCAGGTTATTAATAGGATTAAAACTGCTTTAAAATTATTAAAACGGCTTATTCTATAACAGCTCCTCAGTTTTAATTGTTTTGTCGCGTGCAGAATTTTAAAAAGGACAACCACGTCAGTGAATTCTGAATGTTTAGGTAAACAATCAAATAAATCTTTTTACAGATTTCAAAGTTCTCGAGTTGTGTTCTTACTCTTCAATTTTTTTTTCTAAGTACAGCACTCTTGTTTCTCCTTCCAACATCTGAGTAAAGCAGCTGAAATCAACACCCTGTACAATAACATAATGATGAAGGACTGTACTGTCATCGTTCAAGTCAATCCGGCCAATTACCCATTTCTCCTGAACAAAAAATAAAACAAAGAAACCTTAGTATAGAGTTGAAATGTTGTCCATCTATCAATTAGAAAATTGGGAATATCTCCTAAACAGCAAAAATACCAGCACTGTTCTTTGTCATACAATTAAGAAGCAATTTTTAAAATCTATATATACAGTATCAAACACTAATTGTAATTCCATACTGACCATGCTAGACACAACTCCTAACATAACATACATAATTCAAATTTAGTCTGACCGTTGGTCCAGAATAATGGCTTTGCAATATCCCCAGGGTTTATTCCCTGCTACTAGGGTTTGAACATTGTGTTGATCAACTCACTTTCTCCATATAGATCTCTTGAGGTTAGAAATACATTGCATTCAATTGATGCTTCTGACCTTTGACATTCTGTCTTACTGTATCTGGAAATGCTGCCATATAGGATTATGATCCAGGGCAGTTGTATGATGTATTTTCATTTGTACTGCAATTCATTTTTAGTTTTCTTTTTTTGTCATCCTCTATACTTAAGGCAAGGCCTTAAGAAAACTGAGGTAGCATATAGCTTATCATGTTTTATAGGACATGGCATTTTCCTCTGCAGTCAAGAAAACAAGCTCTGAAAAGAACACAAAACCTACAATAAAAACTTGCATTGTCTGAACCAGAGAACTACTGTATTACAAACTCAAAACAATGAGCAATCCAATTTATAAAATAGGAAGCTACGAACTGGCAGATAATGGGATTAGGTTCAAAGAGATTACAAAATATTCCCAGTTACCCAAATGGACCAAATATAGTACATTTGTTCATTACATATTAAACAGATGTACAGATTTATTTTGATTTTTATAAAAGCAAACATGCATTTCACAATTTTCTGTATCAAATCCCTATTTACTATACCTGGAATGGAATAAAAATGTATGTATATGTAAAACATATCATAGAAACACTCTTACAGAGGACCCCAACTCTTGAGAGATAATTATATACAGTGCCTTGCATAAGTATTCACCCCCTTTGGACTTTTCCACATTTTGTAGTGTTACAACCTGGAATTAAAATGGATTTAATTGGGATTTTTTGTCACTGATCTACACAAAATATTCCATAATGTCGAAGTAGGGAAAAAAATCTACATATTTTTCAAAATTATTTACTAATAAAAAACTGAAAAGTCTTCATTGCATAAGTATTCACCCCCTTTGCATTGACACCTCTAAATAAGCTCTGGTGCAACCAATTGCCTTCAGAAGTCACATAATTAGTTGAATTAGTTGCACCTGTGTGCAATTAAAGTGTCACATGATCTCAGATTAAATACACCTGTTTCTGGAAGGCCCCAGAGTTTGTTAGAGAGCATATCTAAACAAACAGCATCATGAAGACCAAGGAGCTATCAAAACAAGTCCGGGATAAAGTTCTGGAGAAGCACCAATCAGGGTTGGGTTATAAAAAAAATCCCAAACTTTGAACATCCCCCGGATCACCGTTAAATCCATTATTAAAAAATTGAAAGAATATGGCACAACCGCGACTCTGCCTAGAGAAGGCCGTCCACCAAAACTCAGTGACCAGGTAAGGAGGGCATTAGTCAGAGAAGCAACCAAGAGACCAATGGTAACTCTGAAGGAGCTGGAGAGATCCACAGCTGAGATGGGAGAAACCGTCTATGAGACAACTAGAACCCGGACGCTCCACAAAGCTGGGCTTTATGGAAGAGTGACGAGAAGAAAGCCATTGCTGAAAAAAAAAACATATAAAACCCTGTTTGGATTTTGCCAAAAGCCATGTGGGAGACACAGCAAACATGTGGAAAAAGGTTCTCTGGTCTGATGAGACCAAAATTGAACTGTTTGGATTTTGCCAAAAGCCATGTGGGAGACACAGCAAACATGTGGAAAAAGGTTCTCTGGTCTGATGAGACCAAACTAGGACTTTTTAGCGCAAAACGCTATGTGTGGCGCAAAGCCAAGACTGCTCATCACCCTGAGAACACCATGCCCACAGTGAAGTATGGGGATGCTTTTCATTGGCAGGGACTGGGAACTGGTCAGGATTGAAGGCAAGATGGATGGAGCCAAATACAGGGAAATTCTAGAAGAAAACCTGTTTCAGTCTGCAAGAGACCTAGGACTGGGGTGGAGGTTCACCTTCCAGCAGGACAATGACCCTAAACACACAGCCAAAGCTACACTGGAGTGGTTTAAAAACAAGAACCTGAATGTCTTAGAATGGCCCAGTCAAAGCCCAGAACTCAATCCGATTGAGAATCGGTGGCAAGACTTGAAAATTGCTGTTCACCAACGGTCCCCATCCAACTTGACAGAGCTTGAGCAATTTTGCCAAGAAGAATGGACAAAAATTGCAGGATCCAGATGTGCAAAGCTGGTAGAGACTTACCCAAAAAGACTCACAGCTGTAATTGCTGCCAAAGGTGCTTCTACCAAGTATTGACTCGGGGGTGAATACTTATGCAACCAACAAATTTCTTTTTTTTTGTTTAATTAACTTTTGTGTCACAATAAAAAATATTTTGCACCTTCAAAGTGTTAAGTATGTTGTGTAAATCAAATGGTAAAAATCCCAATTAAAATCCATTTTAATTCCAGGTTGTAACACTACAAAATGTGGAAAAGTCCAAGGGGGGTGAATACTTATGCAAGGCACTGTATTTACTGTATTGTGGCTTAAGTACCGTTGGCATATGCTCGTTTATTATAGGAATACATTGTACACTGATAAAGAAGCAGGTGTCTGGAAGGACAATCACTTCATGATTCAGCGGCAGGTAAAGAGCTTTATTTTAATTATAAATTAACATGACCGATCAAAATGAAAGACTGAAAGCAAAAGCAGACTTGTGTCTACAATTGAAATGAAAGTAGCTGTGAAGTGTTACCATCTCAGACACTCCTTGTGTTAGGTTTTAACCTTAGCAAAGATTGCAGGTTGAAGACAAACCAAAAAGACTGACTTGCTGAGCATGTGTGAGAATTGCTTCACATGGTGGATTTTGTGTAGCATCCAAATTCAGGTCCGATACACTATATTATTTTTTTAAAAAAGGGCATGGGCCGTTAACAAAAACGTTAAATTCACTTACAAAAACAAATAAGCAAGTCCTTGGTAAACTCTTTGTGATTTATGGCATTGTTATTTGCGTGTTCTGGTAAATTGTCTGTTAAGGCCATCAGGCACTTCAGATAATAAGGGAATACAAATTAAAAACAAAGAATGAGCGACCCTGTGTGACCCTGAGCAAGTCACTTAACCTCCTTGTGTCGCTCTTCGGGTGAGACGTAGTTGTAAGTGACTCTGCAGCTGATGCATAGTTCACACACCCTGGTCTCTGTAAGTCACCTTGGATAAAGCCGTCTGCTAAATAAACAAATAATAATAATAATAATAATAATAATAATAATAATAATAATAATAATACCCTCTGCTGCTGCAGGTAGTTGGTTTAGCTCACAAAGGGAGGATCGGATGATATGTGGGGTTTAAAATAAATCCATTATATCAAAGTCCAATCAATGTAGACTTGACTTCCCCCACCTCGATCTAATAATTTAGTTAGCAATTAAACTGCATCTGATCTGTATTCCATGATCATTAAACAGCTTAAGATAAAGTGAATATCTACAGTGATAGCTACTGGCAGTGATACATAATTCAGATGATAGCTAGAATATTATCATTAAGAATTGCCATGGACGTCTGGGGCTTAAAAAAAGGAGGAGGCAATTTTGGGTATAATGTCTTTTTCCGATATAATGACACATACTGTACTTAGTAATGCGATTTGATTGAAAATGCTTCGATTTGAAGAAGTCTTAATTTTATGTTAATTTTAAAATGTCCTCTGATCCCCTCATAGGTCATGCTTTACAGCGATATAGTGCAGTAAATGTGTTTGGCATCATCTTTGCTGGTCTGCTAATGGTTGTTGTCAAGTACAGCCAAACAAAAACTGTTAGCATTAACTACATGAAGGAGGGCACCTTCCATCCGTTGAGCTGGAGTTGCCTTGTGCCATGAAGGAGGAGCTGAACTGAGACCAAGACCCCCTCTTCCATGCTGAACTTGCCCCATGATATCACTGATTCGAAGGGCAGTCTTTGCATCTTCCACAGCTTTCCTTGCCGCCCACTTTCTTCCAGTTTAACACAGGTGCTGCTTCCCTTACGCATTTGTCGCGTGACTCTACTAATGTAATTTCCAGTGGGACCTTGGCGCACTTAAACTCCTCGGTTAGAGAGGAGACTGATAGCTGCAGTTTTTCTTTACCATAAAGTCCCACTCTGCTGAGGCAGCGTGGAACTCCCAACCATTTCCTGATGTATGAACTGATTAAAGCTTCCAACTTCTCTACTGTTGTCAAAGAAACCTCATACACAGTCAGTGGTCACAGCAACACTGGTTCGTTTCTCTCTTATGCTGGTTTGTCTGACCGGGTTCGCAAGGATCATTAGGTTCATAACTATCCATGCAAGTCCTCCTCACGTCTATGACAGGGGTGCTGATATCCTGCAAACTGTGGTTTGCTTACTGTCTCTAGATTTCATTAGATTGACTTGACTGACTTCGTAAGAAGTACTGATCAATGCGAGGCCTTTGTCCCTTCTCCCTCAAGCATTTCATTTACAATACACCCTGCATGGTCACTACACTCTTGGTACCCTTGAAATTCTCTATTACACTGTAACTGTATCCTTGTTAACTCCTGTATGTTTGATGGTACATTTTGGGTCAGTTTTAACTAAGAAAGTTGTAACAAAAGTACTCTCCATTCTCATATCCGTTACCGTTCCTAAGTTGTTAACCGTGTTGTCCAACATGGATTCATCTTCCGCCCCCTGCTCTCGCAGACTCTAGGGGTATTTTTCTCTTTAATTTCTTAGAAGCCTTGGGCGGGGGTCTCCAGAATCTTATAAACACAGAGCTGGATACTGCTGACAAGGATAGCTAACCCTTGCCAGCCCCAATGGGGTCTCTTTCCTCCTGTCAGCTGAAGATATATATGCATTACTGAGGCAAGTGACATGAAAAAGCAGGTAACCATGACACGTTTACAAAAATTGCACAAGAATGAGCGGTTTTCAAGCTGTATCTTGAGAATAAAAGTGCATGCAGGATACTGTATGTAACGGTGCCTCCACTGCTGTGTATACCTGTTGCCAGGCATTTGCATCCTCCATGGGGAACAATAAATGGGTAACTCATACATCAACACAATGGATTGTACCACAGATTTTAATAGCCCCCGTAGACAAATCAATATATAAATATCTGGATTATAAATGTGAGAGTTTCTCAGAATGTCTTTAAAGTTAATTTAAATGCAGAATCACTGAGCTAGGGGTGGCTTAAAAAGAGAGTGATCACATCTTCACTAAGTGTTGTGTGGGCACCAAAGACGCTGGATTTCTTTCATCTTCATCAGAATTCTGACTCCACTCAATAACCACTCTTTCGGGCTGTTTAGGTTCACAGTTGATAATTAGAAGAATATTCGAGCAATCTTTATTGGTGCTCTCGGGATGATGTCTTTATGTCGAAGGGGACCTGCTTCCCACTACAACATATTAGTTAATATGTGCGGGATAGCACCGGATCCCAGACCTTTTTGTCTAACAGGTGAGAATTATATAGTTTGCAATTTATATGGAGAAAAAAAAAGAAATAAAACGCTTTCCAGTTCCATTAATTGAATGACAAAATAGTACTGTAATGGTATGTTTTAGAATGCAACATCTAGGGAGTAAGAAAAGTGACTTATTACAATCATCAAAATCACCGGCAAAAAATTTACACACTTAACAACAGTGTCAACGAACTTGTTCATCAGCCCGACAGTGGCACTGTTCAGAGCTGAAGATTATGTTAAAAACATAGCTAGGCATGCAGCTACTGACACCACCAGTAAGGCACGAAACCCACAAGCCAATGAGAACTTGAAGCATATGTGGAAGCTACTGCAATTCAAGGTCAGTACATTAGGTCTAGAAACAAAATTTCTCTCTCTTGCAGTCTAATATATTTTGTTTTCAAAATAAACAAAAAAAAGGTCAGGATCGCTGGCATTCCAAAACTACATGGCTTGAAGGTCACAGGTCAGTGTTCTTACTGGGTGATAAATCTATTTTATTATTGTTATTGACCACTGGCCTGTGTCAAAAGTGGCGATTAATGAGATCTATAGTAATGAACTACATTTTTGTAAGACACTGGTACAAAACTATTTTGGCCTCTCCTTGGTACAACTGCCCCATGTATAATAGTGCACTTCCTAATTGCAGGAAATTTGTGTAAACTAATAACATACTGAAGAATGCAACAGCCTGTTTCTGTTATGTACTTTAAAATGGGGAAACTTAGTTCTCACATTAAATTTCTCAATTCTGCAATAAATGAACAGACTCCAACAAGCAGAGTAATTCAATACCCCTGTAGTTTTACTGTTATTATTCCCAGCATATTCATTGTGTGTAAGCTAAGTGTGTTAAAGGAAATAGAGATTTTACAATCTATCAAAACAGACAGGAGGTCTTCCTTGTAAAAGGCTAACAAAGCTGCATCATCAGATTCCTCATTAAGACCATACTGTGCTTTTGTAATAGTTGACTAAATATGCAATTAAGGGCACAAGTTGTAACAGCATGGATTTTACATATAAACCGACAGAAAATGTAAACTTTTTCAACTAAGCAGATGAATAAACGGATATTAAAATAAGCTTTCAAACAATAAGCAATAAACCAGAGGCTGGGCATCAAGTCACCTTGTTTAATATTTTTTTTATGCAGACAGCCCAGCTTAGATATTGTCGTCTCAGCTTTCCACTGGTTGAACGGTCGGAGGTGTATGACCAATATAAAAGGTCCAGTCAAAGTCAGGATACACTACTGGCAGCATTACCACAGCTGGGGAAGTAAATCCACATTGAAATGCTTGAAGCATTACTTGATTTATGGTCACAATGAAAACCTTGTTTTGTGAATCCTTGTGGAACATTCCCTACTCCTGCACAAAAGGAAAATACATACCAAAATAAAAAAGTTCAGAAGTGACTCACACCCAGCTGAGCCAGAAACTTGAACTTAACCCTTTGTTACACAGAGAATGTCTACAAATACTGGAAATCGAAATGGACACTATTGTATGTATTTATGAATGACATTAGAATATCAGTCAGTTATATTAGAATAGTTATGTTTTTTTTTCATCTTCAGAATACCCCACCATCCACATCATCTAGTTACAGATATGGCGTCTAATCAATTTATTGAAACTGAAAGTCTATCTCCAATATATCTAACAAATGAGCAGACAATAATTCAAACACATCCTACTGTCTCAAGGAAGCATATAATCAAATCGTGCTCTTTCTTTAAAATTGAGGCAATCACAGAACATATTGATCCATATACAGTACATCAGCATAGCAGTGGTTCTATATTATAGGGTGGCACTGGATGTCAATATAACAAATTTAAAAAAACAAAAGCTATGGTCTCTATGGTAACTTTTGAAATACCACACTAGTATTTTTTTTTTTTTTTCTGAATCCGTACCAGTGCTATCTCAGTTAATCCACAATAGAGTATTTATTTCATCATAGACCTCTCCACCAATCAGATCACATAATTAAGGCTATGATTTTGGCTCAGCACATCTACAGTAATCCATCGTGTATCTGCCTGTCACATATCTGCCCTACCCGTTTATCCGCCATGATCAAGCTCTTCAGCAACGTTAGCTTATTATTGAACAGAGAAGATTTGTTTAGAGATTGTAAAGCCCACCACAGTTTTCGTACCCCGTGTTGTTTGCTGGTAGTTGTCACGTGAACTGTTGACTGTGTTGACTTGATATGTAAATAAATCTTGTTCGCCTGCAGGGTATATCAACTTCAACCTCCGTCTTGATCTCCTTCCGGTCACTCAGCAGTGAATGCACGCACCCACACGGCAGACGGCTACTCTGTCACCAGCATTAATACCCTGTATCTTTCTAAACAAGGGATTTAGGGGAGCTCCCTAATAAAAGCTGAATCTCAAAACAATAATTGTGTGAATGTAGTAAGTGTTAAATCTGTGTATAATGGTATTTAAAACAGGATTCATTTATCCCACCTACGGTACTTAAATGTATCCAATTTTGCGAATGCAGTCTGTATTTAAGTATGAACAATAGCTGTGACCACTTCGCACAGTCAAAAGGGCTGTGACATGATGCGTCCTTTGTACAGCAAATAGTGAAGCTGCACAGATTTTAGCTGTCTGCGCCAGACATAGCACATTCATCTGCGACAGAAGCATGAACCAGGCTTTACAGTTTTCAACAATTCTGAAACAAACAGCATGTTGTAAAGAATGCCTCTAAGTTGGTAAACTTCTGTTCTCCGATGCAGTTGTTCTTCTGTCTTTAAAGAAAACAGCTCACTTGCAATGTTTTGGTATTTTAGTGGTCACCCATTTACATGCTTGCTCGCTTAGCTATCTCATTCGCTGGTCTACATGGATTACAGGGACATAAAATGGACTACACAAGTAATCTAAATCTAATTATCACTTGATAAACACTAAATAAAATATCTGGTGTCACACACCATCATGAAGTCAAATAGGTGACCGAGGTAATGTTTTCATTAACACAGTGCCTCCCAATCTAAGCTACTACTTTTCAAAAGCTGGCCAGCATGACCACCTGTTTCAGGTCCTGGAAGGACACATTCTTATTTTGAGGGGAATCTAATTATTGTGATGTGTAGTTTCTTAATGAATCATATGCACAGTCTACACAAACTACTAATTCATAAATTAAAATTCATTTCAGAATTACTTGTCCTTCGCTTTCATTAACACACAAGGTTACAAGTGTCTATAATTACATACAGTACCCAACTATAATTTTTATAGGAAGTATGACACTGGTTCACTGATTAGAAAATCAGTTGGGACGCTATAGAGCTTAAATACACAAGAGGGTGCTGTTTTTGCATCTCCAATAGTATTGTAATGTATCTGCAATTATAAACTAAATATATTACAAATGTGTGAGGGTCAAACCCTCACTGTAATATTTTACAGCACTGTGAAAATAGTTTTTAAAAAATAAACCTGTGGCAGGGAAAAATAAATAAATAAATACTTAACTGATTTAATAAACACTAGACGTGGTTAAAAAGATGCTACTGAAGGCTGAACGCCGATATCGCCCTGAACAGGTGCATATGTTCAGAGAGCTATATAGGATTTGCTTATTGTATTTTATTTATTTTCTCTTTCAAATTATTAACTGTTTAAGTGTTGCATTTTATCCACTGTTCCGGGTTAAGTGCAGTAGGAATAAAGATATTTCTACTTTTGGATAAATACAGTCGTTTGTCTCTGAGTTCCTGCAACTTTACCTGGGTTGCCCGAACAAAATGGATCACTGTATCGTTTAAAAGGTGAACATGCGTAAATAAAGCAACAAAATGCAGAACTAGATGAAGTCTCACAGAACATATATACAGATAAATACAAAATGACATTGCATTTATAATAGCACATATACATTCTGCATTTTGTATTTTTATTTTTTGCCCTTTTGAGGTTAGTGTTTACCTTTTGTCGGATCTCTTCCTCCATTTTCACTGGGGAGCCGAACTCAGCCACCTGCTTCACTCCTTCACTAGCGTAGTCTCCATACTCCCACAAGACATAATCCTTCGAGTGGGAAGCCCCAATGATCGCCGACCAGTGGTTAGCACGTCCTTTGGAAAAACAGAACAGGTTTATTTAATGTATTAATGTATTTATTCTTTAAGACGTTGTTTTTCAAGAGAAGCATCCATGTGCCATTTCAGACCTGACAGTCAGTGTGTTAAATAAAGACCAAACCTATTCATTTCTTGAACTATTCAATTAAAAAAAGCACAATTTTGTTGTGCTTCAGTTCATTATTAGTACCAGTTTTTGCGCAACAGTATTGTAACAAACTAATCATCTTCACTCAGGCTCTTGAAGAAAGATACACAGCTCAAAGGAGGACTGCCGCTAATATAATTGCCTTTCAGATTCCTTTTAAGACTGTCAGTGTGCTATAAAAATGTTACCTTGTGAACTGCATGATAGCCATCATTAAAGCCATCATTAAATGACCACAAAACAAAGCAAGTGAAAAAGATTATAAGCCATTTCTAAATAACTTAGCTCAACTCTTTCAACATCACCTGAACCATCTAGGAAAGTAACTCCACTCAAGTCAAGCAGAAAGCTAATCGCAGTCTGGGAAAAATAACTCCACTCAACCAAAGCAAACTGGTCTGAGGCATTTCCAGATAGAAAACTTATAAAAGAGTTATAAAAGACCTTGGAACTATTTAATCGGTTATCTTTATTTGCAGTGTTTTCAAGTACAAACAAGCAAGCTTATAATGTGTCTTTCACTGCTGTTGCAGATTGGGCCTTAGTGATTTTACTAGAAATGTTTAAATTAGATTTTCAGTTCTGCTGCACATTTGAATGCCAAGCTCTAGGTCTGCACCTAAATTTGGAAGTGACTGCTTATAGTTGAGAAATGAGTTTACAGTACATCAACAGAACGGATATATCACTTCATGACTGCAGTATATATTCCTTTCAGGCTTTTGATTCACAACATCCTCTTCTCAATTGCTGTCTGAAATCCCAACCTTCCTGCTCATGTTATTTCAGTGCTTTCATTTCACCTTTTCATATATAGCCTCACTGCAGTGCCCTATGACTTAATCTACCAGTGGAAAGAGATTACCATATTGCTGTCACAAATATCTACACCAGCGTCAGGTCCCACTGAGATCATGAACTCTACAAAAGCAACACTGCCTTGATACTAGTTACAGTAGCCTTGTGGGGTCCAGAGTTAGCAATAAAACCGTGACAGCAACAGTAATGGGACAGGCAAGCCAGCCAGGTAAAGTGAAGGAAAGAGTGATAAACTCAATCGATTTCTAACATTCAGTCTCAAGTTCACTCCTCCAAACAAAATGGAAAACCCATTGAGTAAATAAATCTGTTCTGACCCATTGCATTCTTTCCTATAGCGCTCGAAATAGTGCCATGATTCACTAGAATAGTGGTGCCTATTGAAGATCTCAACATTCTACTGTTCTGTTGCTAGAGACGGTGGCCTGAGAACCTTGTATTATTGCTCGCATTTTATACTTCAATTTGGAATATGCCGAAATTTCAAAGACAGCGTTACACATAAAAAAAAAAAGTTGATGCTGCTACTGGGAAACTAATCCCTTCATGTGTCACTGTTCAAACTCACTCCAATGGTCTAGCTGCAATCAGGCTATGTGGATAACAAAACGAGCAACCCCTGTAGTCTGGCCGGGCACCTGCGGGCTTGCCTGTAAGCTGCATAGAGCTGCGTTGTCCACCGACGCTCTAGCTCTGAGGTGGCTGCATGGTGAGTCTGCAGTGTGAAAAGAAGTGGTCGGATGACCGCGCGGGGGTGATAGCGGTGAGCTGAGCCTAAAAATAATTGGATATTCTAAATTGGGAGATGATATAAAAAATAAATTGGCGACTACGAAATTTAAAAAAAAAAAAAAAACGAACTTTCAGTAAAGCCTGTATTAATAACTCCCATTACTTATATGCAGAGTTAATGTTCTGGCCAAATATCTGTGATGTTCAATGTGCTGTGACTACTAAAGATTTAGGGTTTTGAATAAACCCAGTAATTGTATAAACTTGTTTGTTAAGCTGCAGGACTCAATTAATGACTTTTACAAATAAAAAGTTTAATTTTTAATGTGAATGTTGTTTTGGGTTTTTTTTTTGCTATTCCTTTTAGAATAGATTTTTGTATGATATTGATTTTTGTTGCTGAAAATTTAATAATGCACTGTGGGAAATATCCACCTAGAGTAGAACAAGCATTAATATGCAATCACAGAATTTAAAATCTAATAATATTTCATATTTCCTTTGATACTGTGAACATTGATTTTTTTTTTTTATGTCAATTCTTGAAAAATGTATGTTAAATGATTTTAATTAGGAATGGAGAAGAGGGGAGGGGGTCTAAGGACCTTAGTAATGGTTTCAGCATTACAATTTGATTTAATAAAATAATAAATTAACAAAATTACCCTTTTTAAACTCTTCACTGCCAGGGCCAGGTCAAAATCCATGCAGAGAACTGATGTTGTGTAGCCCAGTGGCAAAATGCCAAGGCAACTCAATCTATGCATATGGATTTCAGGAAATAAACCCTTAAAAGAAACCCAGTTACTCAATGCTGCAAGGAATCCACCACGTGTGTTGCACGTTACATATGAACAGTTACATTACGTTCCAGAAGTACAACTTCTAATATTAAAAGGCAGTCTGACAAAATCTGTGGCTCATATGGGCTTCTAAATCTACTTGAATATTATTATTATTTTTTTTTTTAGCAGACGCCTTTATCCAAGGCGACTTACAGAGACTAGGGTGTGTGAACTATGCATCAGCTGCAGAGTCACTTACAACTACGTCTCACCCGAAAGACGGAGCACAAGGAGGTTAAGTGACTTGCTTATGGTCACACAGTGAGTCAGTGGCTGAGGTGGGATTTGAACCAGGGACCTCCTGGTTACAAGCCCTTGTCTTTAACCACTGGACCACACAGCCTCCTATATTTAGTCTATATTGTCAGTTGTAGTATTTATCCCTTAAGCTAATACATTATGTGCAAAGTAATTCTCTCAGTTTATCTTAAACCAAGACTGCATTCCAACTCGTATAGATTTTATCTGGGTGAAAGCCTTCTCTTATTAATCCCTAAGCTTAATGTATACCTATAAAAGTGGTTTCAAGGTTATCTGTACAAACAGGCTGCTGAGAAAGAGAGAGAAATAGATTTTAGACACACACTATATATATATATTATATATATATATATATATATATATATATAATGACAGACAAAAAATCAGCTGCAACTCTTATTGAAGGGTGGCGGTAATTACAAGTACTATGGTTTTTCAAAAGGCGTAATTATTGATTTTTTTAATTTTTAATTTTTATTTTATTTTTTTAAGGTATTTGAGGGAGCCATATATTGAAGTTTACTTCTACGGCTACAACTTGATCAGGATGGCGATGGAGTCGTACAACTTTAAAATTAAAAGCTGTTGAGCTCGCAGATCAGATCAGTGTTTGACTAGGGGAGGTCACATACCAGTGTAATGTGGAGAGGGAAATTCTAACGAGAGAGAAATGTCAATTCAACACCGAGGATATCTGATATCTGAGTGCGGAACTTATTCAAGGGTGGCGGTAAATCAAAGTAATAAGGTATATATGAATGATATAGATATACACACACACACACACACACACAATTCAAGACCTACTTGGGTAATCTTTGGGATGCACCTTCTCTGACCAGTTTCCATAAAAGGTCATTCTATATTTAGCAGTCCCACAGGCGCAGCAGTCAATGATTGGCCTTTCAGTTGCGCCCTCCGATAATGGCTCTGAAATGTTAAACAGAATACCGACTGTAAAAATGGTAACCTTCTAATAGTGCACTGTAGCTCAGGGCTGTAAATACAAGGGAAGTTTCTGTAAACTTAATGATATTTTCTGATGATCCAAATAAAAGGACCGCAGGCCTGCATCCCTTCCCCATTGTATGCAGAAGTGCGTTCATGAGTTACGATCCGAGTGAGATTTTAAGAGTGTGTAAAAAAGTGATGAGGAGCTTACCTTTTTCACACATTCTTTTTGTGAGAGAGCCTTCATCTTGGAAATAGATGATTCTTTTTTGCACAATGCTTGCCCTGCAATGGATAACATTTAGCATCAGAATGTTGCACATTTGAATTCATAGCAAACAGACGTGCTCAACAGGTAAGACATGTGGAACTATTTCATTAGCAAGAACCACTTTCATGTTTACTTACTGTATACCGATCGGGTATCACATTGCAGCACTGTGCATCACATTGATGGAACCATTTACTCCTTCAGGCTACATACAAACCCATCTAAATTGAAAACAATGAACATATTTCCTTTATAGAATTAGTTTATATTCTTCAGTTTTTTGGGTTTTTTTTAAACCATGTTGATTTAACATTTTATTCACAGCTAATAAGATAGCAGCTGTGGTAACATTCTTTGAAAAACGTTTTCTCTAAAGTCTTTTGCTTTTTCAAGTTCTTTCCAATGTCTTCAAGGAACTGTCATGTGTTTGATTTCCGTACATCAAATTGAATTATTATGTCAGTGGTGGTATTGAGAGCTTCCTCTGTTCTTATCAGCTGAATAGATCCCATGGCATGTCAAGGTTATAACTTTTACACAAAGCTATAGGGAGGTTGCCTTGGAGCTAGATGATCAATTCTATGACCTTTCAGATAAGCCAAGAACATATGTGTTTCACTGTGGTGGTACATCTGCATCCCTTTTATATATATTGACAGAAACATAAAAGGGATAAGATGAATAAGGTGCTACAATCCTAAAACTTCAAAACGACTTTTACATTTCCCTTCTTAACATAACATTTTAAATACAAGTTAAGATTCACAGAGACAGGTCAGAGAGGCATTTCATTCAAATGGAGGCCAGTCCATCCCTTACCAAGACAGCTTGTGTGTGAAGGACTTCATAAAAGCATTTGCAAAAACAAACTAGGTCTTTAAATGTAGTATTAATTGCCTAGTCAGAATTTCTTCTTCATCCCTGCACTCTCTTCTGTGTTTACTGCTGCTAGCAAGACTTGGCTTGCTTCCAGATGTGATCAGTTCAAATAAGAATATTTATGATCCTTTTGTTTTGGTCTAAGCCATGGGTTTAGATGCTGCTTCCTCTGCTGGCAGGCTATACTGGTTCCCTGGGGAAAGTGCCCAAAGAAGCAACTCTATTCAGAAGGCACTCACCTGACTTTATAAAGCTGTTACTACCGATTTCAGGTCATTCAACACTAATAACGGCAACTGGATTGAAACAATTATATTTCTTGAATTCTTGATCACCGACAGTGAACATTCAGTGGAAGTACAATACACAAGGCATTTGCCTTCCTCAAACTATGAAACTTGTAGAAACCAGGAGATGTGCAGTCCTTCATCTTGATATGGTAGCAATGACACCGCTGCTGCAGACATGTAAATACTCCAAAACAAAGGGGACCCTTTGGGCTGATAATTTATCATTAATCTCTGCTAATGTACACGTGCAATAGGATTTCCTTACAGCAGGAGTCCAAAGACAAGTGGATTTATTTGGAGTAAAACTACACTATTGTTTATTTCCTAGTAAAGACAATAGTGATATGTATGTATATCATTTTTACTGTAACATTTAAATGCAACAGTCTCAAACTGTAGGATTTCTTCAGGCTATCGAAAAGCAACCTTATACACTTCTGCACACCACCACATCTCTATTCAATTGCCTTAATGCATGCAACTATAGAAAATGTGCTTTTGATGTTTAGTAGGTGTGCTCTGGGCACAGTCTCCCAGCAACTGTACGAAATTCTCAGCATATTTAGCATCAAGCAAGGATTTTACTAATGAACCATAACATATATACCACACTCACTTATTTGAAAATAAAATATCTGGTCCTACACTAGTTTCTAGAAATTTCTATTTGCAAGCCTAGCTCTCAGTGTTGCACATCCTTGATTCACCTAGATAGAGAGAGAGCACCCACCCTATCAATCCATTTCCTCTTGTACACTACAATTGAACACATACTTAATCTTAGTAAAAATTATCCTCAAATGTATTTTAGCTAGGAAATTAGTTTATACTTAACATCCCACTGAATTACTGGAAGTGATTCCTAAATTAGCCACATTCCTTCTTACTGTAATTAAACTCCCAATCCAGTTCAAAGAAATCATTCCGTTCCCTGCTTGAATGGTACCGGTATGGAATTGTTTGGTCTTTTAGGCTGGAGGTTCGCTAGAAGGTACACTGCCATTCAATTCTTAAGAAGTCAAGAAAATTCTAACTCCCTACAGTATACGCCTGTCTCTGTCACAGGAAAGATGGGCAATTAAGCAAAACATTCTGCTGGTTTTCTGCATGTCACAGACATACTAACTCAGTGACTAGGTACAGAAATGTATTGCTGAAGCTGAGCTGGAGACCACATCAAAAGTTCAAAAACTAGACCACAGGGAAGCAAAATAAGTTTCACTTGTCAGGACTCATCATTCCTCTTGACAACCGCATAATAATGTACATTAATAAAAATGTGAACCCCCATTCACATTCCTTAGAAAACATGACACCAAGGGGTGCAATTCAATAAGACTTTTAATAATGACAATGTAATCTTTTTTTGTAAGCTTTAGTCAAAAGCTAGTTATATAGTATATATATATATATATATATATATATATATATATATATATATATATATATATATATATATATATATATATATATATATATATATATATATATATATATATATATATATATATATATATATATATATATATATATATATATATATAAAGGAGCCACAGTTCTGCCTTATAACCAGAATGGAAGGGCTATTGGAGGGGTAAACATGAGCCTTGACCAGTCAGTCTTAAAACTAGTTCTGTTGTATAAAGGGAGCATTGCATATTATTAATTCACAATATTGCATTCCTGGTCAGAGGGGTGTCAATCAATGCAGAAACCTGTTAGTTTACCATTCTGAACCGCCAGATTAAAAGAGAAGGAAAAACAAACAGTGCACAGAGCCCTGGAATTGTCTACACTGTCTAAGTAAAGGAAGACAACATGTATATCCAATGCTAAATGACATAAATAAAGCACTACAGGATTCAGTGCAGTGAAAAATAGGTCACAATGACCTACAGCACATCCACAGAATAGCATCATCAACACAAGATAAACCTGAAGTAGCTCAACCAATCAGGATGAAAAAACTAGGTTAACGCAACTTTAAAAAAGTTATATTGAACCATCCAAAAAATTCAACAAAAAATATCTGAATTCTAAAGGTAAAACTTTAAACTAAGAAACTACTTGAGTTGGTCTCTTATTCATTTTACCTTAAACTTACACTTTGGACAAACACAATGGCTTCAATTTTACTCTCCTGAATGTGCCTTTGCCTGGGCACTTGTTTTTAAAAGACATTCATGACACTTCTCTGAGACACACTCAAAGGGACAGAGCAGTAACAAAGCAGTACACCTTTCCAATCTCTTTACACGTTTTAGAACCATTAAATGCAACGAAAGAACTTTCCGGCTTTGTGACCACAGACTAAATTAATATTTAGGAAGGTTTAAAATCTTCACTCTTCCAGCAAAGAACCTACTGGACCAGTTCACTAAAAGTGGCACTGCTTGCACAGCAGGGAAGCTGGACTGGCTAAGCATGATTGGAGGCTGACCTGCACTCCTCTCCCCTTGGCCAAATATGACTTCCACAGGTCACTAGGGTTAAGGCAAGCTGCTAAGCGTGAGGGAGCCCAACACTGTTCTGTACCTGCTCTCTGATGATAACGGAAGGGATTCATTTAAGTTTTTTTTTTTCTTTTTTTAAATAAACAAATCTATCACTCAATTTCATGCACATGAAATACAACTAAAAATAGGAACACAATGGCTGCTGAGGTATTGCCAAGCAAAAGTGTGTATGCTATCCTTAACTATCACCCTTAAATTAAAATCATTAGCATTCCTTGTTCCACAATTGCAATTCTACATTGGACAAAAATGTGTTGCATATGATCACCTACTTTAAGGTAACACAGCCAGCTCCAGAAGGGGGCGCTGTCCAGAAAACTTGTATCCTTGTCCTCCTCCGGGGTGTACTCTCTGTGACAGCAGGGGGGCAGTTTGTCATGAACTGGGTATCCTCCTCATCTATAATCTGTGAACAATTAAACATTGTTATTAGACAGTTCCATGTCCAGTGTATAAACCTCAGAACTTGCATCCACCAATCAATAACCACAGCCAGAACTCCAAGCAGCTCCAATGCATTTGTCACTTGACCAATAGCAGATTAGATTACAGGCGTCTGGCGAACTCTGAGACAGTAAATTTAAGCACCTACAATTAACGAGTGGCCTAAAATAACAAAACATCCTAGCAAATTTATTTCTGAAATAAATACTGTAGATTTTACAGAATCAGCAAAAGCAGATGGTAGAGAGGGAAGAGGGAAAAGTAAAGCAATCAAAACTTTTCTGTCCGGACAACGGCAATGCCCTAAAGGTTCAGCCCCCTCAATAGTGCAGCATTGAATGATGCTTTATGGGTGTTATGATTTGTGGGCTCCAACATTCTGACAAAGATAAGAGGTATTAATGTTAAGAGAAAAAAAATTAACTCATCTGTACAAATCTTGCCTTAAAACATTGTTCAGCCCTACATGACTGATGAATAATGAATACAAGCATTATTTCAAAACATTTTATTCTCACCAAATGTATGCACTGACCACCAACCTATAGAATCCTCCGTAAGTTTCACTCTGAACCAAAATCATTCTCATTTCTGTGCAGTTAACCACAATAAAATCAATACACCATTTTACAGCTTTACACTCAGATAGATTTAAATTAAAACTTGAATTTAACATATTAGTACATTGCAGTGAAATCTCAAAGCAGTTCTCAAGAGTTGGGGGAACCTCATTGATCAAGACTTTGGAGTACAGAGATGTAAGAGGCTGAATACAATGGAGGGTTCAAAAGGGATGCATTTACAAAAATAAAAAAGCAATACATTAAAACAAATCATGTTTTCCCTATTTCTGATCCATCAGGTCAGAAAACAAACACATGGAACAAGAAATCCCATTGAAAAATCCTTGAGAAAGATACCAGAGGAAACAAAATCTGTAGTAATACTAGGAGAAACATCAAAATCACCTTAAAAAGAAAAGATATATCTGACAAATGTCAGTGTGATGCATCACATATACTACATTTGTATGTAAAGTCCATACAGGCTCCTCAACTATCCATTATGGCAAAGGAAATACCTGCCAAAGTATCAAGACTGGAATGTGAGCTACCAACGCAGTGACAAGCCCTGATCTCTGCTGATTCATGGAGATCAGGGGCTAGTTTAAAGCTACACTTCCAACTCCTTCCGCTCCGTGAAATGTTAAAATCAAATCCAGAGATATCAATCCTAGTGAAGTCCCGTGCCAATGGAAATGAGCTGACCGCACGCCCAGGGCAGACTTACTTATTTCACAAAGTTAGTTTAGGTCTGCATTTCTTCTTCGTGCCATGACTTATACATTTGGTACATTGGAAATACACACATTATAAAAAATGTAATCCAGATATCCTGTTTTGTCAAGTGAACAGCTGCTGGATATCCTCCTATAGTACCCCCCTCCACCCTTCCAAATTCATAAAGATCATGGCTCTTTAGTACAGTAGGTGGTGTATAGATAGAGGAGTTCTGGCCTCTGCTAATGCAGGTGTTTCAAATAAATCTAGTCCAAGTCTAGTGTATATAAAAGAGATGGCTATTAATATACCATATCATACCATAACAAATTAATTCATAAACAAGCACCCAAGGGCGCTAATATACATGTGTTAATACACACATGTTTGTTACATACTATTCATATCTACTGTAGTACTGCATGGAATCAGTGTTCTCGTCTAAAGTTTTCACATCTGTTTAGCTGTGTAAAACTAGAAATTGGCTTGATTTCAAGAGTCAAAAGGGAGTATTCAATTCAAACATATTTCTTTGCAAGCTTTAAAAGGATACAGCAAACATCAGCTCAGAAAAAGCATAATCTGTTTTAATTGTCACTGTTGGCATTAGAATGGAACCAAAACATCAGAAATAGAGGTCAAAGGGAACTAATCGGAATAAGAAAAAAAAAAAAAAAAGGAGATGGTCTCGATCAGCCAAGTGTTTATGTTCGAACAGTAATTCTCTCCCAGGTGGCTACAGAAAGCAGCTGCTTCATCTCAGCTGTAAAGGCTGCAGTGGCTTTTTAAACACTAAATGATTCAGCCGTAGCTGAGAGGGACTTCTTATCCCTGGTAGTTGAAGGAAGAAATGCTGTTTCTCTTCAGTGATACCATCCAAACACTTATTATCAGGGTGTACAATAACCTGCATATGAATACAGCATTGGGGCAAGACTTACACAGTGATGGTGTTCAAAACTTGGTTAGGAAAGAAACACACATTTCGTTTAGCAGCAGCCTCGTGCTGCATTAGGAACTGCCCCAGAACTTCTTCAGATTTCCTGTCTGCTACGAATCTTGGAAGCCACATAATATTAGCTTTGTCATTTAAGTAAATGTTATTTAAAAAGGAGGGATGGGCAAGAAACAGGATTAAACAAAGTACAACCCATACTTTTTTTTTTTAAATAAATAATGAATCATTCAACTAGTAAGAATAATCTTCTCATGATTTGATACCTACAAAGTAAGTCAGTTTAAAGCTAACAGTTTGCAATATTAAATATTGTGCCACAGGTCAAAGGATTTCTGACAGACGCAAAGCAACAGTTTGTTTATACTCAATTGCTAAAGATGTTTTCCATTTTGACTGGGCTAGGGGAATAGGTTGAAAAACAATGGCTATTGTTAAATCCATTCATTGAGCTTGGAACAACTCCAGTTCTTTAATTTAGTCACAGTAATGCCATGTGCAGCCTGAACAAACAGTGAAGGATAACTAATGAAGATGGGTGTTCTAAGTTAGAGGTTTATAGCGGTGAGATTTAAAAAAAAAAAAAAAAAAAAAAAAAAAAAAAAGAAATACAAATAAATGGAACTATGTTTTTGTGCTTAGTATTTGTATGAATGTGGATGCTGTGAAGGCCATGAAAGCTTCCGGACATCTGACTTCAAAAGCAATACAACAGGGATGAATGTCAGACTGGTCAGCCTATGTGGTTCTGTCTGCAAACCTCATCCAACAGAATTTCTATTACTGTGGAAATAGAGTAAAACTGCAAAGTCACAAGGGAACAACTGAGCTAATTTAGAATGAGATCCAGGTCAGATTGACCCAGATTGAACCTGTTAAAATCAGTAAGGATCCAGGTTTGAACTTCTGAAAGCGCACCACCATCCCACAATGCATGTAGAATTAATTGTATTGTTTCTGCCCAATTATATGGTCGTTTAAACACTTTGGCTTGATTTCTATAGGCCCATTCATAACTTTTTAGCACCGCAATGGCTGCAGCTATTATTTTTCTAAAGCAAGAATAGAAACTTGAAGCCTTTTTTCTGAGGCTGCAATCAAGAATTTGTTAGGCTAGTTTTTAATACATGTATGTATGTAATATGTAATGTACTAAGAAACATAAAGTGCACCATAATGCTTGTTATTAGAGGTGCAAACCAATATAAGGCAATTTATATATTATGCAGTCTCAATAAAGATCCAAATGTTGGCAAAGGCATGTAGCTTGATAGTAGACTTTGTAGAGACGTCTTGGTTGCACACTCATCATATAATTTATAAGAACATGACCACTACAAGTTACTTATTAAAACTTATTTCATGTTATTGTTAAAAACAAAACGAAGACACGACCTAACGAAATGCGTTGTGTGCTGTTTTTAACAATAAAATGAAATAAGTTTTAATAAGTAACTTGTAGTGGTCATGTTTTTATAAATTATATGATGAGTGTGCAACCAAGACATCTCTATGAGGTCTACTATCAAGCTACAAGCCGTTGCCAACATTTGGGTCTTTAGTGAGACTTTATAATTATAAAGGAAATATGAAACTGCATAAAAAATATTACTATAAAAGTTATTACATTTCCTTTACCCTTAGGGGAATTGTTGACAAGAATTCTTAATAAACTGTTTTGTCTAAAATATTGCCATTGGTAACAATATTCAAGGGGTGGAGGGGGGGAAGCAATAATATAAAGTCCACATATTTTTGGAAGTTGTAAATCAGTGACCTGTGGTTAAAACATTCCAGTTTAATTAAGCACTGTGTAAACATGAAAACTGTTAATTATTGTAATTTACCGCACAATGAGGAATTTCTAAAACAAATTAATAGCAAGAACAAAAACTTGTCTTTGTACTTCATCTTAATGGTTAGAGCAGATTCATTTTTTTGCTGACAGACGCCTTAAAGGCTGAAGATGAGTTAACCAGTGAACAGCTGAAGTGTAAGCTTGACAGAACTGCTGACAGCCCTTCTTTCTGGGGTCTGCACATTACCATGCCCCAGTAACATGACCTTGATGCCTTGTTACATCTTATTCAGAAAGCAGCTGTACACCAGATTGTAACTATTAACCTGTCCCCCTGGAACACTGCCCCAGAGGTGTCGTTCCGTGTGGTGTTTCTTACTGATGTATACCGGCTGTATTTACAAAACAAACTTGTTAGAGTCCTCATGGGTGCTTTAAAACTTCTAAATTTTAAAAGGTCACCAGGATACAATGGCTAAAACAGTAAAACTAAACAAGAACAGGTTAGTTAAGTTCACAGCGATATTTACGATCCATACCAAGCTGCTCTTTAATATGGAATAATGTGCCTTTTTAGCAGCTTGTTTCAGCTCCTCTAGTCTCATATCACTCCTTTGTGGTGGTCACTGAATGGGAGCTGGCAAATGGGCAGATCCATAACCAATTTAATGGTCCCTAAAGACATCGCTGAGATGTTCTCGTACCCCATCTTGTTGTAAATCATCATTGTAGGAAAAAAACACAGGGGTAACAGGACAGTGTGGACACCCTGTAGAGCAAGTTAAAACAAAGTCTCTATTTCAAACTCAGTACAGAGTAGGGCTGGATGGCACTAATGAAAGTTCCGAATAGGTGCTAGGAGGAACTTTTTTTACACCTAGAATACAACTGTGGTTTTAGTAACTTCAACACTGGGGCCCACTCAATTAAATACGTTCCTGAGGCTACAGTTTGTTAGCAAAGGACAAGCCTCAATGGAACTTCCTGCCTCCCAATCTTTTTTTTTTTGGTCAGGGAACTAAGAATCTGGTTAAAAATATTGTGTTGCTTTTTTCGTTACTTTTGTTCTAATGTTTGTCAGAACATGAAGACATTTTCACCTTGCGTATAGTTATTATTTTGTGGAAGGGGACTGCTGAACTGTTTTTCGATGTGCTAAACTGATTCATGCTTGGCTTTTAGTAAACTGTCAGAAGTACAGTATGAAAAGGGAACTCATTCTTGTGATAGTGTCATTGTGAGTAGATGTTTGATATTAAGCAAAAAAGGGCAAAATGTGCACACATTTTTTAGGAAGGTGTGACAGGATGATGTCACTGGCAAGCTGTTTCTACCAAGGAGGAGACTCGGACGTAATAAAGCAGCAGGTTTAAAACATGCTTTTGCGCACTTTAATAATACAATGACAACAAAACTAAACAAATAGGCGCTAATGGTCAAAACAAACAGTTGAAACAAAAACTATATATATATATATTTTAAAGTCTGCGGTTGTCATCCAAGCTGCCACTTTCATTCACACATACGGCTTCACAAACTCTTCTACACACCAACGATAATTATACGTATACATTTATCAGCACAGCACACAAAACTAACCTCCACTACCAACACCGAAAATTAATTCTCAACCCTCGTTCTCATTACCACCTGGGAACACCTATTGACTGGAGCCTAATTAATTATTTAATCACTTCATTCTATTGTCGGCTCCAGCCACATTCCCACGTGTGTTTGCAGGGAGGATTTTAACTCCGTCCCTGCCACCCAATACACTGGCAGGGCTTTCCCCCTGCCGCACAATAATAAAACAAATTAACAGGGGCGGGGCGTACCCGTCACAAAAGGTAATACAAATAAAACACATAAACAGGCAGTTAAACTCAAATTGTTTCTTGTTCGTTTTACAACGTTGACATTATTACATTTCATTCCGAAAAAAACACAAAAAAAAAACGTCAGGAACAAAACAGCTGAAATAGCACATAAAGCCAGCTAGCGAAGCAGCAACACAACTCGCATTAAAATCCCATGTGCTTTTTTGAGGGGGGGTGGTGGGTTGTACAAATGAACTCATTGCATCCTCTTGCACAGCAAATGGCATTGACATCAACATGCCTAAATATGGCCTGCCTTACATACTTGGGAGACCTTTGCACCTGGATATTTTAACATCAATCCATTACTTGGCCCTGCCCCAATACTGCCCAAAAATTATATATATATAATATAGCTAGGGAACCTCAAAATAAAATTTAAAAAAAAAAAAATCTATAAAACCTACCCAGACCGTACCAACCTTAAATTGGATAAAACATTTACAAAACTAACAGTTTCTTACCTCAAAATTGCCAGCATAATCCTCATCGTTGTCACCCTCCTTTCCCTCTTTCAAAGCAATAAGTGTAAAGCCTCTAAAATAAGAAGGGCTGGATGCATACAAAGTCACTAGAAGTGAAGGGGAACAAAAACACAAAGTGGAATGTAGGTCATACACAACAGGTCTTCAAATAAACATCTGTTCCAGAGACTATCAATTATCACACAAGCCTGTCTATAGAGATGGTTCCTGCAAAGCGTTTTCCTAGGTAAGGCTTGCATTACCTTATGGCAAAACCGGGAACTAAAAATGATAGCATTAATCACAAGAATTAAACTGACCCCTATGAAAAGACCTATAGCATTAGCAAACTATTTAGGACAGATGTCACAGTTATTGAATTGAGGTTTGGTCAATATTACTGCTGTTTATTCATGTGCAAATTGAACATAATTTTCACTTGTACATGTGTTTACACATCATCATTATAAAAAGGTAACAATGTCCACAGATTTTGACATGTTCGGGGTTTCTTACAACAAGGCTCAGGGGTTGTAAAAGTAAAAGAAGCACTGAAGGAACTTTTACCTGCTGCGCAAAGACTGTTTTTTTCCAGCCAAGAAAAATTGTGAAAGGAGTGGACTGAATTGTGACCAAAGTCAATATTTAATTAATCCAAAGACATTTCCTAAAGAACAGCAAAGAACATGTAACCCTCCATTCTCTCAATGGTAAGAAACAGCAAATGTAAACAAGTATGTTCACTTAATTGAGAGTATGTAATGTAGGAATGAAACACATTTACAGTAGGTCATGGAGGCTGGCTAATTGAATCAAGTTAATTTTTAACCCCAACAAAGAAAATGTTTTGTGATCTCACAATCTGATTTATATATATTTTTTTTCACAAGAATGCAACATGAGTACACTAGGTCAGGTTTATGCACCCTACACTCCAGATTCAGTAACCCACTCATATAATTTTGGGTAATGTGTATTTAGCCTGAAAAACAATGTCATACCTCAGTTCTGTTATAAAAAAAATAAATAATGATGATAAACTACGTGTGTGTGTGTTTTTTTCAAATTGAAACGGTCGGATATACTGGTCCTAATAGTGCGAAACAGTGGTACGCAGTGGCAAACATCGAGAACAACGCAAATTGTGTAAGCAAACAAACTTATGTACACTAATTTCCCATAGTTACATACAAGTCTGTGACCTACAGTGTTTGTGCTTCTGAAATATGGTACGTTTTACAGGTACACACGTATGAAGAATGGCTTATTATGTGCAACTCAAACCACCAAATGGTATCAGACTTTACCAAAAACAGCAGCAAAGTCCATTGTGTTAGGTTTACTGACAGCTTACACAATTGCAGACACGAAAACAAGCCAATTCCCATTCATTAGCCGGCTTCCGACAGATACGGAAATCTGTGAAGTTATCGGCAAGGTCATCCAAGATTTAACTGATTTTTCCTTTTACATGTCGTTGTGGAAAAAAAATGTTGCACACGTATTTCAAATACTGTATAACTTTAAAACATCAGTTACTTGCACATATTATAAAACTTACTTTTACAATTTAAAAAAAAAAAACTATTGCTCGCTAAACAAACTACTGGGTACAGAATTCTATCACAATCGCACCTGCGTAGTGCTTTGCGAGAGAAACTTAAAATGCATATTGTGCTTATACAGTAAATTAGCCATCTGAATTCTCGATTATTATTCATATTTGAATACAACACATGTCATGACGATAAATTGCATTTCAGAGGTCAGAAAGACTAGCCTACTAACCCCGCAATTAAGCCAGTTTGGCTTAATTAAATCGATCCGTGTGGACTACGTTTTCTTTCTTTATGCAGAAAACAACACAAAAATAAATAACACATACCTCTATAGGTGGTTCCGGGACTGTATAATTCGGGATCCCCTTCCACTCTCAGTCGGAACTCATTAAAACCCTCTCTCCGTGTGCCCTGAGCCCTCAAAATCCTGCTGCAATATCCATCGGACTTCACTGGTAGTAATTTATCTACCGTTTCGTCAGAAAAAGCAAACGCATTTAAAACAAATGTCGAGATAAGACATTGCAAAAGCAAAATGTGCAGATGTAGTCCCATCCTTGGTATTCTATCAGCAATCTTTTCAAACCGTTTAAGAAAAGAGAAGCTGTTAGAAAAGACCTCCCCCAACTCCTGAAATTGACCAAACTTGTCAATTTCACACACCACTTTCACTTAGCATGAGAAAAGAGAGTCTACACACAACTGACGATATGAACCCGTCCCTAAACGACCAGAGGGGAAAACCCAGTGCCCCTAATTCCCGAGAAAAGCGGCGATTTGTGAGAGCGTGTGATGATCGGCGGGTCTGTGCTGTTTACTTAACAGAGTGCAATTCACAGGGTTGGATGAAATTGCAGAGTGCTGGGTAACGCTGCTGTCTCCAAGACATCCAGCAAAGATCTGGACTAGATGGATTGAGCTAACAGACTTTCAACAAAACGCAGACATTCACTGAATGAGGAGAACATTTGACATTCTTGCTGCTGGCGTTCAATATAGGCAGTTAAACCCTGCTTGTGTTAATTATGCACAGCCGTGATTCGCACTTTCAACAGCTGCTAATTAGATTTCTTTGCCTTTGTTAATGCATATAACGCGGATGTTTTTGATATATATATATATATATATATATATATATATATATATATATATATATATATATATAACTGTTGTACAGTAACATAATTACATGTTCAAATCAATTACTTTTCAAAGTGGTGGTTGCATAATAATATAATTGGGAAAAAAAAATAGGATTTTAAAATCCCGATACAACATATGTATTTGTAATGTTTTGGCATGCTTTGCAAATGTATCTGGTGTGTACAGCAAACATTTATAATGGTAGCAGTATGCTGAAAAAGACTTGGTTGTTGGTTTGAATCTTTTAATGATTTTCATAATACAGAAGAAACACAAAATCTCCTAATTCTGAATTTGTGCTTTGTGCTTTTTTTTTACAAAAGTGATATTGGTGTGTGAATGTTTTGTCTTAGGTTTTAAGCCGTTACTCGGATAAATGAACACAAGTGAATCAGTGTTAATCATTTGTTTACCTAACGTCAAGTTGAAAAGGCTATCCCTTTGGGGTCAATAAAGGTCTCACTATGGTTACTGACAACTATTGCGGTGGCAGTGAAGCAGATTCCAGGAGCGCTTTAGCGGCTAAATGGTTGCCCAATATTATTTTTTATTTCGGCCCTAGTTCCAGAGGAGGCTTATGATATTTTGAACTACACTGTTAAGCAGTTCTTCTGCAACTGAATCCCTGGGAATGAAACCCAGGGGGAGGAACACCTGCCAAAAGCATGTGATTTGAAAACTCAAGATTGTTGAAAGTTGAAAACTGAGACAGTGATAAATGTTTTCTATGTAATTTAAGATGTATTTTTTTATTTATTTTGGGGGTTACAAATTACAAGTGGACCATTTTCATTCAATAAGGGGAATTATTCCTAAAGCTATATCGACATTATCTCTGACGAAAAATAAATAAATAAATACCTTAATAGAAAGTCCTTTTTTTTGCTTGCCATATGTATTTGAATTGTTCTGTAGTATAATTACTAGGCTTTTCCTTCACATTTTTATGGGGTGTCACCATAGCTCTGCTTTATTATAAACGTGTCATCATTTTGATTTAATTCAGACCATGATATTGCATAATAATCAATACACCATGAAACAAATATATGTCAGTAATATATAGGCCATACCTCTCTATCTGGAAATGACAAATCACCAAGCATAGTTAATCAAGTTACATATATAAAATCTATAACAACCATGGCATAAAAAAAATCTATTCTTATTTATCAGTTTAATAATCACCCTTAATAATACATGTAAATATGTATTATGAATCATTCATAACAGAACATTAATTAAAAACGTTACCCTATTTTATGGCCTTGTGAATCGAAAGAGTGACCCAAAGTAAAGTCAGTATAGCAATAAGTAAGCATTTCCTTTTATTATTTGTTTATTTAGCAGACGCCTTTATCCAAGGCAACTTACAGACTAGGGTGTGTGAACTGTGCATCAGCTGCAGAGTCACTTACAACTATGTCTCACCCAAAAGACGGAACACAAGGAGGTTAAGTGACTTGCTTAGGGTCATACAATGAGTCAGTAGCTGAGGTGGGATTGTGAACCGGGGACCTCCTGGTTACAAGCCCTTTTTTTTAACCACTGGACCACACAGCCTCCTTTTAAACTAGAAACACTCCTAATGTCTATAGCACAAAACTATTAAAACACTAAGGATAACTGGAAATATAAAGAATTAGCAGTTTTACTGCATGAAATGTATTGGTGATTACTATAAATGATTATTATACAGTATACTGTATATGTGTATAGGTGTGGTGTCTCCCATGAAAGTGCTAGCCTACATGTTTCTGGTATATTTGAGTATTCGTGACAACTACCCATAGCTTTGGGGTAATTTCTGATCTTTTGCTCTGTACCTATAAAAAACTTTCACTTTATATGCTTTTGTTCCTGACAATGCCATTGGATTTATTATCATGTTAAATGAAGTTTCTTCTCCCTCATGATCACACTTTGAGGCAGATTCTCAGAAGTATTTACTCAGAATCATCATTAGCATGTTTTTTTTTTTTTCTCAGATAGCAAAAAGGCACCCAGTAAAGCTGGGGCTTGTGATTAGTAGTTAATAGTTTATTATTCATTTAAGTGGTGTTTTTTTTTTCCTTGTGCTAATAGCAATTTGGATTGAGCTTTGAGAATCCAGCCATTTGAGTCTTAAGGAGAAAAGGTCTTAGAATTGCAATGGGTAAATGTTTATGTCACATTACTCTTCAAATGGCTACTGAATTCCAAATAGAAGCAGCATGATTCCTTTATTTGTTTAAAGTCTACACAACATTTGTTTAAAAATGAACGTTTACTGTTGCTATGCTGTTGTTCGATTATTATTTGAGAATATGGGTGAGATTCTTGATGCTATTTACTCCAAATGGTCATTAGCACGATTGGTTCATTATAGGTCTTGTCAGTATTTTTCTGCTGTGTTTTATTCATTTGAGAATTGTAATTGTTGTTTTTTTTAATAATTTTTTTTGTTCCTTTCAGAAAAAAGTCAATGTGCTAATCACGGTGTAAAGCTTTGAGAATCTAGTCATATGTCTTGACATGAACTGGAAAAGCAACATCATTTTTTTTTTTCAAATTGACAAAGAATAAGGGAAAATATTACATTAATATGTAGCATTAACTTTTTTTTTTTTTTTAGAGGCGAATGAGAAAATTATGTAAAATATTTATCAAGCTGTTATTGAAGATTTGTTTTTATGCATTAAAATCTTGACAACAGCAGTGAACGCTTGTGTCCTAGCGTCAGACATGTTGTGAATTTTAGATTTAGTCTGTTTTCTTGTAAACATTTGCTTTGTTGATACCAAATTACCTAAACCAAACTTCACTATACACTATGCTCTGAAATCCCAGTACCAAATTCCCTATAATGGTGTTTTATACTTAGAGACATTGCTTGGGGAGTTAAAGAACTGATGGTCTGTTTTTTCGGGTTGTTCATATTGTTCTGGTTATTTTTGTGTTTTCATTTGTCACAGATTCATTTTGCAGGCAAGGGGGGTAATTTCTTTGAGAACAGGGCGTGTGAAAAAAAATTCCAATGATTTTCTCCTTGCATGTTCAGTCTCCTGATAAAAAATGCAAGCCCAAACTTCTTGACTGAACATTTTGTAAACCATATTTTTTTTAAAAAAAAAGCTTTAACCAGTAGATGGTGCTTTAACCATAAGGCAGAATGGCTTATTAGTTAAAGTGAAGAACAAGGAGCCAATGTTGGATTGAAATCTTGGCTTAATGCGTTACTCTGGAACAAATCATATTTTGCCATCGTCTATCTCACTTGAAATTAGAACCCAAATGAAATTAGAACGCACACTTTTTTTTAAATTATTGCTTTGTATTCTTTTGAAACTTCTTATCCCTCTAGATAGGAGATTGTTACATTGTGCAATAGTGACCCCTGCTGTGTGAGGTGAAAATAGAGTACCTATTGGCTCCTTACCAGTGTATGCTGTATGCAGTTTTCCATTTGCCATTTGAATTGATGGACATATACTAGCTATCAAGGTTTTACACTCCCCTTCTTACCTTATTTCCAAGGAAAATGCACCTGAAAAGCACAGATGAAATTCAAACTCTCAACCAGATGTAGCTAGTCAACATCCCCTGGTGTTATGAGATAGTGTCAACTTCATCTCACATTTGGGGCAAAAAATGTGCTGGTCCGTTTTCCATCACATCCTACAGTGATGCATGGCACTGTTTCATATCCACTAACAGGAGTATTTCATTTGTACTATTAGTAACAAGGATAGCATACTGTTCTTCTCATGATTAACATTTGAATGTGTCTTCTCAAAATGATCCATTCTTCCCTGCAAAATGATCAGCTAGCTACAGTGTGAACGAGCAGTTTAGTTTATGCAATGCTGAGCAGAACTGGACAAACAGCACTTGACACCAAATATTCTTTATTATTATTATTATTATTATTATTATTATTATTATTATTATTATTATTATTATTATTATTATTATTTTCCTTTTTATTTTTTTTATGTACCAAATAGTCTTAACAGCACTTAAGAGAACTCTCCTTTCAGCATTAGGAGTAAAGTGTACAACAAAGGCTGAAAAAAATGGAATTGACTGATAAAATCTTAACTGTACAATTTCCTTGAGGTACCCACTTATTTTGCAGAGAGAAAAATGGAGGTTTTGTGGTTCCCATGGCAACACTTAAAAAAAAAAAGCAAGAAGGAAATTGAAATATAATGAACTACTTTCAACAGCCATTACTGTTGATAATACTCCAAAAGAATGCAATTGTGGTATATTTGGGTGATTGAATTGTCAGTAATATAGTATTGGTCTTTCACAGTCCTTAAAGCAGAGTCTCTCAACAGACTTTTCCCTCCATGGCCCATTTGTTTGGTATTATTTCCTACCAGACTAGTCCATTCCCACAGCTTATTAATTTTAGCGTTAGAAGATCTGTTTCATGTTGTTAGTCTTTTAAAATTTCCTCTCTTTCCTCTCTTGTGCAGTAAATAGTGCTATAGCCAAAAGTTTTAGGGTTAAGACATATTAAAAATAAAAAAAAGATATATGAACATAATTTAGATGTTTAATTTAACATCATGTAATCAAAGAAACTACAAAACGATATCGCAAAAGTCTGCCGGAAGCCATAGTAGTAGGACAGCATTTCATGTTAGATTTCGAAATGCCAGTTCGAAGTTCCATTTTTGTCAGTTTTTCGTTAAGTACTTTGGAAAGCTTCAAAGCGGTATGTAATTCAGTATGTTAATGTAACATCATTCAGCAGGTTTCATTCAACTTTATGAAGCAAAATTAATTAATTCTATAGGGAGATGAAAAACTTTTGGCCATAGCTGTAAGGTACAAGTAATTCAATACAGTAGTCACTTAATGTTTCTTTTGTAGCTCCCCTCCAGCAGTTCTCTTTTAGAGCAGTGGCAGAAAAGGGGACCCAGGTTCGCATCCAGTACCAGACTTGGGGAACTCTTCTTGTGAAAAAAATAATAAAAGGGGTTTGTCATTGTGTTATCTTTTAATTATGCCACGCGTTACTCAAAACTGCATTCATCCAAAAAACAGGTGAGGAGCATGCAGTTCACCACACGAGCCATTTTCTTTCCTTGTGTGTGAGGGAGGACTCCCGGCTAAAGAAGCACTCCTAACTTATACATTGCAAGTGGAAACCAGGCATTATGTTTAGGAGACCTCAGTATTTTGTCTTTCCTTTGTAAAGGAAAACAACCATTGCAATGACCTTATATCTCCCACCAAAACAATAGATTTTACCAAATGAATGCACATTCACATACCGTTTTGGCTCGGCATGCATTGATCAATTGCAAATGTAGTTAAGCATTATTTATTTAGCAGACGCCTTTATCCAAGGCGACTTACAGAGACTCGGGTGTGTGAACTATGCATCAGCTGCAGAGTCATTTACAATTACGTCTCACCCGAAAGACGGAGCACAAGGAGGGTAAGTGACTTACTCAGGGTCACACAATGAGTCAGTGGCTGAGGTGGGATTTGAACTGGGGACCTCCTTGGTTACAAGCCCTTTTCTTTAACCACTGGACCACACAGCCTCCATTAGCCAGCAGCATCACCTTTCTGTAGTGGCTACACCCATATGACCCATTGCCCGTTTATGTGCTGCTCTTGTACATCACTTTGCCCCAGTTACAAGATGTAACATCTACAAGATCTAGATTTTTTTATAGACATTTAAGTACAATAATAAATTCTCTTGCTGGTACCCTGTAAGAATGGCTTCAACATTCACAACGACTGTTAACAACAGACAAAAGCTAAATGCAATTAACAAGAAACTGTTCTTCATCTATTATAAATAATGTTTATTATTGTATGTCTTTCTCCATGTGATAAAAAAAAAAGGTTTTCAATCATAAGTACAATACTACACACTTGCAACATCTTGAGTGAGGCTTTACAATTGCAACTACTGTAAATTCCTCACAATAAGAGCAAATTATATAAAGGCAATTGTTGAACGCCCACACAGAAAATAAAACATCATTTTTACCACAATCTTTCACGCGTCAGAACCCTTTGGATTACTGCCCTGCTATCAGCAGCAGACTGTCCTGTTTAAATATTTACCAGGACATGTAGACAAAGCAGCACTCTCAATGGGATACATTCCCAGGGAGAGACAGCAAGGAGGAGAAGTGAACGGGCACGTTTAATCCAATAAAGACCAGCTGTTCTTGGTCCGTCCTCTCTCTCAGGAACAGCTGGTTTTTTAGGAGATGTCATCATTCGGTGTTTACAAACGGTATGACAGACTAGAACAAAAGAAAAACTGTTACTAGTCCGAGGTCTCAAAGACACAGCCTGCTTTTAATGCACTAATGTATATGGGCCTTTTTACAGAATATTCAGTAATGTATGTAGGGTAGTATTCATTACCGGACATGCATTACTGATACTTACTTTTGTGCTCTGAGTTAACATATGTGATGTGTTTTAAAATAAAACTTTGAAGGATATTTTTATGTTGAGGTTATGAATCACCAGCACCAATACTGTATTAGCTTAGGACAGTCAAGTGTAGACTTTTTTTTTTATAGCCAAGAAGTATCTAAAAGAATGGATAGGTGGCACACTGCGAACCACTTTGCCACAACATACAAAAAGTACAGTGATAAACTGGACCACAGTAAGAAGAAATAGCCAAACAATTAGTTCATACTTAAATAAAAAGATAATGTGCTGTAATGATTTTGTGAACACTGAGGAAAAGAAAAATGTCCCTAAGGGTTAAATGAGGTGACTCCCTGTGGCAAAGTAGTTTGCAGTGCGCAGGTGTAGAGGTGATGCAGTGCTCAAGACAATGACAAACAACAAAGTACTAGTGAAATGGTGGTTTAATTGTAATCCAAAGTCTGATGACAACAGTAAATAATAATGGAGGACTGACAATACACAACGATGTGTAATGCACAGTTAAATAACACAGGGTTCAGTCCCGAAATAATAAACACGGTATTTAAACACACACAGAACACAAACACGGTCACAAGTCCAGAGTGAGTGCTGTAGTGCTTGTGGTGAAATACAATTTACTCGTGCACCGTATGGCAGTGTTGTCCGGTATTTGTACTGGCCTGTAGCGACAGCTCCGGATCGTGTTAGCCGTCTAATAAATAACAAACAGTACAATTAGACTTGACAAAATAAACAAACACTAAACACTCATGGTTATTTTACTTTCGTCCTTCAGCTTTCCTCTTAACCATAAACAAAGGAACAGATCACCAAGATACGTCCCCTATTTGCACCTTCAGTCACGCCCCCTTGGTTAGCGAGTGCAGCCATTTCTCCTCCAATCCGCGGTGTCCACATCGCTTTCCCTCTGGGGCGATGACTTAATGTACTGCAGCTGAGCCCCCTTTCTAAATGGCCGACTTCCACCTAACCCTGGGAATTAATTGCCAGACCATCCAGTCCAGGGCACTCTGTTCCCTTTACACTGCGTCCTCACAGGTCGGGAGATTTATCACCAAGAATCATTCTGTCTCTGTCACACTCCCACATAACTCTTTTGAGCCAGTTGAACATACACACTTTCCATTGGAAAAGCAAAACTCAAGTTGAGTTCTGACCTACAAAAACTCAAAAGATTTAGAAATGCTTATATAAAGGTATGCTAACAAGCATATTAAACTTTTATATCAGCTTTATAATGCCAGTGGGTATTTCCTTGTACATTGAGAGGCTGAACACGTGACTTACCATTACTGAGTATGCCTTGGCAACATTTCACAGGACAAACTAACAGCAGTATCAGTGAGCGGAAGTAATCTGTGCCAGGAATGAAAACTTTCAAAATGTACAACTGGACTGCTGTAAAATATTATAAAATGCAGGGGTGTCTCCAGTCTGACAGCTAATTGTTAAACACTTTAAATTAGCTTTTGTTCTACACTGGGATGCTGCCTTTAAAAATACAGGTCTTCGTTTCCTTATGTAACAAGAATAATATTTTTATCATGATTTTTTTTTTTTAACTTACGTAATAAAGTGGATAAACACCAAATAAGAGTAATGGAGCACAACAGAGAGCTATTCACAGAAATGCTCTGCTTTTCCTGTATTGAAGATGTCATTTTCCTTGCAGTAAAAAAATAACATGTGATTGATGCATTGTACCCTTTGTGTTCATCGAGTTCACATATAGATAGACATGCTGACAGATTCAATTACAGCACATATGTACACAAAGAAAACACAGATTCATATTTTTACAATTCTTGAACTTGAATAGAATTACAAACCTGTAAGTCCACACTTTTTTTTAGAAAACAAAACCCAATGAATGTTTAATTTCAAAACAAACTGAAGTTACAGTAGCAGGTGGTGGTCACTGCAGAAGAAGGTTTTGTTTTGTATTTGTAATGCTGTTCAATGTTGCTGGGCTGGAGTGTCTGGCTCAGCATTAGTCTCAAGAGGTAAAGGTTGTAGCATTTCCTTCATCTTCTGATTTCCTGATTTCTGGCTGTGAGATTTAAGATCACTTCTCCAGCTCATTAACCCCCTGTCGTGTGTTTACAAAAAGGTCAAGGCTCATAACAAAGTTAGAATTTAAATTAGACTAAACAAACCCTCGTTAAAGTCACAATTCCTGCTGTGAACTCATTAGACTACATTTCCATAATGATGTTTTAAGACCACGGAAATGCCATTATGTGTACTAATTGATGAAAGGGCTAGAAAAGGTCCACTCGTCATTATTAAAAGAAGAATTCAATTCAAAACGTCAAAGTCAATGTACAATCCGTTGTCCTTTCAATAAAACATTGTGGCAAAGTGGTTTGTAGTGCACAAGTGCAGTGGTGACGCGGTGTTCAGGAATGATAGACACAAGACAGTTCACGGTGAAAAAGCAGCTCTTTTGCTAATGCAAATAATAATACCTGGCTCTACACAACGATGTGTATCGTTCACGCAAACCACGAGGTTCAGTCCCGAAATAATAATACACTAAACAAGACACACACAAACACAACACGGTCACACGTCCAGAGTGAGTGCTCTTAGTGAAAGTGGTGATTTACAGGTTTATTCATGTACAATGGTGAAGTGGAGTCCGGGTTTAATTGCTGGCAGTTTAGCTACAGGTCCCAGAGGTTAGTCTTCTATAATGACAAGCTCAGACAGTTAGCAACAAACAAAACACTTAACACTTACGGTCATTAATTACTTCCATTTCCCAAATGGTTCCTTTCAGTAACCACATCAAAGGAACAGATTACATCGTCACGCCCCCTTTTATACCCTTAGTCACGCCCCCTGCGACAGCTAGTTCAATCACGTCTCCTCCAATCCATGACTGACACATCGCGTACCGCATTAGGGCGATGACTTCGGGCATTGTGACTCCGCCCCCTTCCTGGATAGCTGGCTTCCGACTGACCCTGGAATGAACTGCCAGACCATCCAGTACGAGGCACACTGTTCCTCTTATACAGCGCCCTCACAGGTCGGGAGGGAGATTGTTGACTCGGATTCATTCGCTGTCTGTCACATATCCCACTGCTCAGAGTGGAACCAAAGGAACACTCGGCTGAATCTACTTTTCCCATTACATCCCCTTCCCAGGAAAAGTAATCCGCATTTTGATGATCTTTCCCTGCACGGTGCGTCATAAAATACATGAAGGGTTGTAGCGCTTGATACCACCGAGTTATCCGGGTGTTGTTATCCTTCATCGAGCTTAACCATCTGAGTGGGGCGTGGTCAGTGACAAGACTGAATGAATGTCCCAATAGGTAGTAGCGTAAGGTCTGAGAGGCCCATTTAATGGTAAGATATTCCTTCGCTATGACAGAGCAGTTACGCTCCCGAGGGAGCATTTTTTTTTACTTATGTAAAGGATGGGGTGTTCTCCATCGACCTGAACCAAAACCGCCCCCAGCCAACATCCAAAGTGTCGGTGTGGAGGATGAATTCTTTATCAAAATCTGGTGTGATGAGGTTAGGGGCTTGGCAAAGTTTTTGCTTAATGGTATCAAATGCCCCCTGACATTCTCAATTTGGTGAGTTCTTTTTATGAGGTTCACTAGAGGGTAAATCGTCGGTAATAACCGGCCAACCCCAAGAGAGTCCTCACCTGGGTTTTTGGGATTGCCGTGTCCATCAAAGCCTGCACTTTGGTGGCGACAGGTTTCACCTGCCCATGTCCCATAATAAATCCCAAATATTGCCTTTCTACTTTGGCAAACGCACATTTACCCAAGTTGGCTGTCAGCCGGGCTACCCTCAGAGACTGCAGGATGGCCATGATTGTAGATAACCACATCATCAATATACGCTGCTGCATACTCACGATGTGGGCGTAAGACCTGGTCCATTAGTCTCTGTAAGGCAGCGGGCGCACCATTCAAAACTAGTCCTGGTAAGCATGTTATCCCACTCATATTACCCACTCATGTTATCCACTGAAGTGTATTTTATATTTTAATAATATACATGCTATATTTACAATATAAAAAAAAAACACATTTAACAAATTTTGTTTATATTACACTGGAACTATTTTTCTGTGCGTAGTGATATTTACTGTTATTGAACATTTTTTTTTTTAAGTTGCTGTGTTAATTTAAAAAGTAAATACAGTAATTTTAAATTCGATTTCTAATAGCATTAAGGCACTCCAGGGGGTGGGCTAACATGAGATAACCACACACTGAGGGCGTTATAAGACCCGTCTCGAAGCGAAGGGCCTTTAACCCCTCAATGTGTGGTACGACACCCGGTCATACCTTAATGCTTCATTAGAGCTGCAGGACCCCCAAAAACATGTCCAGTTGTATATAGATGTGGATTCCTTGGTCATTGTTCAGTACATTCCTCCATAGTTTACCTTTATATGCATTTTAGAAGACCCTTTTTGACTGTCCAGTTTGTTTACATTTCCTAAAGCTAGTTTCCGCTACAGACACACAAAGCCTTTCTCTTATTGAAGCTGTTTTTGCCACGCTGTGAACTTGACATACAGCAGTAAGGGGGTGATATGAATGGCACCTATATTCCCCCCTGTAGCTAAGAGAAGCAAATCAAAAAATTAAAAGGTGTTGATAAGGTTCAATTTCTGACACCTCTGAACAAGACCCAGTTGTTCTCTCTTGCTTTCCATGCTCTTTAAGCCTGATATCTGCTATTAGCTGCTGTGTTGTTGCTACTATTTCATGTATTATGCTACTATATCATGTATTATGCATTTTTCACTGTATTTAATGTATTATGCTTTTTTTTTTGCATGTATCATGCATTTTTCACATTATTATATTATGCATTGTGTTTTACTGTATATCATGTATTATGCATTTCTCTGTATTTAAAGTATTATGGATTTTCTTGTTGTTACTGCATCTTGTAAAGCGTTTTGTGATGGTGGTCCACTATGAAAGGCGCTATATAAAATAAAGATTGATTGACTTGATTGATTGAATGTTCTAATACTGACTTGGCACAAACTCAAGTGCTAGTTAGAGATAACTATAGGAACGAATAAATATTGAGCACAATTGGATATTATGGCAAGTCAACAAAAACATTAAAATGTTAATGATCTTTTTTAATATATATATGTAGACTACCAAAGCTACAGCAGAACAGTCCCTACAGAGGTCCAAGCACAAACTACCACCGACCTGCATTACTAACATGGTGTTGTTGTCCATCGACTGTATTTTGGAATAATGCTGACAGGCAGATCAAAGTCTTGTATTGATGAAGTGCTCACTGCCGCTCTCTTGAGCATCCTCAGGAGAAAGAAAACATGGGTACAATTATTAAGGAGCTGCAATATGTCAGAGCTGGAATTAGCTTTTCTTAATTTTTTCATGCTTAATTTGTCTCGTATCAATAGCATAACTTTGTTTTAATTCCATCCGTTGTCAACTGGATATACTGTATAGTGTTTACAAAAAGTGTCCTAGCCAATGATGTGTTTTACAACATTTTAAATAAAACAAATTAAATGAATATAAGCTATCACAATAATTAGAAATACACATTTAGACCTCGTTCCCGACAGTGACCCTTGCTGAAATTGTAGTGCTTCCACCACTCTTGGTACATTCCCTGTTCTGTAATTTCCACTGAATGATCTGTGACAGCCATTAGGATCAAGGGAAGATCTTATTCTAAATCTGGACATGTAACACATCTCTAGGCTGTGTCTGGATCAGTCTTACAGACAAATGAGGGATTTCAATTTGTGATACTCTAATGCAGCGGGTCAGTGTCTTGGCAGAGTAGTGTGTTGAATAATTACTGTTAGCAAACTTTGATCAGGTGGCTGACAGAAATCCCTACAACTATAAATAAATAAATAAATACATAAATAAATAGGGTTATAGAACACATTACTTATATTTTGGTGGATAGATTTTATTTTATTTTTCTTCCAGGAAAATTAAACAAAGTGGTAATTGTATGGCTCTCTCAGTAAGAATTGCTGCAACGTGCCTGTTGCATTTTACAAAATGTGTCATAAAGTTAAACAGAAAAATATGGGCAACATGTACTTCCAAATCTGCTGATTTCTTAGCTGTTGACCAAAGGAATGCTATCTTGATGTACAGTGGCACACAGCATTTGTTTTTGATAAAGAGATTTATAATACAGATTCGAAAGCCACATTTCCTAATGCTATAATACTCAAACCAGCCAAAGGCAGATAGAGTGCAAAAAAATGTATTGTGTTGCTAATGGTAGTGGAATAAGAACTAGACCTACAGTACATCTCTACCAATTCCATTTGAAAACACAAAGACTGCAATTCCATGTTCCTTAAAGTCTATTCCCGAAGAGTGACTTAACATCAAAAGCTGTGTTTACAAATGAATTACAGGAGAAAGCAGTTAACTTGATGCATTGTAAAGGAGAAAGGGACAGGAAACCAATTTATGGAATGTTCATAAAAAAATTTAAATACTGTAACAAAGGTCAAGTAGTTTAACTCCAGAACAGTGTTTAGCTTGCTTGTAAAGAGTCACCAGGGGTTTGAAACAAAAAAAAAAACAACTGGCAGTTTGAAAGCAGATTTATGTGTTCATGTTAAAGCACATTGGAACCCGATCTCTTTAGGAAACTGCATTCCTTTACTTACACATACAATATTCTAGCTTACTCTAACCGGTGGTATTAGACTCATAATAAACATGTTTAGTTCTTCTTCTTCTTCTTCTTCTTCTTCTTCTTCTTCTTCTTCTTCTTCTTCTTCTTATTATTATTATTAGTATGCATAATCAATATTAGATAACTTTACAATTCAAATGCAATGAACAAAGTGAAGAAAACATGCAATTTCGGTAAGCTTTGAGATTCATGCTTTGGATACATGCGCACCCTAATTCATGCACATAATACATAACAAAATTGACATAATTATTGAATTTATGAGCAAAGTTTAGATTGCACTCTGGACTTTACTGCATACTATTTGACCTTTCTCACTTAATATGTATGCATTTCACTACAAACTCTGTATCCTGGGGCATCTAACTGCTTATATTTGCACTCACTTGTGTTGGATTGAGAGGCATTGGTGCATTAAAATGATTTCATAAATGTAAGATTATTATTATTATTATTATTATTATTATTATTATTATTATTATTATTATTATTATTATTATAATAATAATAATAATAATGTTCCCCCTAGTTATAATGTGACCCTTTATAGCACTTGCTCCCCTTTTCTCTACAATGCCATTCCACTTGCATTCTCATTATAACGCAGAACACACATACACTATAGCTTGACTTCCTAAAGATGGCTTCTGACTACTGTGATGTAATGGGAAAACTCTGTATTCACATTAGAATTATTGTTTGCATTATTACACTGTATATATATATATATATATATATATATATATATATATATATATATATATATATATATATATATTGCCATGTTGAAAAACTTTGCCATGTTGATAAAATACTAATATTACTATTTGCCTTGCCTGAGCATAGAAAACCATTTCCGATGACGAACCTGTAAAAAAAAAAAAAAAAAAAAAAAGCTGTGCAGCATGATAAGTTAGTTTGAGGTCTGCCTTAGAGCGATTAGACACTGCAACATTGAATTTGTGAACTGACAGACTTTGTTCAGAAAGAGACTAAGTGCAGTCCATTTTTCAGTCAGTGTCTGGATCATCGCGATTACATTGCAAAGGATCATTCAAGTGACAGGTTGCTTGTTACTGATGGTGACATGGTTCAGCTTTGTGAGTCTGCTTCTTGCTTGGGAGCCCTTCGGTTTAGAGGTGGTTTTTTTTTCTGACCATGTAAGAGGTGCAAAAACAAGACAGAACATTCCTGAATATTGTTTTACATTTTTAACACAGTTATGTTAATTATATTTGAATCAAGTACTGTGGTCCTTATTCACGACTGTTTTAAAGAATGCCTGATTTTTAAATTCAATTTTGATTAATTAAATCAAGTCTACATTTCATGAAACCCTTTTCGAGTGTTTAAGAGAAGGTTAGAAGTTTGTTATTGTTATTTTTCTTATCTTAAAGTACTGTTTAACTAAGATAATTTTTAATATATTCACTTAAAAAAGAATTCCTTAATGTTTTGTGAATAGGATCCAATATGGAGTTTGTCGGTGGATGTAAATCAAGTTCTGTATCATTAATTGTTTTTTTTCTTGGGGTGCTCATGGAACCACTATAAAGTTTTGGCACATACTATACAGTGATAACATTCCACACAATCTAGCTACTGTGCCACAGATATGTCCTTTCCACAAATATTAAACATTTTAATTTAAAGAACTGTATTTCCAACTGAATATGTGACTTTGAAAAAGTAAACTTCAGGTCTCACGTAAGAAAAAAAAACAAATACACATTTTATTTACTTGGCAAGTTGTGAAAGGCAGCTATTAGTAATGTTATTGCTTATAATATAACAGTTTAGAATGACTTCATGGCAGTTTAAATTCACATATAATAGGTTTTCATCAAAATAGCTTCTGAAAATTACTGCAGTTTAAGGTCATGGGGATTTCTTCAGTCAAAACCATCATACTGTGAAATTCTTGCCTGCCTTTGTTAGCTCATAATGGTACTCGGCATATAGGGTCTGTCTAGTATCCTTTTTTTTTTTTTTATCAAACTAACCCCATTATCAGGGAAAATGCGTACAACCACAAACACGAAATTGAGATCTAAAATAATAGTTTTCTTCATAACACTAGTGACATTTGAAAGACCTTTTTTTTATCAATAAACTACTGACTGTAACACATATTGCAAGTCTGAAAATAACAATTTATAAGTAATCTAGAATTCAAGAAGAATTTTTTTTAAAAAAACATTGTCTTGTTTTATTTTCATAAATATTAGTCATACAAGGTAACTGATAACTAATCAACATGTGTTTTTTAAACGTTGCTCTTAAAAAAGGTATGCATTCCATATATATCATTATTGCAATGTGAATACAAATATAATCTTAAATCTATAAAAAAAAACGATTAACAACAAAAAAAAGCTTATTTTACTTGAAGAATGGCTTTGGTTACATCAGATGTTTTCAGCATGTTGGTTTATGAATTTACGAGCATGAAATGTCCTTGGTAATCTAATATTATAACCAGCACAAGCTAGCATAACCACTGAATGGCGATTCCAAATTCTGCCTGAAACCAACAGAACATTGTTGAAATGTCCAATACCTGAACTATTACTGTTGTCCGATGCTATGAAGATGTGTTTGCTCCTCTGATACAGGTGCCTCGTCCGTAGAAGCCACAGTCTTACTATGTTTTTTAGGGCGTTCTCTTGCTTGCTCACGACCCTCAATGAACTGCCCACCAGGGGAGGTTTGACTCCCGTTTTTATTCATGACTTCTCCTCTGCTTCCCACCTGTGTGGCAGCAAGATGTGTGGGCTGAGAAGTCAATGACATCAGGAGCTGCAGGTAGTGTCCAGAACCAGGGCTCAGAACTGGGAGCCCTGGGTGGTAAGTGGTTTCAGTAGTCATTGACAAAGCCTGTGCTTGTGTTCCTTGATTGTTTTGCAGAGAATTAGACTCTGTTGATTTCGGCTCACTGCCACATGTCTCATCACCGAACCAGGTAGGTTAGAACATTGAGAGAAAATGAGGGATTGATCCTGGGAATAAGGCACTGGGTTATACAGTGACTGGAAAGGGTTCTGGACACACTTCAGAAATTCTGCATTGTGCCGTGTGTTTGGTATCGGACCCTGTAAACAACAATTAAACAATTAATACTTCATTACAAGCCAGTGCAACTCTGTATCTACAGTACCACACTCCCAAATGAACAAAAGATAACTCGCACACATATACTTCATACACAGATACTTTCTACTTGAAATATGCAGTATACAAGACCAAAGGTTTTACATTTATTGGTTACATTTACACAATATCACTGCAATAGAAGAGCAAACGATTTTGCACAAAATCTAAACGTTTTAATACATTTTACCATAAGCGGCACCTATGAATGGAAAATAGCAATGTGCTGTACGGGATATTGTGTTAGTACATTTAGAACTGTACTCATGTGTTTTTAAAATTCATTGGAATTATCAGAACAAAAGCTTTGTAATATAATTCTATCAAACTCATGGGAGGAAAAAAAAAGAAAAAACATCTGACAGCTATCTCTGTGTTCCCCTTTTGAATTATAGTGAACCTTTTTATTACTTCATTTCCTTCATGTTATTTTCAAGAATTCCGCAGGTTTTAACATTCCACAATGTAAAGCCATAGCTCTAATATACAAGGTATTACCTCAAAGGCTGACTATCTTTAATGTTACCATATCAACAGGCTTTCCAATCAGATCACTCTTCCAGAACTCGTGAAAAGAATAATAGCAATTTACTTTTCTTATTAATCGGTTCGAATTCCTCAAGGTGCTATTCATTGAAACATCACAAGTTGACATTTTGTTACAGTTTTAATATATATGTTAATTACCCACAGTGTCAGTTGAATTGTCTGAACGTGCTTTAGCACAATGGGGGTGTTCATAACAGCACCCCCCTGTGCTGTAGAGGTGCTGGTGTCTGGGATTTACAGCCACATTCACTCATACAGTATGGCATCGCAGTCAGACTCAAAGATACACATTTAATGATGAGGATAAATGCTCTTTTTTGAAAGTTTGTGTTGACACAGTGCAGCGACGGCAACAGTACTTGAGGCTATACATCTACCCTTTGGGTATCATTGCAGAGTGCAGACACAGGACTTTACCGTGGCAACAATTAACTTTCCCTTTCAAAGTCCACCATTGCACATGTGCAATTGTGTTTAGTACTTAATCCCTATGCAACATTAAGTATACATATGCCATTCTAGATGCCTTTAATACCTATTAAAGAAAGATGTATAAAGATCAGAGGGGGCTCAGCCAAATGCAGATGAACCACCCCGAGACAAGCAGGCATCGCCTTGGTGTTACAATGGGTGATAAAAAAAGATCAGACATGCATAAATAGAAAATGTAAGAAAATATAAAGAAATCAAATAGACAGCAGTGTGCTATCTCAATTAGCCACACAAGAGTGATGCAATGTTTAACCACATAGTCTCTCAAAATAATAAGTGTTTGAGTGATGGTGGCTTTAAGATGATAAATCATAATTATATTTACTTCTCGTGAAAGTCTATGTTAAAACATGTGTGATTATTATCTATTTTAATGCATATAAAATGATCACTAAATAAATATCATCTGGGACTCTATATTTATTTTTAGGTAGGTTTTACTTAGATTCAATTAGACATTTGTGTGTGTTTTTTATGTGAAATAAAGCAAAGCATTCTACATTAATGAATTAAATACAGTGTTATATTTGTGAACTTGTTTTAAACTTGTTTGCTTCTTTAACTACAACTTTTTACTGCTTATTTGTCTTGTTTTTATGTGTAATATATATATATATATATATATATATATATATATATATATATATATATATATATATATAATCAGAATTGATTAAATAACAGAAGAACTGCGACATGAACAGCAGTTAAAACCATACAGTAAATGGCCTCTAGTCATCCATCTTCCTCACTAAAATCCAAAGAGCACAAATTTAATATAATGTAACACATTTTAATATTCTGTCAATATATCAACTCAAGAACATTATACCTTCACAATGTCATTTAATCAAAGCCACTTCAGCTTTTCCAGTTGCTTTGCAGATGTGTTAAATATTCAGAACGCGTTGTACTAAGCAAAGACAAAAAACATCCACTTTTTTTTTTAATTTTAACGTATTTCACAGGCAGATGCTTCAGTCAGTCTGCGAGGGAAAAGCAATTATTGCACTTGAGCTAGCACTGGGAAGAGTTATTAAAAAAAAGGTCATTGACAAGTCATTTCATTGAAGAAAAGATTTGTGGTAAAAATCAATTTTACTAAAAGCACTGTAATTGTGCTTCCCTGACTGAAGAACCTTTCAAAAGTAAAGGGATACTTAAGAGACATTAGGTGTGTAAAAATCTAAACTGGACTATGAATGAAAAATGTTTGTTTTCTACTGAGGAGCTGCAAGTGCTCAGGCACAACCAAGTTAATATAAAAATGAAAGCACACAAATATGAAACTCAATCAACTGCACTTAAAGATTATCTATAGTCTTTGCAAGTCCTTTTCTAGCTCAATTACACTGTGTACCTTTGGCAGCAGCATTTCTAATTGAGACAGGTACACTGCCTCAATGAGAAACACGTTATCCATCTCCTCCTAATACTGTGAACTATTCTTTCAATAAAAACTGAGCGAGTTGGAAATGGAGAATTCTGGACTTTGAAGAAGGTGTAGATAAAGGGAGTCTTACTGTTTGCCATGGATAAGGCAAAGGTCCTCTAAAAGCAGCCTGAGGAGGGTTCATCCTTGGCCATTCTCCATTGCGTGTGGGGTATGCTGTCACAGATGGGGCTCCATAGGAATTCTACATGAAAACAAAAGAGAAAGCATAAAATCCATGAAATTCTCTTTGAAAGGTATTTGTAGGCAAAGGTTTCAGAGTAGATGGCATTCAGATTCAGTGCTCTTAAGAGTGCCTCAGCAACCACTCCAGAAGATGTATCTATAAATTATACCGTGGGTGTATGTTTTCTTGACATTCTTTGCATTTTTTTCTATTGATTACTTTATTCCTAGGAATAACCCACAGGCTTTTAAAGAGAGAACATTCAACATAAGAAAATCCACTGGACAGGCTGGCCGTCTCATCAGAGCAAATAACCTCCTGTAACCCATTCACAGAGAACGGTTTGCTCTGTAATATAATTCAATAAAAATGAAAAGTACTCTACTGTTGATCATCTTTAAAATTAAAAGGAAGGGTCACATATCTGCTTCCCAAGAGATCCAAGTGTCCAGAGCACTTCAGAGGTCCTGTAGCTTGCCTCAGAAAAAGCATATCCGGTCAGGCTTATTGATTTGTCAAGGGACCTTGAAAAAACACCTAAGCTTGAGTTAGGGGCAGCTACGTTATGTCATATGTACAGCTTCTGTTTTTCAGTTTTTATTCATTTTATTTTTCGGTGCTTATTTTTTTAGCTATTTTCAAGTTTTATGTAAATCGTTTTTTTGGGGGAGGAGGGGGGGGGGACTTTTGCTTTTTATATACTGTATGAAATTAGTGTTTTTGGTGAATTTCCAAAATGCTTGGCCGTTTTTTTCTGTCATAATATGTATAGTAGTAACTTGACAGTACTTGAACACTTAAGTTGGACCATCTTTCCTTTGCTGTCTTCCACAACGAAATCCTTATGGTCACGGGCACATTCTTCTGGGGTTTTTGTGTATAGGCTTTTTTTTATATTTCACCACAATTTGCAATTCTTTTTTAAAATCCTCTGTGTCTTAACTGTAATACAGCTTTAAATCCTGCTAACAAGCCTCCATCCTGATTGTAATCTCGTTTTAAATCTCGCAAGCGGAGTCTCCAATAGAAATGTAGGAATGTGCTGTCACTCACTAGTTGGGGCAGGTTTTAAAGTATTCAGAACGAATCAATGATAAATACAAGTCAGGAAGGAGGGACATTGCCCAGCTGCACTGGGAAACTTTTTGTAGTAGTACTAGTAGGTTTTATTTTTTTAATGGGAAAGGGGTGGTCAACGTGAATTGATGAAATATTTCCACTGTTTTTCCGGTGGTTTCCGATATTTATTGGCTATACAGTTTTAACCGAAAAAACTTTAATCGTTTTTTATCGGTTAAAACCGAAAATCAGATGCCCTAGTCATATGCCATATGGACCCGGGACTGTTTTTAGCAAGTGGCTCTAGTATAAACCTGAGCCTCAATAGTCACATTAAGCTATGGATCACTGTGAAGGAGCCTCCTTAAGCCCCCTTTTATTGCCAAAGCCTCCATCTTTTGCTTGTTTTTGTTTTTGTAATCTTAGTAATCAACCTTGTAAGAATCAGGGCCAGGGTGTCAGAGGCTGAGGTCATGAGACCTGACCAGTGAGCGATGCTTGGAGTTAAACAATTAATACTCTTCAAGAGGGTAAGATTATTGGGAGAAATATAATTCATGTTTGAATTTGACCCTGACCGCCTGAGCTGACCTGAGGTTATTTGCCGACACACGAAAAAAATCTAAACATTAAGCCAAATTGTCTGGGTCACCCTGGTCAAAGGGATGGGGGACAAAAATGACTTCTGTTCAACAGCTTTCCAGCTGTGCACTTTCCCAACAGATGTGTGAAGACCCTGTGGTCTATGTCACCCAGCACACAGTATGCAGATAGCTTTGCGACTAACAGTAACTCCACATAACCCAAGGTTGGACATAAAATTAAAGGTTCCAATAAAAATATATATATATATATATATATATTTTTGATTAGGTAACTTAGGCGGTATTTCATGGAGTCAAACACTTAATACAATTTTAAACCAAGACTGATTAAGTCATTAGTTAACGTTGGGATGTGTTCACTTGGGTAAACATTGTTCTGGTTTCTCAGTTACCCACATACCTTACAGTAACAAAGAGAACTCAAGACATATTGCTGTTTTTAGACACACATCTCGTTAACTACACACAGATGTTATGTTTATAGTGTGTAATAATGTGTAGATAGTTGTTACTTTTATTATTGCACATCAAGTATAATAGATTCTTCCTTAACACTGAAGTTATATTATATAGTTACTGATTTTACTGAATGTTATAATAATAATAATAATAATAATAATAATAATAATAATAATAATAATACTGTGCCTTTTTTCCTATTTGAAATTTCTTAAGTGTCCAAGGACTTAGTTAAAATGTATGGCATGACAAATAAATCCAGTGGAATATTTTTCAGTGCATGAATAATGTATTAGATGTAATAGGCTTACTGAAAGGAGACTGACACCATCATTCTGTGAAATGACTATACCCCTTATAGGTAGTTTCCTTAGATTCTTAAAACTAAGTTTCCTGTTAACCTAAAATAATATTATGCCACTAGCTAATAACTGGTGCAGAGTACCACCTTATAATTATTGTATTCCACATGCCAGGAATCTGTAGTGGTAGGTACTGTTACAAAGATAGTGTTTTAACCCAGCAATAATGTAGCTTCATTATCCAGTCTCAATGACCCATCAATCAGAAGCAGAGTGGAGCAAAGAGTGACAACTGTTTCAAATTAATATCCATTTAGAGTACTTTTTATTTGCTCACTTAAGCCTGGCAACAGCCAAGACAACTCTGTCTGGTAGTGTATAATTGAAGTAAAGGACTTAACAGCTTCTCTGAATTGAGCACAGACATCCCATACCAACTAGTGCTAACACAGCCTGTCATTCATTTCTGAATTTTAAAGGCGATCAGCACTGTAATGCCATCAGGCAGCAAAGCCATGATAATGACTTCTGACAATCTTGGAATCCAACACAAATAATGATTCTCAAAACTATAAAGAGCAAAACACTTGAGACTGCTCTCTTTTAATCACATGAAAAAGTTGATTTTGTAGTCGTATACTTCACTATCCAGTAGAATGAATCCCTTTAAGAAAGTATATTTCACACAATAAGATCGATCCAACACATTGAAACGATAGGCACCAGTATTGCATGCATAAAAATCACTAACAAATTCCATTTGAGGCACTTGATGACTTAAGCCTTGGACCTGAGTTGATCTCCAAGGAAAAGCCTGGGGTGCTTTCATGTTCCTGAAATGCAAATTGATGGGGCTGGATGTGGAAACTGGTTCACCAAAGACATGGGGTGTACAACTCCTGGGCTGTGGGGATCTGTTTGATGACATTCTAGAGCCCAGATAAAAAAAAAAAACTGGCCTCAAAATATAGTCTGGCCATTTCTGATGTTTTTTCGTGACCAAGCACTCAGAGCACTCATTATTCTCACCCAGTTTTCTTACAGACTAATTTAGGTGATTATGATTGAGAAGACAATTTTCCAGAGATCTATAGAAAGTAAATAAACAGAATGCAAAAGTGTCTACAACAGGATACCAAACTGTATTGTATTCGTATACTGTTAAAATTCTTTAGATAACTCATTAGATAACGTTCTGAGAACAGGAACTAAAATGGGCAAGAATAATCATAATGCCCTACCTAAAACGTGCGTTGACAATTCCTAGTTGAGAATCCAAAAAGACTCTATTTAAAAGAAAAGAGAAGACCAAACAAAGTAATCACAACTGGTTTAATCTAAAGTTTCTAATTAGTGTAAAGGAATTCTAATTGTGATTGTAAAATAAAATTATTCCTTGCAGCCACACAATGATTGTCGGGGAGTACATTTTAATATATTTTATTTTCTTTAATATCGCAGAAATTACTGGACTGAATAGCAAGAAATTAAAGTAAAAAAATTAAGATCATCCATCATTGCTTAGGAGCCATGAAAAAAAAAAAAAAATTAGAAAAAATAAATCTTTCTACACTGAAACAAGTGCTTCACATTTCATGTGAATCAATTTATAAAAAAGAAAAAAAAAACATAAACTGTTCTGAAACCTGACAACCGTATGCACACTGAGACAAATACATTCTTGTAATTTGTCTTTATAATTAAGCATTATTGCACATGGTGCCCCTATGAGGCATATTTTGGTACTGGATCTTACTCCATTCCATAAAAGATGGCACTCAAAGAGCTTCAGTGACTCTGTTCCTATATTGCTGAAGTAAATAAGGGTGAAAGTAGTTAGTAGCAGCTACGTAATTCATGATGTATTTCCTGCGTCTTTGTACCGCATGCTAAATGTTATATTAACAAATCTAGTTTTCCTGACAGCTGGTATAATTTCATTTGCATTCCCTTAACTGCTTTGCAGCATGCAGAGCGTAGAACCTAAACGTTAGCTACTAAAACTGGAAACCAGGTCTGACTGGTTCCTAGCTATGTTCATACATCCGTGTCCTTATTCAGGTGTGAGGAAGCACATCATGACCATTTCTAATGTTAGAAAAATGTTTGCAATGTTTTTGTGCTTGAAAAAATTATCTATTTTTCTGGATGACCAACTATCCGAATGAAAAGATACCCAACATCCAAGACCTTTGATTAAAGCTGGTTCACTGATATATAAATAACTGGGGAACACTCATTTTGTTACACGTAGGGGATGCAGCACAGGTGAGAGACAATGCTAGAAAACCCTAATTGTAACACAAGATTCTAGGAGGATGATATTACAACATTTTCACCCTAGTATTGATTAATATAAATCCACTCAAACTGACACAGCAGGAGGTCCATACTCAAGCAAATAGTTTTATCCATTCATTTTAGACAAGCACACTGTTATAATACTGCAATAAGGTCAAGCACATCAGTGGCTCCAAAGACAAATATAGACCAAATGATTATGGCGAAAAAATAAGCAAATTAATATTAGGTTTTAAATTTCTTAAGCAATCTAAATTGTACTAGGCATGATATAATGTTAAATTGTATAAGAGAGTAATTTGCAGTAAGATTATAATTATACCTGCATTTAATTTCTCGTTGGACGTTGATATAATTATGAAGAAAAAAATGAGCACACTGTAAATAGCAATTAGGTACTATGGCAATGATCAGATTAATGTTTTTTGAAGGCTTTATTCAGTGAGGTCTTGGAGCCCCAGAAACAGATACATTTTTCCATAGTTTAACCTTCAACACATTTTATTACCATAAAGTAGGTTTAATGAAAATACATTTTCAGGGGAAAAAAACATACTTCCCTTCATAGACATAGAACTTCCTACATAGAATTTCCGCCATCTATTTATATTATCTATTTCTAACACCTGGACTAAATACCACAAAAGATAAATCAGTTGCATGACCTAATATACCACTGCACAGAAACTTTGTGGAGTGGTCTCTCTCTATTTCTCTAAAAACAAATACAAAAAAAGAATTCTTCCCCTATGGTGCAATTCTTCTACCTTTGCTGGACAAAAATAAAAGACTTCAGAATAAATACACTATATGACAGCTAGACACTCTAGGAGCTTGCAGAAATGACCCAGTTTCCATACATTATGTAAATGATGTTATTCGTACTTTGTCTGGATCATGTCTTGTCAAGTCTGTCAGCTACCAAAACCTTTTCTGATTCCTGAACGTGGGTCAGTCCTAATATGATCTATTATTATTAAACATAATTCTAGTCTTCAAAGATAATGCGTTTTTTAATAGATTCAATCAAGAACAAGCCATATCGAAAAGGAAATGTTTGAATCTATTTTTAAATATCAGAAGCCAGTCAGCCTGGCGGATATTCTCAGGGAATGAGTTCCAGAGTCTGGACGCATAATTAGAAAAAGCTCTTCCACCCATTAGAGATGAGGCGGAAGGAAGAGACAGAGAACAGACCTGAGTTAGAGGAACGCAGAGAGCGACCAAGAGAATTAAAATAAATTCTCTGCTTTACAAGACAGGGCTAATGTGCTGTCTAAAGCCCCTTTCACACTGGCACTCCTACCCGGGTCCCGACCCTGGTTCTGGCTACCCAGATCACAATCCCATGTAGTGTGAAGCCACGTACCTGGGTTGTACTCGGGTTAACCCAGGTCGCAGCGACCCACCTCAGGATTTGGGTCGCCATGCTTTGACCCGGGTTGAGCGAGACAAAATGCATGACGGTCGTTCGTAAGCTGACGCAGCAGGGATGAAGAAACATTTGCTCCAATCAACATTTGGGCCAACAGTTCAATCCAGAGAAGCCTGGATGGAAGCGTCCATAACAAGCTGCTTCCGGGGCACTAATACGCACGCTGTGTACTTGCATCTGTCACCCAGGTCAACCCTGCTTTATGAAAAGCAGTGTGAAATCGCGTACCTGACCCGCATGACACCGGGTCCTGACCCGGGTAGGTTCTGACCCAGGTAGAGCATGCTAGAGTGAAAGGGGCTTTAGTTTGGTATGAGTTAGCAGGCGTGCAGCAGAGTTTTGGAGTAGCTGAAGTCGTGACATGGTAGAGTCGGGAAGGCCTATGAAGAGAGAATTACAATAATCAGTCTTGGAAGAGATAAAAGCGTGAATCAGAATCTCTGCATCCTTTTGAGACAGCATAGGCTGGATTCTAGAAATATTCTTAAGATGAAAGTAGGTGAGAATCAAAAGAGAGCTCAGGGTCAAAGATAACTCATATAGTATTTGCTTTTTTCCAGATGAAAGCACTTTTCTAGTAGTAAATTCTCCTACAGTGATACGTTTAGAAATTCACAGGGTGGGAACCAGGGCTGCGAGAGAAAGTAAGTGTTTTGCAACTTGGGATTCGAGGCTCGGCCTCTAGAGCAGGAGAGAGAGAGAGAGAGAGAGAGAGAGAGAGAGAGAAGGACGGGCCGGACTCCAACCGAGAGAGGCTTCACTATGGAGCCGAGGCTAGCCCTAATGGCCTCTGGGCCCCTGAAAAGACAGAGTCCTCTGACTTCTCGGGGAGTCGTTATAGACTCGGCCTCGCGACTGGGTCCGTTATCGACCAGGGTCGACCCTCAGAGGACGGAACGGCTCATACGAAGCCTTGACGTAAGGAAGAAATGAGAATCTGAAAGAACACAAATAATTGTTAGTTATGGGACTCGAGCACTAAGATTAAGTGGGCCACGTCCCAGGAGGGTAAAGGAGGAAGTAAGACAGAGCCTTCTTTTGTGAGGCAAGATATATATCGCATGAGCTGCGAAAGAATAGTGAGGCCGATGGTCCCCTCTGACCACACGAAGAACCTGTGGAGTTACTAGAACTCCAGGTCGGGGAAGTGAGACTCACTATCCCCCCAGAGGGGACCGACACAGAGGCATGCGGCATATGAAAAGAGGGAGGAGGAGGGAAAAAGCAAAATGCAAGAGAAAGAGCTGAGCTGTGACTGTGATTAAATAGGGTGTCAGTAATGACAGACAGGTGAAATTAGTCAATGATGATAGGCAAATGAAATTAAGAAATAGGGAAGGCCTGGTTCATGCCCCCCAAATTTTCACAAGTTAACATGTAAGGATTTCTAACTAAAACAAAACATTAACTTGACAGCGCTACAAATCAAAGATCAGTGCTGTCTGGTAGCAGAAATGTTACTGTGGGTAAAAAACAATTAAAGTATTCACAATCAACTTCAGTTATTACAGTTGCAGTTTATTAGCATACTTGATAGACAACCTTTGAGTACTAGTAAATAAATAGTACATATTTATAATAGTAAATAAATATGTGATGTATAATTTAGATTATGTCATCAATTTCTTTGATGCAGATATATTGTAAAACTTTCTAAGCTATGATCTATGGAATTGTAAGTGGTTTTATAAATCCAGACTGCTCTTTTGAGAATGGCCTCTAGTTTAAATTGCATTGGAGTTTCATTGACTGACTTAGCTGGAAGCCATAGAAATACAGCAGCTAATTGGAATATGCAGGGCAGATTGAGTGCTGATTAAACATATACAAATCTGCTAGGCTAGCCTGCTTATAATTGGGGAATAATGCTGTTTTGAGATTGGGCAGGTCACTTAGCATAAGGTTTTGATGCACTCTGCTCAAGAAAATGAGCTCTGGACAGCATTAATTTACACAATACATCACAGCTGAAATAGCACAGACTGTCATTATATTGAAAGGTCATGTAGGATAGGAACAAAATGTTACAAATCTGCTTCCCTGGAGTAATTCAAGTGTAATTTCCTCCTGTCGTCAATGGATCATAGTATCTAGCCACAGAAAGTGAAGCCTGTATTTAATTTTTTTTTTAAATTACCCCCATTTTTAAAGTGCTGACAACACACTATGCATGAACTCAGTTTTGCATTGAAATGACTACCGGTACTGCTCTCTCAACAGAAAGCATAAGAAGTGGATCTTGTGTTTCGAACACACAGCACTCTGGAAATCAAATCCTCATTTTCCTTTCTGGCTGCAAGCAGGTCTTGTGTGCAATGGAATTAGATCAAGATTCAAAGAAGGCAATAAACTACTCCTAAACAGGTGTACAATTGTGAACTGCTTGGTTACTTAGTGTCTAGGGATTAGTAAGATTTTATTGTATTTATATTGCCAGGCCCTTGTGAAGCACTGCAGCTAATTACTTCCCTTATCTTCTGACAGTCCTATTCAATTATCTATTGGAAAAATGTCATTCCAAGTCAGTTATTGTGGAGGGTTTTTTTCTTCATTTCTTCTTATTTTTTCAGTACTGTCAAGATCTGGTGTACTAACAGAAAACACCAGCAAATCACAATTGTTAAAAGCTCTGAAAACATGATACATGAAACAGTTTGGCAATAGAAATCTTGTCAGGCAGTGCCTCTGTGGGAGATATATTTTAATAACATAAGGTGTGACACCTCAATTTTGGCATTTATCAGGCTAGATACAACATTCTAAAGTCAACATTTGTGGCTCAACCTTGATTTTGCATAATGTGCCAAGCACTTGTAAACGGGAGAACATTTTTTTGTATCATTACCAAAAGTATTTAATAGTTTTACACATTGTAAAACTATTAAATAGGGGTTTGTTCAAGCATGGTTGTGGATTTGTATGCTTGAAGCAGCAGTAGAAATATATTCACGGCATGATCGATACAGCACTTTCCAAGAGAAACAGACAAGCATCTCATTAAATTGACCTAATTTACAAAAACAGCTGATTAAAACAGAATTATGCACATATATTCTGACATCATCCCCTATAGAAACCATGGGACTTTACAGCTACTGATATACAGTTACCATATAAATCCATTTCATTAGAGCAATACTATGTATAATAAATAATAAATATACTAGAAAGCCCAGAAAGATCCTTTCCAATATATTTTCAATGGCAATACAGTGGTACTTCTGTACACTGGAAATTGAATGTTACTGGCACTTTAATGGTGTGAGACATTTTTGTCAATTTTAAGCATCCTTAGTTCCAGGAAATGCTTTCTTTGGTCAGAATTTCTTAGCAATTTTATCTCCACTTTATTATTTAATTGTACTACTACTGTTTGGAACAATAAATAAATAAATAAATATTGTATATTCTGTATATGGTAATAAGAAGTAACATTAACATTGGTATAATTTTTGCTTCACTGCGTACAATAGGATCATTAATTAGATACATTACAAGAAATGGCTTTGTCAAAGTTAAAGTCATTTCTATCCTACTGTACCACAGCCTGCTGCTCTGGTGGCCTAAGTCTGCTTCTCAGGACAGGGTCAACATTACTAGACTGCTGGAGCATTTCATACTTATAATGGCAATGTGTTCAGTAGCCGCTCCATTCCAAGTACTGAGAGACAGAAGTTTAAATTGTGAATGCAGTGAGCGTGCAGTGTGAGGGGTCAGCCAGCATGGAGAAGAAAGACCAACTGTGTGCTTTTTTACTTTTACCTTTTGCCTTTACAAAAATAAATAAATAAATGAATAAATAAATAAACTGTAATATATACAGTTGTGACAAAGACGACTGAGCGGTGACGTCACGGCAGAGCCAGGAAACACAGTACAGACAGAGACTTGGGGTTTTTGGTGAAGCTGAGCGCGTGATCGCGCTCAGCGTTTAATAATCAAACAGAAAAATAAACGGTTGTAACAAAAACACAGGACACGGCACTTTCGCCAAAATAAACAGACATAAACAAAACGAACTAACACTAAACAAACGGTGGACGGACAGACACACAAACACGGTGAGTAAACAAACAAACAAGTATCGTGCTGGTCCTACCAGCACGCGATAGCAATTGTTTGTAAATATTTCTCTCCTCTCTCTCTCCGCTTCTCCACTCTCAACACCCAACCCCGAAAGTGAGTGCAAACATACAGCTTTTATGCAGTTGTACCGAGACTCGATTGCTAGTCAATCATTCAATTGGAATCTCGGTACAACTGCACGTGAATTAATTAAAGTGCAATTCCCCGTGCTCACATATTATTACTTTTTACTTGCACGTGATGTGATTTGTGCCCTCCTCGTGCCTAAATACAAATCTACAATTTAAACACATGTGAAACACAGACCCGCTTATATCCCGTGTACCAATGCCTATACACCAACATTTACACACAACACGTAACACAAAATACACACGGGGGGGCACTTTGCCACAACAGTATATATATTTTTCAATCCAATTTTTATTTGTATAATTTGTTCTTAACGCAGACTGCACTCAATTCACAGCCTTCAACCCAATCCTTGACCAAAAGCAGATATAAAAAAAAAGTATCAGCTTTTTTAATTTCAGAATTTTTTTTGTATAATTTGAAAGGGTACGTACATCCGCATTTTTGCATTATTACTAACAGCATCTAGCACATGGCATTTAGCCTGCAAGGGCTCCTTTTTTATCTCAGCTAGCAAACTGTAAGGTACGCTCTTTGAAACAAGGAAAGGAAGTGGAAATTCCTGACAGCTTAGACATGCAAAAAGGTTGAGAAATGCTAAGGAGGCAGCGCAAGAGAACATGGAATATTTATTAGACAAGGCTTTAGCTGCAATGATACAAGCCTGAGTTTTGCCTTTGGCAAAGTGAAAATGAATATGCAGAATTGGAGCAAGTTTTCTTTCAGTGAGAATGGTGGTGCAGAGCACAAACTCTCAATCAAAATGGAGACAGAAAGCATTAAAACGTTTCAGGAAGGCACAGCTTTTTGTATAGTTAGTATCAAAGATTTTCTGTAAAGAAAAAAAAAAACACCGTGGCTCAGTGTTTAATTGCTCATTAACTTGCAGGACGGTGGCAGTAAGATGAGATTAGTATTCTTTCAAGATGAAAACTCGCATGAGCAGCCACACTGAGTGATTTCTTCATCAGTGCAACTAGATCTCAGAGTGCCAAGTTAGGTTAGAATTGATTGGGCTGCTGATAGGGATTCCTGAATATCAAAGACTGGACCATATGAACTAAGTGCTTGTATCAGTGTATGAAGTGAGTTTGTAATATTATATGTATACAGGATAGATCCCTGTTCTTAAATGTGCACCCACCATCACTTTAAACAAATAATTATTAACTTGAATACAACTAAAGAATCTTAGATAAATTAATGTTCTATTTAATTAATATGTGAATCCAATTCATTTAAATTTCCATCTCCGCCTTTTCAAACAGAATATTTCAGTTACCTCTAACCTATGTTTCTGATGAGCACACTGTAGAGGTTTAAATCATTTCCCCTGCCTGCAAATCATTCAAGAGGAGTTACTTTGGGTCCATGTTGCACAAAGGCAAGTATGCTTCTATCACATTCTTAAACTACAGTTCTGATTTATTCTATTGTATTAGTATATGGGTTGATATTGGCTCTGCGCATCACAACATAAGACTCACACACAGTCAACTCTTTGCAAAACAGCCATGTTACAGAAAACTGTTATAAATGTGTTAAAAATCTGTTATTTTTATAGAGATACAACAAAAGGTCCTAGCAAGGGCCAGGTACCAACCTGTTTAAGGTAATATAATTAATACATTGGTGTAACAGGGACAACGTATCATCGCTGGCTTTTCACAGCCACATGCTTGAGTCTGCAAGAAAGACCCATTTCCACCTGAGATGCACTGATTGGCTGGCTGCAGATTCCTGACTGGCAGGTGGGTGTGTCTCAGCAGAGTCTCACTATAAAAGGAAGCCGCTGACACACCCGTGCTGATGAGCCAGGACTGACAATCTACAAATGGCATTTGTTTTGAGACTAAGCACTGCACAGGGAGTACAACAACTACAACACCTGGGTCATAGTAATTATACATTCATACAGGAATTCGTTTAGGGGATGTTTAAATCCTGCTGAAAGTATACGCAGTGTGTGTTAGAGAAGATTCCTGAAATGGGACGTCCCGTTTTAGTGGGAGCAGTGCTTTATTGCTTATGGGCAACTTTTTTATTTGTCAGCTGTTTTTCCCCCACTGTGTTTTATTTTGTGTTTTTGTCTAAACTCCAGTTTGTGTAAATGCTGGTACAGTCAAGTGAATTGTCTTTGCTTTATCTGCCCTAGGAGTTACCATTGCTGATACCCTAGCAGTGGAACCTATAACCTGTAAATAATGTGAATACATTTCTATCAGTCTTAGAATTGGAGCTGCTGTTTTTTTTTCTCTATTTTATTATGTTTGTTAATTAAAAAAAACAATCGTAACTGCAATTGTTGCTGTAACAACTTCCATTCAATCCATATGTGGGAACATTCTGCTGGAGCAGCAGAGTGGGCATGTGCTTTAGTGTGCCATTAGTAAGGCTCAGGTGGATATATTGATTTATGAAAGACAAAAAGGAAGGGGATACATACAGAATATGAATGGCAAGTCAGTAGAATGGAGCTTAGACTGAATGTAAGACTCCACAAGGTTTCTAGGGTTAACAACAATGAACAATGTTACTGCTGTTTTCAATATACTTTTTTTTTAGCTCCAAACAGCTGATGTCGATCTGGTGGGTTTTACTCAAGAGTTTCTTGGTCGACCTTTTGCAGTGAGAGTGATGTCTACCCCCAAGTGACATCTGTTTCTTGATATACGGTTCACATCTTAAAACTACCCTGCACAACCTCCTTTCTATTTCTGAGTTTAAAAAGCCATACAATGGCAGTCAAGCTAGTCAGACTGTATTCCTATGGAAATACAAAATGTTTGAAGTTACCTGAATTTGCAACCATTATGTTAGTGTTGCCATATGTTTAGAGGTAAATGCTCAGCCAGTCTAATTAACTAACTACCGGAAACTTAACTTTTTTAGGTTTTAAGATTGTTTCAAAGCCAGCTTCAACTGCAATTGCTAGGTGTCGAGCCTGGACTTCAGACAAAGCAGCAGGAGCCGGGAAACACGAAGAGCAGCTGAAGTCAAAGCACTTTGCAGACAAAGTAAAGAAAGTGTCAGAGCACTGAAATTGTGCCTAAGGAATGCTGACACAGCATTGCCACAAAAGCTGTCAAAGTCGACAGACTAAGAGGCTGATCATTCTCTAAACTCTGAGGTGGTAAATTAGTTTTCCTCTAATAATAATTCAAGTTGGGGGTGGGGATGCTCTATTCAATATTCTGCCATTGACACATTTTCATTTTTGCTTCCTAGTTAAATAGCCCTTGAGTTACTGTTATTAAAGTGCCTTTGCAATAATGAAATCATGAATGCACTGTTTACTTCAATAGAATCCCATTAAGGATGAATACTTTCTAGATTAGAACTACAGTACTAGTCCCTTTCATCCTATTTGTATCTGTCATTTTACTGAGCATAGAGCCCCAACAGCATGTGGCTATAGTGCTGTTAGCAATTACGTAAGTACATGCTGTCCTCATTTTCTTCTTTTTCATCCTTTGAGAGATGTTTTCAACAATAGATGTTCCACCGTTGATACATGCAAGCGAGGAAATTGCAATTTCACATATCCCTTCATTAACTTGTTGGCTCGATCCGCTTGGGAAAATTGGAGGTATGTTGGGTACTTTTTAACCAGAAAATGAGGAAACTAAAGGGTCAAGAGTTCCTATATGTTTTAAAGCTGGTCAAATAAGAGCTTTTCGGTATCTTGTTTCATTACCTGTTGCCAGGAAACCAAGAGATATCTCTGGCTCTCATCACCCTAGCTACTGAGCAAATATGCTCTGCCTACAAGCTTCTCTAAGGTACACGGTTCCATGAGTACAACCCCCTGCACAACAGCCACACACCAGATGATATGTTTTTCAGGAACTCATCTGCTTACACTTTATCAATTTCCATAAAAGCACCCAAATAATAAAGGGATGGATATAATATCACTATCAGATGTGATATTTAAATACTCACTTAAACATCTTGAATAGCACACCGTTTACAGAGCCTCAGCCTAGGCAACTGAAGGGGGGCAAAGTAATGGCAAAATTCGAATATCATAATTGATACACCCATCACTTAATTCATATTTCTGAATTAAATTACAGCCCTTACAGTATACAGTAATCCGTCACGTATCCGCTCGTCCATATCCGCCCTAACCGTTTATCCGCCATGATCATCAGCAACGGTAGTTCATTATTGAACAGAGCAGATTCGTTCAGAGACTGTAGATCCTACCAAAGTTTCCGTACACTGTGTTGCATGTGCTCTGTGTACAACCATTGCTAGTAGTGTCACGTGAGCTGTTCAGTGTGTTGATATGTAAATAAATCCTGTATCAACTTCAACCTCCATCTCGATATCCTGCCTGTCACTCAGCAGCGAATGCATGCACCCACTCGGCAGACGGCTACTCTGTCATGAATACCCTGTATCTTTCTAAAACAAGGGATTTAGGGAAGCTCCCTAATAAAAGCCTTTTTTACATATCTGCCCTGACTCTGGTCCCACTGCAGTCAGATACACAACGGATTACTGTATTATCACAAGGGATGTTGGATACAGACAGAAGTTCAGAAATGTTTACCTAACTACTGTAGCATACCTAACTACTGTAATATTGAAGCAGAGGAAAAGGGTAAAGCCATCGCCTATTGCTGTGTGTGATATGTCAGGAACCGTTTACCCTCTTGTAAATAATTAAAAGAAAACTCGAATCAATTTGTATGGAGTTAACAACATATGCTGTTAGTTGTGAGTTTTCCTTAAAGAACATACCATTTCCACAGAAGCACCAGTGGAGTAAAAACAAAGACTCCCAGGATATAGAATAGTAAAGTGTAGGGTCATCTGGCCAAGCTGCCCAATGTAATTCATTGTAATTGTATTGTAATTGCATCTATATTTCATGTCTATGCCTCTGCAGTGGTTTTGTAATCAAGGCACATTTCACTTTTCAATGACTGAATGAATTTCCTACCTTCTTCAGAGACATTAGTCTGTTACACTTCAGTGCTGTTCATGTCTTTAGCGTGTCAAAAACTTCCATTTCATGAATATTTCTGGAGCACTTCAATCAGTCTTGAAGATGATGAATTGCTCAATTCCTTAATAGGAATATTATCCTGTTATTGCAATAACGAAGTTTGAAACTATGACACTAATTGGTACCGTATAAATAACACTACGATAAAATATTAATTTTCCATAATTACTTTATGAAGTGGCAAATAATGGTTATAAAGCAACCTTAATATATATATATATATATATATATATATATATATATATATATATATATACACACACACTTGTAATAAATGTCTTTAGTATAAAAAGACAGGCTATCCAGAAGCACACTTAAAATAAGTAAATACAGTGTTTATGGATTAAATAACTGATCAGAGTTTTCAACGCTTAACAAAACTGTCATCAATTCATTTTACTATTCAATCACTTCATTCAGGTCATTACACGCATAATTAGGTTACACCTGCAAATATTTGATCTACATTCCCTCGTTAAAGTTTATGGCGCCACTTGATTTAGTTTCTAGTTTTATTGAAGCACTTGACTTTGTTCTTGGAATAATTATCCCGGAATGTTCCTGGGATGAACCAATATAATGAAACATCATACAATTAGAATATGTTCCTGGGAATGCGGGATTAGTGTATAACACATTCTAAAGCAGGATAGGTTAAGGCTTAAAGACAACTGGTAAAAGAAAACTCAATATTAAATCAGAAAATAAATGAAATACAGTACCCGGATTTTAAAAAAAGTACATTCTAGAAAGTTACAAAAACTCTAAATTTGGCACCAGTTCAGACAGAGACAAGGATTCAGGAATGAATCACAGATAGTGCCTATCTCTTAACAGTATGTTATGTTTCACTTCTACCTATCATCACTCCCTTTTAATTAAGATTTTACAACGAGACAACACACCCTTTAATATACTTTGCAGCTACAAATTTGCAGCTATAAATGTGATGGAAGAGGGGTCCATTGTAGTAAGTCTTTTTAATTAAATATCAGTTTTTAATTAGTTATAGTCCTGAGTACATAAATGTTCTGTTCACAAAGATGTTTAAAGATGTGACATACATGAAACTTGTGTGGTTAAAAAACAGCCAACAACATGGCTTTCCATGGCTCTCTGTTCTCCCAACCCATGGGTTTATTGGTTTAGAAAAAGTAGTTGCTTCAGTAGCAGTGGGTAAATTATTGGCACAACAAATAATGTTTTGTATCACCACACTGAATACATTGATGAATGACCATAATTAAACGTGTTATACATTATTATTCATATAATCAGTCATGCTTGTTGTAAGTGCTAAATAAATTTATGTATATTATAAGTGATGTTGATCTAGTTTACCTACTCCTGCTCTATGGCTTGTTTATAGGTCCATGATTCTTTTTTACAATCAAATATTCTTATAAAGACCACTCAATGAAGCATCTACTGTAAGCCTGGTCTTTATAGATAGGTGGTCTTTAAATACAGGTAATTTTAACATGCATGGGGATAAATATATTATTAAATAGTCACTACTAACAACATAGTCTCAGCATATAACAAGAAATAAATCTCCTCCCAAGAGTTCACCAACCTCATCTTGAACTGAAAGCAGTGTATCAGTGTTTGGTGGTGTGCAGTAGTTTATGAGAACATGCAGCATGAATACCCAATGAAGCTAAATAGACACCAGAGCTTCTCAGGTCTCCCTGAGCTGTCACCTTGATGCACACCTCTTATCTGTATTATTTCTAAGACGTAACTAAGCAGTAATATACTATGTTTGTGCTGTCATTATCAATATAAATAGTTTTAATGCAGTAAAAGTTTTTAACCTTGCACCCTACTCAATCCATTCATAACGTTATGTAATACATTCTTAACAATGCTTCTTGTCTAGTCTAATGTAGTGTTCTCAAAACACATATTAGTAAAATGTTCCATGCTTGCCAATGCATATTAGCTTCCATTATATATATATACATGTATATATATATATATATATATATATACACACACACACATTTTTTTTCAAATAAGAGATAGCAAAAAAAGCTAATGAAATGTCCTGTCCTAGAATAACTCCTAGGATGCCTAATCAACATAGAAACATTTCGTGAAACATTCTGTGTACATTTGAAGACATATCAATACATACATTACACTTAAAACATGCATCTATTTTGTGAAATATCAAGTCACTTTTAATAAAGTATTGACATGATACAATAATGTTGTAAAACACTAAAAGGTTGTAATGATAATCCCTAGTCAAGATGGGATTATCTTAACTAACTTGTTTGCCAGTGAATGTCTACCTACATCAGAAACATGTACAACCTTCTAAATATCAAGTATGATACAAAACACTGGTCTATTATATCTAACTTTCATAAAATCAGTGAATTAGAAAATGTTTCAGCTTTCTGTCTTCATCAGTGTAGTACAGTTCGCTGTTATATTCCTGGATTGAGCTAAAGGAGATCAAAATAAACACACAGTTCCATAATAAGGCTATTTTTGTGGAACTGTTGTTGGTCTAAGTAACACAAAAACATTGCACCAATGATAAATAGCATGATGATAAAAGACTCTGTCCTTTCGCCAGTTCTAATTGTCTAGGATCTGTTAATACAAATCTTTGTCCATGCCCCAGAGGAATCAATTTGGTAGCTTTGTCACTGTGCCAAACCCGAGACTATTCTCAACTGTTGCCATGGTGACCATCATAATCTCTGAAAGACTTGTAAGAGAGAAGTAATACATGTTCTGAATGCCATGGTTTCAATTGTGCAAACCAGAGAAACTGCAAAACCACCAGTATATACAGCAGGGTTAAGACTTATATTATTGATTGTGAAATTAGCCATTAAGTTTGTTAGTATAATTGTGTTAATAGCCTCATGTTATAGAAGTCATGTATTCATAATTATCTTTGCAGTAAAAACAAAATTGATTATTTTCACAAAAAAAGTGATCTTGAATGATTGTTTTGGGATGAAAGGACATTCATCATTTCAACTTTTTTTTTTCTACTGGAAAACAGAACACTTGTAAAACAAGCACAAAGGGAAAATGATCAAATATTGCTCCACACCCACCACTAATTGCACAAACTCATAATATCCCTCCTGGTAAAAGGTTAATTGAATGTGCCCCTTTGTGTCAGTGCCAGACTAGATTCTAACAGGCATTTACCAGATGCCAACCCAACGCCAAATTTCAGAGCTGTAAATGAAAATCTAATGCATCAGGGAATACATCAGTATGATTTGCCAAGGCCTGCAGGCTCAGGGTAGGACATTAAGAAGCGACAGATGTTTTTATTTGGATCTTTTGGAAAGAAATACTAATTTCAAGTTTTACTGAAAAGTTATTCACCTTTGCAGCAAATTGTTTGCTTTGCAGTTTGCAGTAGCATACATGCCTTTATGGTTTTAACTTTAAACACCAAACTGTCAAAATCTGCTCCAGATGGCTCTTTGATGCCACTGCCATTAATACTGAAAGAAGAAAGTAGCTGCTGTGTTATTTGAGTAGGCTGTGTTGCTGATCCCCTCAGCATGGTATAAATGGAGGTACGTGGATGTGCTCTCCTAGATATTCTGTCTCAAGATGTTGGATTGAAAAGACTGACCATACTTTGTTAAGATAACACATCTCTGCAGGTTCTGCATTCTGTTTGAGTTATTCCTGTTAAGTATTTCATACACTGTAATTTGTACAGCTAATATAGAATCACTGTAAGTAGCCACTTGTACTATATATATGCATCTATACTTTCATCTTTCTGAATATACATGTAATGTATTTCTGTATTCATGAAGTCAATGCTTACTATCCATCTGGTAAAATGTATTACACATTGATCACAGATTCCCATCTGCACTCTTTAACATAACAAACAGAGAACTTGTGGTTTTAGCTTCAATGATGAAGTTTAATAAGTAGAATCAATTAACTTGTCCTGGGTATTGCTTTTACAGTGCTTTACAAAAGGATCACATTTCCTTTTTTTTTTGTGGATTCCTCTGGGATTGTTCTTCAAAGTGGTAATTTTAATGATTCATCCGGTACCATTTGAAATCCTAAAATTAACATGCAGATTTATTTAAAAAGGGATTATGCAACTTCAAGATGGCTTGTCTTCATGCTGCCATGCATTTTTAAATCCATTCTAAATAACCTTGTATAATCCTTTACAGGTTTCCATCTAGGAAACCAATAAGGCAATTCAATGCCATCTTTATCTAAGTCTTTATGTCAGCTTTCAATAAATCTCTTATTAAAATTCCTTTATGTGTCAGTCAATTTGAAAATTGCGGGATTAACCTAACCTACCTGTCTTTTATGAATTTGTTTCCAAAGCTGAATTTTGAATGGAAAGTAAACTACTTTGCAGGTCTGTGATTTTATTTTTTTTCTTCTTCAGGTCCATTACAACTTGCTTATCAAATTACAAACTTTCCAAATTTTAGGAGGTGTTTGGGTATTGGGTGAGTAAATACATACATAATGTTAATAAAACATTTAGCAATGTTAAGTGTCAGTTCCACTCTTTGCCTTAGCATTTCAGTGTGTATGCTCTGCACAGCTGTACAGTATATACACACACATATATTGTGTGTGTATGCTTGAACATGAAAAGCATTATGGAAAAATGTACCTGTAATCATGGGCCTGAATGTGAAGCAGGATTCAGCGATTACATTTTGGTATATTAATATGCATAGGTCTTTTTAATCACTTCATAATGATCACAAACTCAACAGCTAATGTCTTCTAACTCCCATTTAATCTGCACATACAGTACCAGAAATGAAGCAGCATGAACCAGATCTTTAGAGAGGAAGTAGTGAGTTTCAATTATTTAACCCTTTACTAGAACATTCAAACAAGCAGCATAGAGCAGAGGTTTATCTTTGGTGTTAAGGCAAACAGCAGCTAGAGGAAAGCCACTCTTGACATTGTATTAAAGGCTAGTGTGAAAGAGCTATAAGAGATCATTGATGCAGCTGAATTTTGGTAAGCTAAAACTCCACAGCACGCAGGACAACATCACACTAGCCCACAGCATCAAATAAATATCTCTTGGTACATTCTGTTGCCTCATTGCCTTAACGTACATGACACCATCTTAACAAATTCAGAACGAGGCAGATAATTAAGCAGAACATATTATTTGCCCCTATGTGATTCCATTAAATTAATGAAACTATTATTAAAGTAGGTACTGTAAACGTGTCAAGACCATTTCATGCAGATGTGGTATTGTTTTGGTTCGAGCATTATTCATTCATGCTCTGATTAGGGAATCATTAAATGTTATACTCACTGATACATTATTTAAAGTGAAGACCCATCATTTACAATTATAATTGCTTTCTAAGCATGCATTAGTAAGCAATTTATCAAATCGCTTTTTATAGCAGTGATAACTCTGCTTTCGTCTGACTTCTGATAAATAATTACACCGAAAATGTTGGTCTTTTTTGCTGTGACACAAAACAATCTTCACATGATTTACCCCACCTAACCCTACTTCACCTTACTAGAATTAATGTATATGTGGGGTTATAGACAAGGTTAATTGATTACAACATGTTTGAATTCAGATCATTAAACTAAAACTCCATTACCTGCTTGGCCACACAAAGTCACCTAAGATGATTTGTTCCCAATAAAGGTAACTAGGAAAGTAATACCTGAAATTGATACTGTGCAGAATTTATTCATGTTTCATGCAAAAACAAGAATTAACCAGGGTACTGGACAATACATGTATTTCATTCCTACAAATGTAAGTAACAATGACTTGTATCAATACAAAATACAGCTGATATACCACAAGAAGAATACAGATTAGCTGGTTTCTGAGAACATAATGGACCAAAATAGAGAAACTGAACACCCAGCTGTTTTAGTCTTCTTAGATTGATTTGATGTGTTGAAATTCACATCGCTCTCGGGAACTGTAATCTTTAAGAGTTATTTTAAAGAATATTTTTTTATGTTTTAAAAAATATATACAGTTTGATATTCATGAAACTCTTCTTGTTGGTCATATCATTGACAGTCAAGGCAAGTGATTATCAAACTTTATTTTATCCAACAAAAGAGTATTTAAATAACAAGAGAAAGCTTTGTGAACCGAGTACAATATTTCATATAGTACATATACAGCATCACGGGGGTCGGATATTTATTACAGAAATTACTGTATGTATTAGCCTTTCAGTATATTACTGTGATATACTGCTGGTCAGGAAAGGCCACACACAGTCAGGTAGGTGGTATAATTTGTTAGGTATGTATTTCTATCACCCTTTTTAACTTAAAATGGTTTAATTACTGTTGTTAGTGAGGTGCAGAAACTGGAGATTGTCTCCATTCATGTACTGTTTGACAAGTCTATAAGCTCTGAAGAGAGATAGGTACTCATGTGAAATTGTATTAGATATACATCACATCCATTAGCTTTTCCTACATTTTGATACTAACCAAAACACTGTTTACCATCGCTCATCATTTTAACATGATATAACCTAGTATGCCACAAGGCTGGGCTGAGCGGAGCAGGCACAGTACACACGCTCAGAATTATTAGAACAAATTATGCCTGATTATCTTTATAGGGAAATATAAGTTTGAAGACACATAATTCAAAATCAACGAGTTAAGCAGAATATCCATATAAATAAATCAGCAAGAAATCTGAATCTACCGAACAAGGAAAAATGACTCCTGCATAACTATGAAGTATAGACTCGGAATGTGATTACACTAAACTATTATACATGTAAAAACAATACATAAATCATAACTTACTTTGACTAAAGCTAACAATATGAGATATGTAAGAATGCATATTGGTTTCTTTCAGTGCCTTCCCTAGCCCCATCAAGGAGCAATATGCTTTCTCTTCAATTAGGAGTTCTAACCGGAATAGCCCACATCAGTTTGAACACCCATCTATTTAAGGTTTTTCAAGAGAAATGATTTCATTATTAGGTGTATTAATAATAACTAGGTGAGCTTTATATTGCCAAAACAACCAGCAATCATATTTTTGTTTTGTTTATGTATTGTTTCTTACTGCGTTTTATATATTTTATTGCCCATATTCCTATTTCTACTTTATTATTTTCCTTCAGAACCTCTCTGTTGCTGTTTTTAGAATGTATATATGGTACGCTCTTCTTTGAAGCCCATCTGATTTCTCACTATTACACTATTGTTTTTGTCCTTGCATTTGTTTGTGAAGTGCACTTGTAGGCCATGTAGGTTAGCAAGGCAGTGGGGAAGACAATGATATCTACTGTGTACTGTTAGAGAGTTTCTGTTAAGCAATATAGGTTTAAGTTCTTAGCAGCTCCGTAAAATGTATTTGCTTTACTAAGATCCAGACAAGAAGCGTAAGCACTACATTCTTAATTTCTAATATTTCAAAAATCACGAAACAGCAGGAAACTACTCAGAACTAGAATCAATACTGCAGCTTGAATGCTCAGAACTATTTCACATAAAGAGAAAAAAGTTTAGGATTCTCTTACGCAGTAAAGCTTGCATTGTTCGATTGTCATTAGAAAGTGAGGGCATTGGTGGAATCTGTGTATGTAGTATATAAAACTTTAATGTGCCATTTGCATTTCTTTTTTTAGTAATAAGAGAAGCAGTCACTTATAATTTACATAAATCACATTTAAAAAAGTAGCAATGGCAGTGTGAGACACTTTGATGAGACACATGCTGTGAACGTTCAGTTTAGATAGGAAGGCATCTATTGATTGAAAAGACTCCACAATCCCTAAGGAATATAAGGATTTAATTTGATCTAATTTACAGTCAGTTTTTCAATTAAGCACTTTAGGATATGTCTAAAAAGGAAGATTAAGCCATGCTGCCTAAAATCAATTGCAAGTAAAACATGGCATTTAAACAAAATAACTCTAAAGCATGCAATCAGACACATCTTGGAAATGGGCTTTTAATGCTCTTCAGGTACTCTACCCTGTATTCAATGGAACATCAAAGGTGATCCTTGTCTTTTCAGAGTAGACATACTGTAGAGTATTGTACATTTAAATTGACATCCTTTGAGAGCAACTAGTATAAGTTTAGCAGACATACATTGTTTTTTGCTATTATCCCTAGGGGTAATTTACTCATTTCATCTAACCATGTATCTCAATACAAAATGACCACAGATCCAAAACACAAATGCAAGTACTGTACAAGTTATCAGAGTCCTGAGAGATGGAAACAAGCTAGGTTCTCAATTCTCCTTACTTCAAATCCTTATTAGCACATTTTTTTCAGAAAGCTAAAACACACCCAGTAAAGTTACCCAACCAGTAATAAATAACTGCATAAGAAACCCGTCAGTGATTTGATAAATTGCTTACTAATGCATTCTTTCAAACAGATTTATTTCTTTTTTCTGTTAAGCGCAATTGGTATCAAGTACTGAGGACAAGCATTGCAACAGACAAAGTGCTCTTTGACCTTTGTAAAGGTAACACAAATAGATGCATGTATTACTGTACCATCCAATATATCTGCTAGTGTTGTGGGCATCACATTTTTTTTGCAGTGAAAAAAATAGCTTTATGTTTACAGCGTATGGTTATTGATGCACAAGTGGTTTTGATTGCTGTAATACAACAAATCTGTCCAAGTGTAATGTCTTGTTTAAAAAAAAACAAAAAAACACATAAGTTCCACAGTGATTGCTTAGTTAATCAAAGTATGCCACTAACAGACACCCCCTGCCACAGGCGTGAATTCAGAATCAGAGATACTGAATCAGTATCACACAAAAGTTGATCACCACGATGTATATGAAGAGTATTAACAGAATAGCGGTCGCAACTATTGTATTCTGGTAGAAACGAGGGCTGCTGCTGCTGCAAGGAAACCATTTAAATGTAGGCATAAAAATATACCATGGCAGCAATACTGTGGCAGCATGACAGCTATAAATAATTACCTGAGTACAAAGGTACCTGTCAGGCTGCAGCATTCCCAATGCAGACATTTTTAAAAACTGACAGCATTATTTTCTGAAGGGATATACAAAGAAATAATAAAATGAAAGGGAGATGCTACTGGTGCAGAAAGTGACATACCTCAGATACCTCAAAATCCAACACTGTGCATTCAATATCCAACCATAAGACAGTGTATAGCATGTGACACTCTGGCCATTGTCTAATCTACATAATTAAAAAAAATAATTTTCCATCCTACCCCCTGCCTTCAATTTCCTTTCTAGCGTGTATCAGTAAAGTAAGTGCCCTGCAAGGCTGGTATTGAGGCAAAGCATCCCTCTTAGCTTAGAAGCACATGCACCTATGATTTATAATCCTCATAACATTCTGCTATACTTCAATGCTCTAATATATAAGCATTGCCATTCTCTGTAATTTCATTTAAAAATCAGTCCACCTCCTTTTCTCCTCCGCTGTCTTGAACAATGTCAAGGTCGGTTATATATGGTAATCCTAGTAAGTCATTCATTATTTTTCCCTGCCTTTTTCCCGCAGGACATCCCAACTGGAATGACTGAATTTGAGAATGGAATACAATGTTCTCAATTCTACTACTGGATAGGCACCGCCATCAAAAATATTTCACGTGTACAGAGAAATATAAATACTTGTAATTAACTTACAGTACTTCCAGTCACATTGTTTATTTTTTTCCTTTGAATACTAGAATATTATGTGTGTTCCCTACCATTATCCATATTGCTGTCTGTATTGATCATTATTTACTGTGCTTTTACACCAAAACATTCCCCAACCACTACCTTTCTGAAGTAAGGTGGTTTCAACAATAGCCAATACTTGTGTATAACTGTAGTTTCAGTACCATTTACCTTTCGGGTATTTGGTATGGCAAATAATTTCAATGCATGTAACACGTTCTTGAAGTCTGTTGAAATGAAACTTCTTGTCGCTAAGCTTACCTGAGCATGAGCTCTTCTCCATGCAGCAAGCTGTCTTTCCTAGTCTCTCCTCATCTTTCTTGGTGTTTTTTTTGTTGGTCGCTGAGACAGTCCCATTTCCACGACTAGTCTTTTGGCTCTGCCTAAAGAAGGTTTATAAAAAAAATTTAAAAAAAGAACATTCACTTTAATATACAGTACTGTGCAAAAGTTTTAGGCAGGTGTGAAAAAATGCTGTAAAGTAAGAATGCTTTCAAAAATAGACATGTTAATAGATTATATTTATCAATTAACTAAATGCAAAGTGAGTGAACAGAAGAAAAATCTAAATCAAATCCATATTTGGTGTGACCACCCTTTGCCTTCAAAACAGCATCAAGCATCAATTCTTCTAGGTACACTTGCACACAGTTTTTGAAGGAACTCGGCAGGTAGGTTGGCCCTTGGAGAACTAACCACAGTTCTTCTGTGGATTTAGGCAGCCTCAGTTGCTTCTCTCTCTTCATGTAATCCCAGACAGACTCGATGATGTTGAGATCAGGGCTCTGTGGGGACCATACCATCACTTCCAGGACTCCTTGTTCTTCTTTACGCTGAAGATAGTTCTTAATGACTTTTGCTGTATGTTTGGGGTCGTTGTCATGCTGCAGAATAAATTTGGGGCCAATCAGATGCCTCCCTGATGGTATTGCATGATGGATAAGTATCTGCCTGTACTTCTCAGCATTGAGGAGACCATTAATTCTGACCAAATCCCCAACTCCATTTGCAGAAATGCAGCCCCAAACTTGCAAGGAACCTCCACCATGCTTCACTGTTGCCTGCAGACACTCATTCGTGTATGCTCTCCAGCCCTTCGGCGAACAAACTGCCTTCTGCTACAGCCAAATATTTCAAATTTTGACTCATCAGTCCAGAGCACCTGCTGCCATTTTTCTGCACCCCAGTTCCTGTGTTTTCGTGCATAGTTGAGTCGCTTGGCCTTGTTTCCACGTCGGAGGTATGGCCTTTTGGCCGCAAGTCTTCCATGAAGGACACTTCGGACCAGACTTCTCCGGACAGTAGATGGGTGTACCAGGGTCTCACTGTTTTCTGCCAGTTCTGAGCTGATGGCACTGCTGGACATCTTCCGATTGCGAAGGGAAGTAAGCATGATGTGTCTTTCATCTGCTGCAGTAAGTTTCCTTGGCCGACCACTGCGTCAACGGTCCTCAACGGTCAATTTCTGCCTGGGAGAGACCTTGCTGATGCAGTATAACTACCTTGTGTCTTGTTGCTGTGCTCATTCTTGCCATGGTGTATGACTTTTGACAGTAAACTGTCTTCAGCAACCTCACCTTGTTCGCTGAGTGTGGCTGTTCCTCACCCAGTTTTATTCCTCCTACACAGCTGTTTCTGATTCAGTTAATGATTGTGTATCAACCTACATATTGAATTGATGATCATTAGCACCTGTTTGGTATAATTGTTTAATCATACACCTGACTATATGCCTACAAAATCCCTGACTTTGTGCAAGTGTACCTAGAAGAATTGATGCTGTTTTGAAGGCAAAGGGTTGTCACACCAAATATGGATTTGATTTAGATTTTTCTTCTGTTCACTCACTTTGCATTTAGTTAATTGATAAATATAATCTATTAACATGTCTATTTTTGAAAGCATTCTTACTTTACAGCATTTTTTCACACCTGCCTAAAACTTTTGCACAGTACTGTACTTGATACTGTTTTGTTATCACATTGACATCTCCAAATGTGTCAGCCTTTGTATTTTATCATGTCTATGTGCACAGCTTGTCTACACACTGTCTCCTATTTCTAATGCTGTATACCCATAATTGATATCTGACTAACCTGTTCTGGATAACACACATTTCAACAAATCTCTTAAGAATATAAATATCTACTTATAATATAAATATTCCACTTGAATGAAAACTTGAAACGCTGTATCTACTGCATTTGAATACTGTACTGTATGCGTCTGAATATTTTATTTTAGCATCAAAGAGCCAAAACAAATTTGTCACAGTCTTTAAAAGTAACATTCTTTTCATTTAGGTGTGACATAGTATACAATATGTCTTCTGGCACAAAGTAAATGTCAAGTAAGGTGTACACATTAGATAAGTACCTTACCCTAAACTTCACCTCTGTCACATTAACTATCCTGGTTTTACATTCAACCTTTAAAACTTTCAAAGAACAATGACTATTACTGTACGTATCTGGTTGAAAAAGTCCCTAATGCGTAGAAAAGCAATCATTATCTGTCAACATGTTAGCTCAGCATTTCCTTTACTCAGTAATGCATTTAAATTCAAACATATTAATATCAACATTCCAACCTGGACTTCAAACACAACTGGTCACTGTCGGACGCAGGTAATAGAAAGTAAATTGAGCAGAATAAATCACTGAATAAATTCAGACTTTGATTTATACACCTGTACACACTGACCATCACAGGACTAATAGCTCCAATCCACATTTTTACACACAACAGATTCTGCTTTTGCCTGTTATCTCAGATTCTCATTATGAGCAATCTGTATAATTAGTTTTTTTTTTCTTTGAAAAGAAACATTGTGATTAAACAAACACAATCACAAAATGTTCATCTCCAAACTAACATTCAGTGGGAGATTTCATCTTGTATAATTTTACAGACCTGTATTAACCTTCCATGCTGGCAGCAGGTGTTGGCTTTTAGTACTCCTGTTTATAAATATGGCAAAACGCTTGCCTCCACTCTTTGAAAATCTACACGACAAGGAGATCCAATTGTTGCTATGGTGTCCTTTCCAGCCACTAACTAAATTAAAGAAGCAAGAAGCATAAATAATACACATTGATGCCTTTATAACAGTACTCGCTTATTCACAGTTCTCCAAAGTCAAACCTGTTTGAACAAACAGTCAAGGGAATACATGAAAGAGGTCTTTCAGACAAGTTGTCTTCATACAGGAGATTTAAAATTTGGAAATATGTTAAAGGTATCTTGCTCTTATTGTATCTTGCTCTTATTGTATTACCTGTACTGTAACACTTGAAATGTATTTGCTTACAATTGTAAGTCGCCCTGGATAAGGGCGTCTGCTAAGAAATAAATAATAATAATTAATGGAAAGAGATGGGTTCCTTCTTTACTGACTCTCCCGGTAATTTGTATTAATGTATTTTTTAGTTTTACAATACGTGTGTTTGGTTTCCATTTCTTTCTAAAGCTCTTAGGTCAACAGATAAAACGTTGCAGCTCAGAAAGAGAAAATTGAGAGGGCGGGGATCAGCCTGAGTGACATGATGCTTCCTTTCAGGAGATTCTGAGTGAACTGCACCAAAATGAAAAGAAGAATTGTGAAAAATCACAAACAGGTAGGGACAACACTGTTGAAAAGTCATCAAAATGACTCTTTCATGCTTCATGCTCTTTTAGCTTGCTGCACGGAAGGCTGGTTTTGGAAGTCTGCAGATGATGTTCACTCAAGGTAAACAAATCAGAAATTCAACAGGTAGGTTTCCGAGAAGGAAATAGCCTCACTCGGATTTCCCTGTTCTCCCTTATCCCTTCAAAAAATGTTGATTGCTTTTCTGTTTAGAACACAGACATGGCACATTTACTGCTGCTTTTCTCTCAGCTGTGTTTTATTGCGTTGTCTTTCAGCATCTGTTTTCCTCTGCATTTCTCTGTCAGTTATGTCTGCAAAGGGTTTCGATTCTGAAACCTACATTAAAAGAAAATACAACTTCTGATAACTTCTTTTAAAATAGAATAGGATATGGCTACAGCTAGATTCACTACAGAAGGACTCACTTTCCATCCCAACAAGCCTCAGCATAACTCTTTAAATTTTAAAGGCAGATCCTCTTGCAGGGTTTAGTTTCAAACCTGACCTGGTGTATTTAACCTTATCTAAAAGGAGTCTATCAGCAATGACAGATTTTAAGCTTGGTGTGAAAATAGGAACAAAACTATATGCCCTGCTGTTAACGCTTGTTCAGTGTGATTTGTGGTCACTAAGATTGAGCCGAAGAACATTTATCTTTCGGTTGAGTGGTTAATAAATTAGGAAAAGATAGAAAGAAAAGTCAAGTGTGAATCGTTATTAGTCTGTCTGTGTGAGAGATTTCACATTTATTTTTGAACAGTCTAAATCTGCTCTTGCTAATAAGATGCAGTTATAAAGTTAACCCTCCTCTTCACAAGAACAGGTCAACAATGTAGGTCATATTGACTGCAGGGCCCTCAGACAAACATCTGAGATTTATCTTTTTAAATAAACACAATAGGCTACTGGTTCCTTCACTACTTGTAGCTGTAAAGTTGGTTTGAAATCACATAATGTCGTAAAATGAAGTACTGTATGATGTATAAACATGTTCATTTCATTAATATGTCAGGTTTTGTATAAATAATGAGCTGCGTTGGACTTTGTTATAGGTATCTGCTTTATTTTCTGTTGTATAATATACATAACATGCTATTTTATCTTTTTTAACGAATAATTATTTTGTCTAACACCAAACTATACACAAAAATAGGCAAGCCAAATTTCTTTACTTTAAATCTGACTCCTGTCAAAGCTGACATCTGGCTGTGTACCTTATCTGGCAATCAATCAGATGAATATTATCCAAAAATGTACGATCATTGACAAATATGCAAGAATGGAACAAAAGCGTACTGTAAAATTAGTGTTTTCAAAGTTGCATTACAACGAAGTGAGAGATACAGGACCATGTCTGTTTATCAGCAAAAAATGAATCAATATTCAATTACCAAATACATGCTGTAGCCTGTATATCAACTCTGTGTTATAAACACTTATAATACAGATTTCTGTCTTAATGTATATTGAAGCCCAAAAATGTAAATTGAACTGTACCTGAGCTCTAGATTGGGAGAAAGTCTTTCCTGTGGCACAGATGCTCTTCTTTAGCGATACTTCCACTTCTTCATCGCTGTCACTGTCTTGAACTGAGAGGAAAAAAATATTAACATGAGGTAAGTAGTCCAGCACTGAATAGAATTTCATTGTATTATCTGTCGAGAAACCTTCAGAACTTTGTTGTCAGCCTATGTTGCGATAGTGCTTCTTATGGTTCACTGTTTGCTAAATTCCAGCGTATCGTGTATTCTTGGTTATAAATGACACCTATTGTGTTGTCAATATTAAAACAACATTTTCCTCGCTCGCTTTTACTGTCATGCAGAACTATTTTTGTAAAAGGAATTTTGTCGTCACCCAGGTACTTTGATCTCTAATTTAAACCAAAGGCTTTTGAAAAAGAAACAGGACAGCCATTCAGCTAAAGCAAATTATTCAGAAAACGTGGGTTGCAGTAAATAGATCCTCTTTGGGTGCTAACAAAGAGCAGTTTTGCTGGAACTACTGTGTACAGGGATTTTTATTATCATATTTTTTTTTTAATAAGTCACTTTTAATCAGCTTCCTTTATCAGTGTACAGAACTGTATTTATTCTAATATATTTTTTTTGATGTTGGTTTTTATTTTTAATTTTTTTTTTTGGGGGGGGGGGGTTGTGGTGAATTAACTAGGGTTAGTGAATAGTATTTCAAATACACATGGTCCTTTCATGCAATGTATTCTCCAGAAACAGGGTCCATTATGAATCTTCAATAAGTTGCTGAATGCCTGCGATAAATTGAAACTGTGAGATAAGATGAATCTCTAAAGTAAGCCATGGTCTTGCTTTTTCCATTAACGGTAGTGGGCAATTATATCTCAAGTGCACACTCGCATGCCAACCCACATTAAAAAAGGGTTAAAAAGCACTTGAAACAAAATACAGCTATATGTGAAAATAACAAAAATCTGACAGCAAAGGCTGCTGAAAAATAAAAAGGGTTATAAACTAAGCCTCTGTGCTGAGTATAAACACCACCTACTTTGGGGTTATAACCTTTTGCTTGGTTTTGCTGTTTTCAAAGTTGACAGTTACTTGAAAACTTTTTTTCCCCCATTTTCGCACAGGGAACACTACAACTGGCTATTGCACTCCTGCAGGGTTATGGAGGAAATTGGAAGGGGCTACTTTTTTAGAGACCACTAGCTGGGCCTTTATATCGAGGGTTTAGTCGCTTGCTTAAATGTGTAGCTTTGGTTTATCGGGTAAGGATTGCCAATTGTGTTGCAGCAGTGCGGTGATATATAAATTGGTCATTTCAAAGTTGGCAGAAAAAAAAGAAAGATTTCCCCCTCTTAAAAATGTCTACACGGAACACAACATAACTACAATAATTCCTGGTTTTATTAAAAATCTGATATTTGTGATGTGTTTATTGTACACTAGCAGATGAACAGATAATGGATTGATGCTATCTTGTGAAAACAATAAAATATGAATATAAAAAAGCCAGTAAATGCTTTGAAAAAAACAGGTTTTACTGGCTGCATTGAACCAAAACATCACCAGACCCACGTACTGTACTGAATGCAGAAACTGAGGTTCTCTTTATGTGGGTTCTAAGGTACAGCTGTAAAATAGTTCAAACCAGAGATAAAAATGTGGCTTTTTGATGCTCCAGAATTAACATAGACCCGCCTCGGAGGAGATTAGTAATTCTTAGTATTAGCAACTGAAACCCCAGGTGACTTATTATTCCTAGATAGAAAAAGAAAAGCTAGCAAAGTGAGTCGATGCGTGTTCAGCATACTGAAACCCAGTATATGTTTGTTCAGTCTGCAGAATCTCTAGCTTTGCACCTTGAAGGGCTCAAAATTCTCCTACACACTGCAGAAACATGATGTAAAAACACAAACAGGACTGAAATACATTCTCATGTAAGATTTCCTGATTCCTTGACTTTTTTTTCTCCACTCTCAAAAGGCTATACCAGTGGGGAAAATGTTAAATAGTGAGGCAATATACATGTACAACATGGCTTTCAGCTACTTCACATTTTGTTTTTTACTGATTAATGAATAACGTTTTCAAATTAACCTTTTCCCATCAAATGGAAAAAAGCTTAATAAGATGTTAATGCCATTCTAATTCTACCTCCACTTTCTAATTTCTGAGCCCATCTGAAATGCCCACTCATTTTCATAATGATGAGCAATTAAATACATCTATATCAGCATTATCCAGCACATGGAAATCAAAATCAGGCTCATTACTTTTAAATCTTTCAAATGATGATATAGGTTTCCAATCCTAAAAGGGTCTTCTTAAAAATTACCTTTCTGATAGGGGCTCTTGAGTGGCGCATCCAGTAAAGGCACTCTGCATGGAGTACAGGATGCTCCCTATAGTCTGGACATTGCCGGTTCGAGTCCAGGCTATTCCTTTGCCAACCAAGGACGGGAGCTCCCAGGAGGCATCGCTCAATTGAGGTCAGGCCATTAGTGGTTCAAACCCAAGCAAACTGATGAAATGAACTGAAGGTGTTTAATAACTTTTTTTTTAACAGACTGTTTATGTATATATATATATATTATTTGTTCTATTGTAAATGTGTTTTAGAGTGTTCAATGGTTCTCAAGTTACAGAGATAACTCCAACTCATGTGAACTGATGATACAAATGGTATTTACGCCAACTAAGAATGTAAGGTACTTCATTATATTTCTAAACATGGACTAATATACAAGTTAGGAGAACCACTGCAAAACGGTAGTTTTCACTCCTCACATTCTTTAATTACAACAACTGGCATTAAAACAGAGCATTAAAGGCCAAGTAACATAGTTAATGTGTAGAACCAACTGTGGAAAGCATTGAAGACATATTCCCACAATCACTAGTCTTTGCAACAAGCTGTGTTTTATTTAACTAAAGAGCTTGTTGCAAAATCTCAGGGCACATTTTAACAGATAACGCAGTTAAGATCGTGACAAATTAGAGTACTGTACGGTGAGAATATGTTGGCCTTGTATTCATGGCCCTAGCCTTGTAATTAAGAAAACATGCTCTTAAATTTAGCAGTCCCCACGTCCCCTTGAATGAATAAATGAAACTATACAAAATTACATTCCTTATTACTGAGACTTAACCTTTCACTAACTGAGTAAAAAAAATAACAACAAACAAAAATGCTAAAACAGCTTATTTCATGCCACACAACTTCAAATAAACTGTTCATCAAAGATTAATGGAGCCACAATCTGCAGATCATTTTAACAGTAAATTAAAGACAACTCTTGTGTTGGTCACCACAATTGTGTTCATCATAACAGGCTCATAATGGCAGTTTAAAGAATTTTAAAACAGAAACTGAATGAATACCTTATTCTGCAGCAGTAAGGCTAAGGATCGGGAATGAAGCTTTTCCCACTGGAGTACAGTAAGTATGACTGCATGTACAGTATGTCCCTGCCTAGACACCAGAGTTCCAGAAGAGCAATCCTCTCATCGGTTAAGAAACATTCCTTCACTTGGGGGTTGAGTTGCTGCCCTCTCAATTGTATTGCAATATTATTTACCACAGCTGTGCATATTTAGTTAAATCACCACAGCAACAATTCTATATAGTCCAACCGTATATCATGGTATCCCATCTGTACAGCTGCAACAACAAGCAGAGGCCTAGGAAATAAATTAGAAACGTCAATCAAGGCTGTTAAGGGGAGCTGAAAGGTTTCTAGGTCAGTTATGAGACCTCCAGAGACTTCCTTAGACTACAACAATGATGTATAATTTAGCTGTGTTTCCGTTTCCTATCCTCATTAGATAGATTTATCAAGGAAACCCTGACAGGCAAATTGTGGAGCCTTGGGTAATGAAGCCCAGGGAATAAACACAGAGAAACTTTGACCCTAATATATTTTCAAATTAGCCATTAGAGTTAAGGATTCAAGAAAATAATGCTATTTTGCACCAGTGTTCATGAGAATCCTTTGTTTCTAAAAGTGTTCAAACAAACCATTCTGCAGCTTCATTTAAGAAGACTAATACGTTGTACCATAGGATGCCCTACTTTGTGTAAACAATACCAATAATGTCCAAAACCGTAATTAACAACCACATATATTTTAAGTAAACCTTACAAATTAAAAAATAAAAGTTTTTAAGTTAGTTGGAAAGTTTGATTTGTCCTGAAGGGCTACATTACAAAAAAAAACAAAAACAACGGATGAACACAGGGCACCATGTTCCCAAAACACCAGGCCTAAAATGTGTTCTGTAATGAGTTCTTGGTATGCTGGGGGCAGCCACCAGAGTGTTTCCCTGTTTATTATAATGAGAGTAAATGCAATTGTTTTTTTAGGGAGGCAGATGGCTATTAAACATTTGTTGTACGGTGCTTTGCCCACAGAGTCTATTAAGCAAAACAGAGACAAATGATCTCACAGTAAATGTTTTAGTCTGGTTCAAATGAATTGTCAAAGAAGCTCGTATTTCTGCATTACATCATCAGGCCACTGGGCCTCGTGTGCCCTTATAGGCAGCCGTTCTCTTGACAGTCTTTGTTATCTCTCTCTGGGTTGGAGATCCATAATGGCCCCAGATCCTTCCAGTGTGAATGTTTAGCAGAATGAATGGCTTTAGCCAAGTCATTTACAAATCAGTGAGAAACACACAAGGCAACAGTTTTATCACCTACTGAGTCCATCTGCAGCTCTTCTGTTGATGAAACACGCCTTCATAGTAATATCTTACGAGGGAAGCATATGAACCAGATCATTGCAATGCACTGGGTAGGAACTTTTGATTCATGAGTAAAGTTAGAGCCTGGCATTGCCTGTGAAATTGGTTGTGAAGCAGGCACTACTGAATGTCAGCTGTCGGGAATAAAGGTTGTTCAAATGGGCATTCAAGGTGTTTTTTCTGTATTCTGTCATAGGAGCAGGTTCTATGACACCAGTTCCCAGATTATAACAAAAATGAAGATTAAGTTGTGATTTGCTAGAGAAAGAAAAGTGGAGTTATTAAACCAATATATCTATCTTGCATATATTGCATATATCAGCAATATATCTACTATTTTCAGTGCTGTATGGGATAAAAGACAAACCAGAAGCAATTCAAACTCACAGGCAGGCAGGCAACAGGCAGCAGAAATAATCAGTTAGGCTAGCACAGAAGCAAAAAAAAAAAAAGTAAATGAAGAAAAATACAGTCATCTTTTTGTAGTCTATTGCAAAAGCAAATAAAAAGCTAACCATGCATAGAATTGCTTCTCTTATTTCAAAAATCCTCTTTAAAAATGTCACATTTATACATATTGTTACAATCTTCAGAAAATCCTATTACTTCTGAGAAAAGATGATTTAATGAGGCATGGCAACTATGCGAGAATCTATTAAGTTGAGGCATACACCTTAGCAGCATGATTCCATCCACCTAGAAGGAAATCATTTAAGTTGATCAAGGACCTAATATAAACATAACAGATCATATCTGAAGCTAAGCAGGTCAGAATATAACAAATCCTAAAGTATTTAACACTTGCCACAAAAATATAATATGTCAAACACAAACAAAAATCCCAATTCAGTCCAGTATTTACTTATATTCAGAAAGCCACCTGAATAGGAACTTCGGAAAATGATCAACAAAGTTTAATGATTTATGCCTATGGATTATTGTATTTGCTGTCATGGGAAAAGTTGATTAACTGTCTGTATCATATAATATGTTAAAATATGCAGTACTTATGCCTTTTCACAAAGGGTTTGTCTGTTCAATCACCATAAAATGTCTTTAATAAAATGTTAGTGCACACCCCAGGAGCATGATTGAGTAGGAATAAGGGCACATGGGGGGTGGTACCGTGAGATAATCACATCCTCAGGGGATAGTATGAAGCACAAGTTCACAACATACTCAAGGAGCATGGATAACAGTGTTATGCTGGGCCACCCAGTAATGTATTCATTATGAATATATTCCAGCATTACAGCAGATCTAATCCTGTGGTCTTTGACCTCGTTTGAAGGGTTTTTTTTTTAATTATTACTACTGTACAGCTATGGCCAGACGTTTAGCATCACCCTATAGAATTAACTAATTTTGTTTCATAAAGGTGAATGAAACCTGCTGAATAATGTTATGTTAACATATTGAATTACATACCCCTTTGTGGTTTTCCATATACTTAACGAAAAACTGACAAATTGAAAAATGTGACATTTCGAAATCTTAAATACTGTACTACTATTATGGCTTCCGGTAAACTTTTGCGATATCTTTTTGTAGTTTATTTGATTACATGATGTTAAATTAAAGATCTAAATTATGTTCATAAAGTTTATTTTTTTTAAATTATGTCTCAATTCTAAAATTCTTTGGAAATATTTTTAAATATATAGAAAGGGACACTGCAACTTTAAAATGAATTAACATACTCTGCACACCCTCACAAACAGTAAACCGAAAAGAGCATTAAACCGAATGGATTTATGCTATGTGTGGAAATTTATTATTGATAGATGTTTATTTTTATTATAATAAATCTGTCCAATACTGTTTATTGCAAACTTGGGGGCGAGCACGTAAAACTCAGGAATGGATTTATATACCACGACTGCAATTACTTTCAGAGAGGACGACAGAATTGATAAGCTTGTTTTACCAAGCAATAGCGGATAAAGCAACAACAAAAAAGGTCAGGTTTTTTTTTATTTTTTTACATATTAAACAGGGAAAGATTTATACACAGAAAGATCATTGAAAAACATAAAACCACACAGAAATCAGACATTGGGAATTAGTAGAGCACTTACCATTTGTCTTGCAGTGGGAGCATCATTTTATAATGTGCCTAAGCTCTGCATGGGGGGGGCGGGGGGGGGAGGAAAATATAACTTAATAGGTAGTTATATTCTTTTAACTCCACTGGCAACACATTTCGGATAATCAAGGTTGCATTGAATGTGCTTATTGTTGATACTGTATAGGGAGATTTGTTTGAATAATTTAGGCAATCAATCGAAACTCCAGCTGTAAGAGAGTCCAGCATTCAAGTCAGTTGATGCAAGAACCATACTACACACCCAGCTTGTGGAACTCCAGGCCTAAGGATGTCTGTGTGACCCTGTTCTAAATATAAACTGGGTTGCCAAGGAGTTGTTACTGTCTAGCTTGTGTAAAGCACCTTCAGATTCTTGCCGTGGAAGATGGTGCTATTGGAAATGTAAAACAAATTCCGAGCAAAAAACTGAAAACATATATGCAAATAAAATTAAAAAGAAAAATATTAATGTTTTGTAAGTTGACCAGTATGCAGGGTCACTAAACCAACGTACCGGAGCTTTGCAATATAACGCTGAATGCATCCTGCACACCCACACCTTCAAAATAGATTTTATTGTTAAGAAACCCAATTAAGTTCTGACAGTCTACTCTAAGACTCTAGACAGCTCCTGCCCTTCCCAGCAGACAAACAAAGAGGTGCACAGTACTGTAATGCTGCATGTTAACAGAATCCTTGGTATTCTAAAAAGGGATGACTGAAATTAGATGGCTCTCAATACAGTATATAACAGCTAGCACCACAATAACATCTTATTAAAACAAAAAAAGAAGAACATGACTAAATAAAAACAGTAGGAAGGTCACTTTGTGCTTTAGGCAGGTTTTGTTGTTGTTTTCTCACCCATAACTAGCATTGATCACAGCCATTTATAAACCAAGGTAAACGTTTATTAGCAAACTGTGACACATTACTTTGCAGCTCTTTTGCTGTAGGCGTTCTGTGCACAGATATAGTTTTATATTGGTTACAGGAGTATCATTATTGAACTCATCCAAGACACGAGATACCCAACAATAGCCACTAGATTGCTTCTCTGCTCCCTGCTTCTGTAAATTGAAAATATAAACACGGATGACTGACATTTGCAAGGAATTTTAAGAAGTAAAAAATAATCACATTTAGCTTGACACAGCTATAAGGCCCCAGCAAGAGATTGTGTTGTCATGGGAATACATAGGTCTAGATGGCTGCCATTGAAGCATGCTTATTCAGCTCAGATAGTTTTTAATATATACCATAAACTTAAATTTAAAAAAAAAATTCAGCTGTCCATACAAAGAGAAATAAAATTACACCCACGGGAATATAGAAAACATGCAAGCCTGTGTGGATAATATTAACAAAAGCACACAGCTTTTTTGTTGTATATAACTTGCTGCAAAGCTGTAACCAGGTTCTAAAACATTTAATGCAAATGCATATACAATTCCATCAAAATGACAACATCATGTATTCTTTAAGTGGCTGTTTTATTCTCATGTTCTAGGTGCTATACCGCCAGAGCTTTGGCAAATAAATTCTTGTGGGAGCATTTGATAAGCCCTTCGTTTAATACTCTAAAAATAAATGGTGCTACTGGAGCATAAACTAACAGTGCTATGAAGTTCTGCAAAGTAAAAATGTTGAAAGGCAATAGTGATCTTTACATTGTTTCCTCTATTGACACTGCATTAAGTTTCACCAAGGTCTTCAATGTTATCTGGCTTGAAAAAATCCATCTTATTTCTCTTAGTTGCGTCAGTGACCTTTCCAAACCTTGAAGGGTAATGATTTTAGATAACAATTTAGGAACTGCATGAATGTTATCACTTGCTACAGCCTACCCGTGGACATTCAGAAAGTGTTAAGTCCCTGTCTGTTTCTTTTTTTCTCTCTATTCAACATGTGAATAAGGTAACCTCCCAGCAGATTGTGCCGCACTGTGTTTTTTCACCTGTCAGTGGAAATGGTCGTGTGGGACTTATAGCCCTATCTTCACCTTATTGTGCTCTTTCCCACATAGCTGCTCTATGATTAGGTAACAGAAAAGCAGTTGTGTCAGACCTTCCCCAAGCAAGTGGGCTGAACAATGCTAGCCTACACAGTATGTTCTTAATACTGCTTTTAAACACAGCATTTTTAAAAGGCTTACAGACGATGTGAATGTGCAGCCCTCCATGCAATCCAAGTACATAAATGATTTTGACATTCTTTCTTCTGCTATATCCTCTTAACTCTGGCTTTACTTACTTAGGTGTGACAGAAAGCCATTACGATCCATATAAGGTCACACCTTTGTCATGCCCTCTCTACCTTAATGTGGCTTTTTTCCTGACAACAATTCTTCTGTTATACTGTATAATGACATTTTTTGTTCATGGACGACAATAAATGTAAATGACACATGTCAGTAGCCGCTTTTTAAATACCGCAAAAAAGTGATTTTTATCCATTGGCATAATAATGTCTGTTGTACTTATTATTTTTAGACATGATAACAGGAGGTCATTGGTACGGAAAACATAAACACAGAACTACCTGTTGTACAACATATAAAGTAGAGGTCGGTTTTAAATTACCCGACACTACCCGGGTCTCTTTTTACTACCCAGGTATTGATTTATTAACTTGAGAATTTAAAGAAAATGTAGAAAATATGAGAATACAGTTTTAAGCGCGGGTCTCTGACCAGCATAATAAAGCCAACGTTAAAACAAGCTTTGCATGATTAAGACTTTTCTTAACTGGCAGGATATCAATGTTTTACAGCAAACAATAACACACAGTGAGCGGCAAGTACACCTCAATAATAATAACTGCTGTGACTATTCTTCTCATTTTCAGGTACCCGGGTATATTTCACTGCGGGTACCCAGTTCCGGATTTTCTACCCGTGCCAACCTCTAATATAAAACAACACTATGCACTAATATAGGGAACTATTTCAAAAATATGGACTGCTTCACTTAAATATACATCTCAAAAAAAGAATGAACAGTGTGTTTACTGCACAGACATTTGAGATTAAACAGTCTCAGATGGATAGTGCCTGCTGTATAATGCCTTTATACGGTACAGACATCGAAAAAGTATGAGAATAAAATATTAATATTTAATTAGAAGCGCATACCTCTTGAATATCTTTCATTTCACTGTCCACAGCCTGTGACATGCCATATACTGGTGCCACTTGATGAATTCCACCGACCTTCTTGGGCACACTGCCTTTTCTATCGTTTATCTTCTTTGTTGATACAGCAGTTTGCAGATTGACCTTCCTGAAAAGAAATCAAAAGACTGTGGAATTGTGTCTGATAAGAAGCAAGGGGCTCTGAATGTAAGCTTGATATTTAATCAAGAACATAGATAAAAAAAGATTGGTCTTGTATGGTACAAGCCCAGTATAACCAATATATTATTGCTAATCATTCTTCTGTTCCCCCGGTGAAGACAAGTGTATCTTGCTTATAAACTCGTAAATCATTCCTGTAGATCCTAATTATTTGACGGCTTAGTCCTGGGTACAAAATACCTTTAACAATAATAATGAGGAAACAATATTTATAAGGCATCACCCCATAGGCAGCTCTTAACAATTAAGGATGTCAAAAGGCTATATGTTCTCCCTAAACTAAATCACAGTTTTGATATTTACATCAACACATGCTTGATAATCCAAATATCCTTATCTATATGCTGTACAATATGTGCTGTATATTACACCAGAGATAAACAATCCTGGTAAAACATTTTCTGACCACAAGATGCAAAAGATGGTCTCCAATTACTGCACATTGTACAAGTTTAAGTTAACAAAAGCTATTTGTAAAGTAAATTTAAGATACAAATAATAAATACCTTTTATTTCTTTCAAAATTCTGCAATACCAAACAGAGTCGTTTATTTAAAGAATGCCCTGTTGTTGATTTTATTCACCTTGACAACATTCTGAATAAAAATATTTAGGCTTTTTTATTTGGTAGGCAAATCAGTACCTATATACATTTCTTGCAAGACAACAAGCTGATGAAAATTATATCATACATTACGTGCCAAACTTGTGCCTGAGAGCGTTTTGATAAAACTGTTTTACAGTGCAAAGGTTAATCACTAGCAGTTCATGTGACAACTTCCTTGTGAGGCTGCTGCATCGCAATCAGTTCCATATGTTGTAACAAGCTACTGCACCGTTTTTACATCATCTGACAGGGCCTTAACCCAAAGACTAAAACTGTCAATGGCTCCACCTTCTCAAACCTTTTTAATCACGAATTATAATATTAATATAAGAAACCAACCAATCACAGTCACAGATTTATCAAAAAACCATCACATATCAATCCTGTTACAGAAGTCATCCACTGCCTGGAAAACTAAACCCAAACCAATAGCAATTCCTGAAGTACAATCTTAATTAATGAGTATATAGTGTATATAGTGGACCAGTCCATATTTACTATATATATATATATATATATATATATATAACAGGGGAATATAATGCCCATAGCCAAAAGTGGTACCTATAGTTCTTCCCAAGGGGCCTTTAGTTTCCTACTATGAGCTGAGGTCTGCCGTCCATATTTGTTTTATGAATCATTCAAGAAAGTAATGTTTTTGAAGTTATTAAAGTTTTTTTGGAATAGAACTGTCCATCTGACTTTCTCACTGCGGCATAGAACTGATAACTGCAACTGACTGCCTCCTCAGGAAGACTGCAACTCCTTTCGATACTCAGTTTAAAAGAGTTTCATCCGCGTCCCAATAGAAACACAAGCAGCCTCATACAGCTAATTATTTCCTAAAGCTTCTTGCTGGCCAACAAAAGTGACTTTTTTTTTTCTCCGCAATCTTGCAGTGACAGCAACCCTTTCAATGCAACATATCTCTTGTGGAGACCTCCCTGATAAAAGGCTGTAATGTAACACAAGGAGAAGATGGCCTGTCAAGTAAATTGATGGTGGGAAGCTCAACATGTCTTTTTACATAATGTGCTGCAAACAAAGTGCCTCTTCAGTCATGTGGTTTAGGTTTTCTGCACATTTTCTGTCACAGGAATGTCTACCACAGATTACATTGCTTGCCCCTGATGTAAATGCTTAAAGCAGGCGCAGAATCTGAAGGGGAAAGAGGGGTGAGGGATGTATTCTCTTTGCACATAAATTGTCTTTAATTCAAAAAAGCCAGTCAATTCTAGTGGGTTAAAACTAAACTTCGTAAACTTCAAATAAGAAAGAGAAGAAGAATGGACCTACATCAGGGTAAATATTGGTGCCATACCTCCAAAGTTTAGTACTGTTAAAATAAACCCTAGATAACTTTTCTTTGCCACAGCTGCATGAGCTAATGAGGTTGCACATATATTCATGAAATACATTTTTAAAAAAGGAAGAGTGTCACCTTCGATTACAAAACTGGATTTTCTGAAATCCGATATACACAACTGCCTGTTAAAAATGAACATATGATTCCCTCAAGTAATCTTCTATGCATTTCTACTAAACTGATTTTGAAATGTCTGAAAATCATATCAAGCCAGACTCCCTTACAGTGAAAAAGGCAAGATTTAAATCATATGTTAATATTATGTCTTTTGTATCTGGACTTGAAGCTTGTAAATTCTCTTTTTCTGCCTTTTCAAAGCTTCTTTTTTTGCCTTGCAAGGTCTGCAGTTTGTCTCTCCCTTGTATTGATGGGCCCTGCATACCAAATAAGATTGCAACATTCTGAATATGCAGATGTGGCTAAGTATTTCGTGAGACTGACAGCATATCCCTTTCAGACTAGCCTGAATAGGACTTGAACTTCAAATGCCCTAATGCTTCTGTTAATATTCATGATCAACCCCCCTGGTGTGTGAACAAAATGAGAATGGCCAGGGTTAATAGGCAGTGGTGAGCACACAAACAGTGCAAAAACTGAATAAGCTCTCACCAGAGAGCGAGCAATCATAAAACTCCCTCTGTGTGTGAGGTCTGTTGTGTATGCATCATGCTTGCCAACTTTGTGACTTAAAATCAGTGAAAAGAACCTCAGGAAAAGACCTCTTCATACAGGAAGGTGCTCACGTTGAAATATAAACTTCGCTCACTTTTTTAAATCCATTAATTACAGAATAAACTAATATACTGCAGCATATACTGCTCTGCATAATTTTTCTGCATATTCTCTTTGTTAATGATAATAAGAGTATGCAAAGAGGAGCCCCGACAAAAACTGAAAAAAAATCAGCTGCTTCTGCATTCTGAGTGAGAAACGTATTTTCTAGCTATAGACCCATGAAGGAACCAAAGACAGGAACATTCTTCTGCAGAGAAGAAAGCACCCTGAGTGGAGCTGATCTTATTAGTACGATACCAAGAAGACCTTGAGCTCACAGCCCCTGCCTTGAAGAGCAAGGGATCCCCTCATCTAAACCTTTCAACTGAGGCAAAGAACATGTGGTTAAAGCTTTACATTGGGCTGCGGGATTCAAATCAGTGCTAATCAACCAACCTGTGGACAGTGGTACATAACTGTATCGTCAAAAATACTATGCAGTAGTGCATAAATACCCCCCACTGGCATAATTCAAGTTTGTGTACCAAGATTGTGGAAATCAACGTCAGTATCTAACAGTAAAAATATGCTAAAAAAAAAAAAAAAGCAATTTAGTGATTTAAAGGAAATCGTATTTAGTTCCGTTGTGATCAATGTAATAGACCCCAATGTAGATAGTCTCTTTGGGTGTATACACCATACTGTATAAGTACAAAGATTTACAGTGTCATGCTGAAAATAACTCTCTTTACTGAGACAAGATTTAGGGGGACTAAAAGCACAGCATTTTCTGTCAGGATTTTTGTTTCATATAATACTGTTATATTCTTTCCCAAGGCTCTAAAAATCCAATGCAAGGAAAATAATTGGACTAGTTGCATAAATAAAACTCCTTATGCAAGTCACTTAAGCTCAACACTTAAGGGGATTACTTAGTGCTGCACAATACACTGTAATTACTCTCCATAGGGAAGGTAAAATCCTTAAGTGCCTGTGATGTCATTATTAATAGCCAATGGTTGGTTGAGCTTACTGGCCATGTTATCAACCTGTCACTGTGGCAACATGATGTTCTTTCGTTTTTAACCAATATTTACCCCACAAACAAACATGTCAGTAAAGAAAAGTAATCCAAACTGGACAGAGGCAGAGAAAGTAATCCTGTTACAGGAATATGCAGTGTGAAAATGCATTTTAACCAGCAGGTTTAATCCTGGGGTGACATCTACCCTGAAACAAAAACACTGGGAAGAAATAGCAGAATCTGTTAACATAAGAAACACTACAGTGAACAGAAACCTTCAGGAAGTTAAAAAGAAATATGAAAATGTGTGCAGCAAAAAAAGAATATAGGGAATTTAAAGGGGATCTAGAAAAAGCGGTAAGTGAAAATATCTGTGCCAAATCAGGGAGTATCCATGCTTATATAAGAAATGTCAGCCGTGGTGGGGTTCCTGACTATAACCCTTTGCTTAAATTGTGAATAGCCAGGTCACATGTTTAAACCAGGGATTTAACTTTACGCAAACACACATGCTCTTTCATTATCCAAACTCAAGCCTAAAAATGTTTATACAATAATAATTCCATATTCCTTTTATTCAGACACAATTGTTCAAACAAAGGGGAGAGAGGTCCATCTCAGAGGCACGAGCTCTGAGTAACTGCATTTCACATAAGAAGGCAGACTATTAACTTAATTGAACAATAAGAAAGAGAATGTATCTCGTCAGATAGCATCTCATTATCTCCCAGTTCTGTCCACAAATGGACCACATATCTTGTCAGAAAATGGTAAATGCATGCAGCCTGCTACATTGTAACAATTAGGCTGGCCCGCGTAACCTCTGTTTAATTGAAGAGTAATCCATACTTAGGATTTATAGTGAATGAAGGGAAAGGGCAAATATATTTTAAAGCAATGGTAAGGTATGAACAACTTGTGTAGATTTCAACAATCTATTTCAAGTGATTCTTTTTTACCCCAACAATCCAACAAAAAAGCTACAAAGGTACAGTATCAATACAATATTTACAGTATGTTTCTTTTTGGTAAACAAAATGCAGTTCTGTGTCCTGTATTTCACTGGATCATTTCATTGGATCCCATTGCTTAGAATGAAATGAAAAAATATTTTAATGTTTTAGCTCGACCTGGACCCTCACAAACAGCTGCACAATCAACAGCAACCTCTATATCTGATTCCCTGGGACTTTCTTCAAGAATCTTAGCTGTATCCACCTACACTCTCCCTCCCGGTCCAAACGAGAGGCCTGTTGAACAACCTCCACAGGTCTGGCCAGGCCCATGACTTCCTTTACTGGGGCCTCATTCCCCACTGGACTTACAGAGCAAAGTGGAGGAACTGGATGAAATCCGTATAGCCATTACTGTGGACACAGGATAGTGTCAGCCTTAGATCCCATATATATGAGTGTGTGTGTGTGTCTGGATACAATACAATATATATATATATATATATATATATATATATATATATATATATATATATATATATATATATATATATATATATACAGTACTGTGCAAAAGTTTTAGGCAGTTGTGAAAAATGCTGTAAAGTAAGAATGCTTTCAAAATAGACATGTTAATAGATTATATTTATCAATTAACTAAATGCAAAGTGAGTGAACAGAAGAAAATCTAAATCAAATCCATATTTGGTGTGACCACCCTTTGCCTTCAAAACAGCATCAAGCATCAATTCTTCTAGGTACACTTGCACACAGTTTTTGAAGGAACTCGGCAGGTAGGTTGGCCCAAACGCCTTGGAGAACTAACCACAGTTCTTCTGTGGATTTAGGCAGCCTCAGTTGCTTCTCTTCATGTAATCCCAGACAGACTCGATGATGTTGAGATCAGTGCTCTGTGGGGCCATACCATCACTTCCAGGACTCCTTGTTCTTTCTTTACGCTGAAGATAGTTCTTATGACTTTCGCTGTATGTTTGGGGTCGTTGTCATGCTGCAGAATAAATTTGGGGCCAATCAGATGCCTCCCTGATGGTATTGCATGATGGATAAGTATCTGCCTGTACTTCTCAGCATTGAGGAGACCATTAATTCTGACCAAATCCCCAACTCCATTTGCAGAAATGCAGCCCCAAACTTGCAAGGAACCTCCACCATGCTTCACTGTTGCCTGCAGACACTCATTCGTGTACCACTCTCAGCCCTTCGGCGAACAAACTGCCTTCTGCTACAGCCAAATATTTCAAATTTTGACTCATCAGTCCAGAGCACCTGCTGCCATTTTTCTGCACCCCAGTTCCTGTGTTTTCGGCATAGTTGAGTCGCTGGCCTTCTTTCCACGCCGGAGGTATGGCTTTTGGCCGCAAGTCTTCCATGAAGGCCACTCTGACCAGACTTCTCCAGACAGTAGATGGGTGTACCAGGGTCCCACTGTTTTCTGCCAGTTCTGAGCTGATGGCACTGCTGGACATCTTCCGATTGCGAAGGGAAGTAAGCATGATGTGTCTTTCATCTGCTGCAGTAAGTTTCCTTGGCTGACCACTGCGCTTCACGGTCCTCAACGCTGTCTGCTTCTTTTGTGCTTCTTCAAAAGAGCTTGGACAGCACATCTGGAAACCCCTGTCTGCCTTGAAATTTCTGCCTGGGAGAGACCTTGCTGATGCAGTATAACTACCTTGTGTCTTGTTGCTGTGCTCAGTCTTGCCATGGTGTATGACTTTGACAGTAAACTGTCTTCAGCAACCTCACCTTGTTAGCTGAGTTTGGCTGTTCCTCACCCACTTTTATTCCTCCTACACAGCTGTTTCTGTTTCAGTTAATGATTGTGTTTCAACCTACATATTGAATTGATGATCATTAGCACCTGTTTGGTATAATTGTTTAATCATACACCTGACTATATGCCTACAAAATCCCCTGACTTTGTGCAAGTGTACCTAGAAGAATTGATGCTGTTTTGAAGGCAAAGGGTGGTCACACCAAATATGGATTTGATTTAGATTTTTCTTCTGTTCACTCACTTTGCATTTAGTTAATTGATAAATATAATCTATTAACATGTCTATTTTTGAAAGCATTCTTACTTTACAGCATTTTTTCACACCTGCCTAAAACTTTTGCACAGTACTGTATATATATATATATATATATATATATATATATATATATTTAAGGAAAAAAATAATAATAAAAAATATATATATACATAATGCAGGAATCATGAAATTTGTCTGCTAGGATTCTGGGCAATACACACATTGCTTGTACTATACTGTATCTTTAGGAAGTGTGAGGTCTTGTGATTTCCCTATCCTGCTTCACAGAAGGTGCTCTGGTTTAAAGTCTGCAATTGGTACATTTAAAATTGGCAAACGCTGCGTACTGGTACCAGAATCTCAATTTCAGAAATGAATGTTTTACTGAAGAATCAAAGACTTGCTGAAAACAGCAAGAAAAAGCTGAGTAGTGTCTGAAAGGAGCCAGCTGCAAAAAATAAATGAAAGGCTGTCTATTCTTAATGCTGAGTCTGCTGCAAAATGAACTGACAGCTTCAGTTATTGCCTGTGGAAACATCCTAGACCACCTTAAACATTTAAAAGCGGTGCATGTATAGCATGTCAGGTCTTTAAGAGCCGTGTGCTACAATGCCTACCCCCCCCCCCCCCTCTTAAAGGAGACAGAGCTAACAAAATAAATACAGTAAGTTTCGGGATTGTGACTGTTCTGGACAGCAAAATAGAAAACATAACTAGTTTCTTCGCAACATATTATTTGCTTTCACAAGACCTGTTAAATCCAAGGTAACCAAACTGAGCCAAAGAGGCAGTGACAAGGCAAATAGAGTATCAGCCACTGGTTTGTTTTTGCCTATAACTACAATATCCTTTTTGAAAGTGTCCAAGTGCCAGCGGGAAGTAATATGACTGTTGAAACATAGATTGATAATCATCCAGTATTAAGATTTCTTTTCTAATCAGCACATTCAGAAGATCATGACAGCCTACTTGCAGCCTCACAGACTAATTAACTGCAATTATTCAGTAGTTACAAAGAGCTTAAGGTACCTGTTTTCATACATCATTTATGAATGTCTTTTCCAAAGGTAGTGTAGCTCTAGGTCAACCATGAACCCTTAGAATTATTAAAGTTAATAAGTACAGATCCATATATATATATATATATATATATATATATATATATATATATATATATATATATATATATATATATATGGAATATTAAACAGCTGGCTGCAGGTTGAAAATGTGGGAACTGATTTTTAGGTCCAACTAAAGCCACATCCTTGTACTGAAGCTTTAATGTTCGATGTAGCGGCTTGCAAAATTGTTATCTAATGGCACCTGGAAATCTCCAAAGAAGCACCTAAACAGTTCAAGGTTTGATCCTAAGGTAGCGGAATCTGGGTGTATTCAATAATGTTATTTGTCTAGGGCCAGGGAATGGTAAAATGCTTTGTCAGCATCAATAGCTCGAACATTCAGTCCATTTGCTTTATAATCTTTCACTATTTAATGTTATGGAAACCAAAACTAAAAAGCACTGGTCAGCGAGTAAGTTAGGAGCTCTGAATATTAGATAAGAGCAAAGTGATATCCTGAGAATAAGAAACAGAAATAAGTACAGGTGTGGAAGTGACACAGTGTGGCAAAGTGGCTGTAGTGCGCAGGTGTAGTGTGCATGTGTATTGCACTGTTTAAACTACGGGTTACAGTCCCGAAATAATATACACAGTACTAAACAACACAAGACACACACACAATACACATTTCCAGTGTAAAAAGAATTCAGAGACACATTTGTCTTAGCCCTGTATTTGTACAGGTCACTACTGGTCAAGTACAAAGCAAGGGAGCAGTGCTGAACTGTAGCCCATTCCAGAAGCAAAGTCACAGGGAGGCAGAAGGGGGGTCAGGTGATAATTGCCTCATGGCTTTTTGACTGAGGAATCCACTTTCTGTGTGCAAGGTAGATAATACTACACCAATCACTATAGCAGAGAAAGTACACACACATCAGAAAATATAGCCTTCTAAATGGAACCTTCTAAATGGGCCTGTGTCTGGACATGTCTAATAGGTCTGCCTAGATGAAGTCCTGCCAAGGTAGTGAAAAAACAAAAGCTCATAAAAGTTCCATTTAGGAGCATTTTGCTTTGTGTTTTCACACTTCTCTTGACAGTACATCACCCTTGAAAGTGTTTTGAGAATTCCTTTAATTGTAAAACACCAACCATTGCTACATAATGCTGGCAGGTGATTTATGCATTCAATACACTGCTTGAAGAGCATGTTGTTTTTCTCAATCCTTCTACCTAGATGAACAAGCTGTGACCCATGACCCATGACCCATATCATAGCTGTACATGCCCATAGCATTTCTGTAGTATAGTATATGTTGCTGCTGGAATGATTCATTGAAGTCAAAAATTGTATGCTAGAATAGAGAGTTAAGTGGAAAACTGGCAGATTTTATGCAGATGAGAAATAGGTTTCCAGCCAAACCATCTAACAATATGTTTAAATATTCAACTCATGAGCACAAAAAAAGACAGAACAAAGAAGTTGGAGTGAGAATAGAAAAGCAATAAGCGTTTTATCAGTAAACTCAATAAAGTACTGCTGCCACAGTGATAGGCAAAGAACTCTGATAAGCAGTCTGCACACCATGCATAATATTTAGTAAAGAAAAATCTTCATTCTTTATTCATTGTTCATTATTGTCATCTACAATTAATATGCAATTCAAATCACATCCTCACAATTATGCAGGTGTCAAGACAAGAGCTTAGTGATTTTTTTTTTTGTGTGTGTTGAAGCTAGAAATAGAATTCAATGCAGTTATGTATTTGATTTTACAGCACTTGCTAAAATTGGTTTCCTTTTTCTCTTCATTTTACATTACAGCAGTGACTTCCCTGTAGTCGCTCAGCACACGTACTATATACCAATCAATCATCTTGCTCTCCAAAGTCTTTATTATAATGTACTGTAACGCCAATGATTGCCACCTGCAAGGAGCTCTGGTTGTTCCACACAGCTCTTGCTTGACCAAAAATTATCTTTGGATCAAAATGTGAGAAAAGAAAATCCCGAACGGGACTGAAATATTAATGTGTGTTATAATGGCAAATATGTTTCACAAAACTGTATCTGGTTTCCTGGAATTAGAATACAAGATTTAAAATCCCCACATGATACGCTAAAGCCTATTTCCTAGTCTAACCCAGACCCCCAAAAGAAAGGCATGCACACACTTTAAAAGTGTATTTGCCCAACACCCTTTGATTAAAAGGTTCAAATTGACAGTTGCACGTATTTACTGTTTTGAAGAACATCGAGCAAACTCCTTTTCTAAGGAGGCAGCAGTGAGAATGGGGCCTCCAGTCTGTAATTTACTCCTCTAGAAGGAGAACAAATCCATGTCAGTTTAATGTCACAAGAATAATACAGGGGCTTAATAAACCCCAGACTATGCAGTTTTTGGATCTAGTTTTTTTTGTCACCTTTCAAAAGTGACAACATGATTCAAAGAAACATCAGAAATTGTAAATAAATCATTAGTTGCTTTTAAATTTCCCTACTTTATATTAATAAAAGTTGCTGACAAGGATCAAATATTAAGGTAAAGCTTTAAAAAAAATGACAAGAGCACTTCAAGATGAAAAGAACTAAGGTAGCATGTTTTGTAAAAATGAATGAAAATGCAAAGAAGCTTTTTTTTATTAACAAAAAAAAATGCCTTGATCTTCAAAGCCCTTCTAGAAGCTCTTTAGAAAATTGTGGGAGTTAAGACACATACACACGCACAACCACCAATACAGAGAGCTTGTTTAGAAGCAATTCACATTTCCACTTATACCCTGTTTAATGCATAACCATATTGGCCTGCAATTCATGATTCATTCTGTGATTTATTTTGCCAGGCATTGTGTCGAAATGCATTCTCTTGATGATCTAGATAAGCGTTTCTCAAACTGGGATTCCCAACCCAAAAGGGGGTCGCAAGGCTATTGTAGGGAGGGTCGCGTGATCACAAAACATACTGAAATAACCTAAAGATCCTTAGCATTACATTACAGCGAGTATAGACTTAATCCTTAACGGTAAAGGATGTCATATGCAGCCGGAGCTCCCGCTTGTTTACTGAGTGTCCAGATGCTTGTTTGTATGTGTATATAGTTCTGTATAAAGTGCTTGCGCCGGTCTAGAAACTTTTTTAAATGTTCAGATTTTTTTCACACAGATTCTCACAATCCTTGGACAATGTTATTACTCCATTTGTTTGCAAGCATGTCCCGCTCCCAGAACTGAATTCTGTTATCTGCAAAAGGTAAGAAGCACATTTTTCAGACACGTGTTTCTAAATGTCTACATACCCCTGAAGAAGAGACTTTGAAAGTGGAACTTAAAGAAGCAGGCGTTATTTACAAATAAGAGGACAGTACCGATACTATATGCAAGGTTTCAATGCTTCGCTCCATTTCTGATGGCAAAATTAAATCTTAATTCACACCGAACAACCATCTTGAAGCAGAAACACACAAGTGACACAAATGTCAGGCTTCTTGTTGATTTAAACACAGCCTGAAACATTTCCAAAGGGTGGCCCAGCAAAAAAAGTTAGAGAGCCCCTGATCTAGATGGCAAGTTACAAACAGCTGCCTGGTGTGCTTTAGTTTGCTTAAGATGAAAGTATACAGGGAGCTTTGCAGGAGCCCAGTCATTACCTAGGAGGTTTAGGGAGAACAGTTGGAAGTAAGGAGGTTAAATAACCTCAGAGGTAAAGAATGTGTTTGAAGTACACTAGCACAGCAGGTGCTGCAGGTATGAGGAAGAAATCCTTCAAACCGGTAATGTGCTGACTCTTCAACATAAAGCAGCTGTCAAAGGACTGTTCCCAAGTCACAAGACATTTACTGAAAAGGAAAGGTAATAGGCGTGGAGCCTCTAAACACTAAATCACTACAGTAAGAAAATGCCAACTGGAAGTACATCCATAACCTTTACAGCTCAAGCAGTGTCCAAATGAATCCTGATAGGAGACCAATGTTAAGCCAGTGTCTTATTGTAACCCATATAATGTACCACAGAGAAACAGGCTTCCAACTACAGTATATGCCTTGAAAACAATGCTTAAATAGAATCCTGAAAGATAACAACAAATATAACAGAATACTGATCTCTTCTAATCCAGAAATAAATCCACTTTAAGATTGAGAAGACATTCCCCATTCACTCACTGTTCCACGATGCACTTCAGTCTTTGATTAGTTCAATTCAATCACTATTGCCCAACTGAAGTAAAAACCTCTTCCTATTTTGTATCAGTTGTCAAACACATAATATATATACTGTATGTCACATGTCCTGTGTTCCTAATGCTATATCACAGAGCCTGGTTTCTGAACTATGACAATTTAGAACACAGTTTCTTAGTCTGCAAATGCTCTCAGCTGTGACTCAAACCACTGACCTGAAGAGTTCCTAGATTTTATAAACCATTCATCCAAGCTTTTTCCTTTTTCAAATAGACAGCAATAAAATAAAAAAAATAAAAAATAAAAATACATACATACATACATACTTTTGCACACATAACTTCACATGCATAGATAGATAGATAGATAGATAGATAGATAGATAGATAGATAGATAGATAGATAGATAGATAGATAGATATAGCATTCACCCTTTATAACACCACAGAGGCTGTGTGGTCCAGTGGTTAAAGAAACAGGCTTGGTTCAAATCCCAACTAAGACATTGACTTGTTGAGTGACCCTGATCAAATCACTTAACCTCCTTGTGCTCTGTCTTTCGGGTGAGATGTTGTTGTAAGTGACTCTGTAACTGATGCATAGTTCACACACCCTAGTCTTGTATCTTGTAAAGCGCTTTGTGATGGTGGTCCACTATGAAAGGTGCTATATAAAGATTATTTATTATTATTATTATTATTAGTATAAAGGGCTACTGTAATGGCATTATGGAGCAAATGGGAGCCACGACCCTACTGTGTTATAACCGATTCTACTGTGTTATAACCGATATATACTATTATATATATATAATAGTAGACTGAGAAATAAAAACAAACCTGCATATATGTGATGATTATGAAGCTTATCCCAGTTAAAACACAATGAAGCATGCTAACATTTAACCATGTCTTTAGCTGTGTGTTTGAGATTCAGGATCAGTCCTAGCACTTTCTGGTACTTTTCAGATATCCAAGAAATATCAATAATAACATATTTTGGTCAATCTTTTGGCAGCTGAACAGAACAGTAATAACATTTGTCTGCACGTGTTCTACCAGGACAGAGATATTTTCTAAAATGGACTGTATGCGCAAAACAAAAACAATTACACATTTCCAAGAAAGAAAACTGACACTGGAGGAACTGTGAAGCTTCATTTGAGGGCAACTTGTCAATGGAGTTTACCAGGTTGGAAGAATCTGAGCACAATGTGCTGCCTCTGGACATTTCACTTATCAGAAGTAATTCATTTGTTAAATTATCACTATTGTGATTTCAAGACTAGACGCTTTAATAGGATAAATGGGTTTTAAAACAACCCAAAAACAAAATCCTTTTGAAGCATGATTGAACAGCAACATTGCAATCTGCTTATGTATTGAACCAGGGGGGCTATTTGCTTCCTACTGCAGTTATCTCAGCTATTCACAAATCCACCATAATGCATTATAGCAGGTGCACATTAGTGCTTAAATATATCTTCTTAGATAGTCAGCTATTCATCCATAACTTTGCACTCAATCATACAATCTTCATTAGTTCTAAAGGTTTACTTGACACTTGACACTTACGATAAAGTATGCTGCTTATTTGTTAGAGAACGGTAGAAATATAACAAGTACTTTCGCTTTTCTGTTTTGGCCCTGTGTGGTGACTGGTACACCAATTACTTTCCGAAACAGCATGCTGTCTGGTTCCTGAGTCAGCATGAATTAAGCTGGCATTTTTCAGAAAACTTTACAACTGTAAAGTTTATTTGTGTATTTCTTTTTCTGCAGAGTGATGCATTATATTATTTATTTCTCTTTTTTTCTGTAAATATAATCATATAATTGTTGCTAGGCTTGTGTAAATGGTCAGGACAGTGTGTGTCACAAAAATTCTAAGCACTCCTTTTATTTTTACCCAGATCAGATAATAAATAAAAACATTTGCCGGGTTTATATAAGGATTGTCTTCCAACAGTCATTAGTACAGAGTAGTTTTTCTTTTTGCACAGACACATGCCTGCGGCAGCAGCAATCTTTTTACATGTCAGTTCTGGTGATTAATTTAGCAATTGACACTGATTGACACCGCGCATGACCTTGACAAGCTACATTCAAATAATAGTAACCAAAAAAAAAGAAAACACAGTGGAGGTTTGTAAACCAACATACTAGGAAATATACATTATGTCTGTACAGTGTCGAGTAGATTGAAGACACATACACCCTGTCACAGCTTGTTATCACGCTTGGTACTTGATCTTATTATGCATCATACAAGCAGTCCATCAGGACATCACATGTATTGCGATACATATCATATTGTGACCTGTATATTGCGAAACACATCGTATTGTGACATTAGAGTGTTGGTACACCCCTAGTGCCAATCTAGATCAGGTAAATCATCCAATCTGGCTAAAGATAAATAATGTACCTTGTGACATCATTTAAATATTGGACTGGGGTTGGGCCGACTGCAAAATAAATCCAATCTGTCTTTATGAGCACTACAAGGCTGGCCCTGTGGATTGCAAAATGCTTAAATGTTATCTTCAAATCAGAATACGCTCTATAATTACTACGAGGGGAAAGCAGAACCCAAAGAAAATTACATAGCATTAAATGTTACAGAATGATAATCACAGCCTTAAAAATGAAAGCCCTTTAAAAGGTAACTAAACACTTTATATAAGCCTGCAGCAAAAGAGAAGCATTATAAGTATTACCATACTGTTGATGAATGCTAATAGTCCTTTAAATCAAACAGCTAGATTACCAAGCTTGTGCCACTTTGATCCATTAAAGTTTTACCACGTGTAAGATAGTTTCCTTAATTTGTTTACACATTCCTCTAGTGTTGTAGCATTCATTTCCCCAAAGAGTAATTATCATGCTGCTCTTGCCAAAACAAAACCAAAGTAGTTTGAGATTTATTTTTTATTTTTTATTTTTTTTCCCAGACAATATGCTTGCTACTTGACTCTTATTATCTTTGGCACCTGAGTATTAAATAAAAGCCAATTCTAAACTGAAACTGGGGTTTTTGCCAGTGTCATTTAGTTTTATTGGAAACAGCTTGAACACACAAGAATGCAGACCAGAACTGCTACAACTTAACATGCAATCTGTGAATTGCTGCATCATTCTAGAGCAGCGGCTCTCAAACTATGGGACTGTGTCAAGGAAGGAGCGAGCTGTGTGTCTTTTTTTTAAGAGAGGTTGGATGATTTGAAAAAAATAACAAATTGTATATTTTAAATGTATAACACAAAAAGCTTTTGTTTAACATGCTAATGTTCCTTAGCAACTGTGACATGTCAGACGTACGCATGGTTCCCCCGAATCCTCCCTGTCCCAAGTAAACTTAAAAACGTTATCAGCAGCGTGCTTACAGGGAAAAACAGCTTCAATGAGAAATTGATAGTTTTGTGACAAAGGGAGAAAAGTGTACAACACAAGCCGAAGTGAGGGCAGCAGCGGAGGTTCCAGCAAAACACAGAAGCCAAAAAAAAAAAGATTTTAGATGCTGTTTTGTAACTTAAAATTAATACTTCTGAAACTCATACTGATCTATATTGATCAAATCCCTTCTACTTTTTTATTCTTTTTTTTTTTTTTTACAACATATAGGATTTTCAGTTTGTTACATTGTTTTAGTAAACTATGGGAAGGCGCAGTCATTATTTTCATAGCTCAGGGAGGTTCACTATGACAAAGTTTGATAACCCATGTTCTAGAGACATCGCATTCCAGCCAGCTCCTCTCCTCATTTGTTTGATTGCTTTGCATGAGCTGCCATCCAATTATTGGCTTGTATTAATGAAATATATGTCTATGGCATTGTTTGAACCCTGCTATGTAAATAGCCTGTTCAGACTGTATGCACTTAATCTCAGAACCGCAATCTTTGAACAGAGAGTGAGGAACAGCAACAGTAAAAATCAAAACTCCCTTTGAAATTGTCTTTGGTGTGTAACTTATTGCTGCCTATATGAAGAATAAATACTGTACATGAAGTCTTCAGCTATACTGGAGGAAGGACTTGAAGCCTGTTGGGATGGTATTTGTGAAGACTGTTTGAGATGGAAATAGCACACTTCCAATTCTCAAAGTTATAACAAGCAGTGAACAGATGGATAAAAAAGGAGTTCACAAGAAGAAGACAATAAGACCTGGAGAAATATGGAGGCTAAGTGAGAGAAATAAGGTACTTTTAAAAACTGTGATAAGGGGAGAAATAAAGCCAAGGAGTTAAGATACTCCAGACTACATTAAGAAAAAAAAAAGTGCTGCAGCTATTTAAATCCCCTTTTCTCTGAAACTGTAAGCAAAGACTCCTGGGTTTTCATACCAGCCAATTCCCTACACATACAAAAAAAAAAAACACAGCTGTAAAGCAACAAAGAGGAAATCATGAATGTCTATTCCCTCTAGCCTGCTGTCAAGCATTGGGGACTGTCGCTTAAGCAAAGGCTGTAGAGATTCAAAACAAAAACTCAACTACAAACGTATATAAAAGAGATGATACTGTGCCCAACAAAATCAGAATCGTCTGTAAGTAATTTCAAATTCACAGATTGCTTTTGAAAGAGAAGCACATCGTATGACTGAAACAATTAAAATAATTTGAGCATTTCTTATTCATTGCTTCTCCGACAGTCCCATATATCCCTTGTATGGAAATGTTTTAAAAAATGTTTTATTGTGCAGTAATAGATGCTAATTGATCTGGTTGAACTGGAGTTTCTGTTGTTCTGAGTTAAAATGAAGATCATTTGTTCGGAGTTAAAATGATGCTAGTCTCAGCACAACTTCATCATCAGTTTGAACAAGTACAGGGTGGTTCTTTATAGCCGACTGAAGGACCCTGTTGATGAGAATGTTAGTATCTCAGTCATGAAGCCATCCTTGAGACAAACAGACTTGTTAAGTAGTAAAAAAAAAACAACACTGATATGTATTGGCTACACATACAAGATTCCTGTGGTGGTAATACGAGAATCTTATTATTCATTATTTGGCGTCTCCAGTTTTTTGTTCCACAGAAAACAAGTTTCTTGAAAACCACTCAATATGCTAGAAATTGCTGTAACATGTTTGCATACCAAGGGGACTAAATAAAATATGCATTACCCTGTGCTCTTTTTACTTTCTTAGTTGCACTGCTTACCTCCAAGGGCAACAACATAACCTTATTTTACACAGCAATGCAAAAAAGGGAATCTTATTTATATTTTTTAACAAAGATCGCCACCTACTGAATATTATAATCATTTTGAGGATTTGGAGCTATCTATGCATACTGTAGCTCAACATTTTAATTATTATTATTGATTTATTTTACACAAATGTGAAATAAGAATTCACCGACTATGGGGATGCTAAAGGGAATAAGTATCATTTTTTGCCTGCCTCTGATATACAAACCTTTTTACTGCCACTGACAAACCTGTACATTTTCCATTTTTAATATAGTATGAGGTCATGACAAAGTCAACACAGTCTAACAAACTGGCTACTAATTGTGGAGGCCACAACCATTAGTGAAATAAAGCATTAAGTGTATGTCTGCCTTGTGCTCGAAACGTATAGGGTATAATATGAAATGTACAACAGGGTCTTTAACGCACCATTACATCTGTTAGGCTATTCTTAAATACCTGTGGGAGGCACTGAGGCATCAGGGAACTCTTTCCATGTACCTTTTGTGCAAATCCATTTGTAATCTGACCTTGAGGATTCAAAAAATTATAACCACAGAGCTAGGATTTTGAAATGTGTAACACAAATTAAACTTTTACTCTTTTTGCACAACAATTTTATAAACGGTTCCTCTGTTTAAAAATATCTACCTAAAGTATTTTAATGAAAACATTATTCTTAGGTAAACATCAACAAAATAATGAGTATAAGTTATATGAAATACATCACCATTACGTGACAAACTGAAGCCAGATAAACAACATAGTAAGATCATTAACAGATGTAGGATTTCCAATCAGGTTACATTAGGTGGCAGGTGAATAAGAAGAGAGAAAGGAAGATAGCTTTGGCCTTAATTGTCTTGAGCCTCACCAAACAAAGGACGAGATAGAGGAACTGTTCCAGCCTCCTCTCAGAGAAGACAGAGTTGCTGCATGGATGAAGTTGGGAAGTGGCAGTTGCTTGAAACCAAAGCCAAGAGCAATTAAGTTGAGCAGGTATAAATAGAGCACAGGGCGAAGATCTAAATTAGAAGTCAAGGCGTGAAGTTAATGGAAAGCAGGTTGTTCCTGGGTCTCTTAGAACACCGGCCAAGTTTTAAATTAATGAAATGTAGGTTCATCTCCGGCTACGTACTGGTTTCTGACACAAGACTGTTCTCCCTTGGCTTCACATGAAAAAAATAAAATCACAAATGAGGACTGTCAAGGAAGTGCCCTGGTTGTCTCAGCAAGAAACAGCCTGGGCTGTTCTCATTCAAAAAGTTTTAAGATCATTTTTAGATTGTATGACGTCCATTACGTAACCTTACAGACAAGATGGGTGACTGTAATGACTTTTATACTTAAACAGCGGATACCTTAAAAGGTTTTGTTTTGGTTCTTATAACATACCTGATAATTGAACTAGACACATTCAGACCTGTTTTAAAAGGCTGGTTTGTGCTTACCAATGCTGTTTCTAGGGACAATAAATGAAAAAGGAACACGTTCCCACACTGCTGAACACTGTTTTTAATTACTGGATGGCAGAACCACAATGCAAGTTTAACAAGGGAAAAACAGCAAACCATAAAAAAACAATGAAATGCAATTTCCTGGTAATGCTGAAAAGGTTAGGTAATTTAAAAAGTAGGTTAGGCTTTGCTATTTATTGTATAAATCTCTTGTAACCAGCTTCCACAGATTTATACCAGCAATTCTAAAGTTGCATTGAGCAACCATTTGTGCAAAGCTGAGATAAGCTAGCTATGCTTTCTATCCACAGCTGCTTGTACACTGATATTAGGTATTAGATGATTAAATGTACTGGTGCTCGGTAACCCTAACCCTAACTGTACTTATTTGCATTTTGAAAGAATTTTTTTTTTCAAGAAGAATTTATAAATAATGCTCTTGTGTTTGAATCAAACACACATGCATTATTATCTCAAAACTTCAATTACAGTACATGTATTTTATTTTTCAGATGAGTATAACATTTTGGGAACAAGATTGAAATGTAACATCAATTGACTTGTAAATAATATTAAAATCACGTTTTCACTGAGTGAAAAAATATTATCAGAGGGGAAATCATTTTGAGGTAACGTGATTTCAATACTTACAATGGCAATGGTTTTAGTAAACTGCTGAACTATGTGTGGGGTTTTCTGAATAACAGGTTTACTGTGATTATATAAATACAGTGCTCACCCTTTATAACGCTGTAGTGGGGAGCCATAGTTCCCCATAGGGCTGTGTGGTCCAGTGGTTAATGAAACAGGCTTGTAACCAAGAGGTCCCCGGTTCAAATCCCACCTCAGCCACTGACTCATTGTGTGACCCTGAGCAAGTCACTTGACCTCCTTGTGCTCCGTCTTTCCGGTGAGACGTAGTTGTAAGTGACTCTGCAGCTGATGCATAGTTCACACACCCTTGTCTCTGTAAGTCGCCTTGGATAAAGGCGTCTGCTAAATAAACAAATAATAATAATAATAGTTACAAGACCGTGCTATTTGTGTTCTGCATTATAACGAGTATAAAAGATCTACTGTAATGGCATTATGGAGCAAATGGGAGCCACGACCCTACCATGCTATACCCAATTCCGCACTATAACTGGGTGTGTTATAACAGGTGAGCACTGTACCTGTGAGAAAAGTACAACCTCACAGGCATCGTAAAGAAAGTGGGTTCTAATTTTGAATTCAACGTTCAAAGGGGTATTTATTATAGTCCACTCTAGCTATTGGCTTTCGTTTTTTTCCTATTGGGCCAACACAATTTAAAGCAGGTAAAGTAAAAAAAAAAAAAATGTACAATATAATTTGATTTTATCTTGGAATGTAAGAACAAATTCTGATGATGTATAATTGAACTGCTATCAAACTGACTTTAATTTTACCTCAGGATCCTTTTGCTTCTGAAGCACACCTTATTACTTTTTAATGATTTTCTACTGCAGGGTACTGAACCCTAATTGCATTCTTGTTAGCTGATGAGAATTTGAAAATGGATCCTAGTAGAAAGCTTAACCAAATGTAAATGAATTCTGTTGAATTAAGTCATCCTTTGTTTCTAGCCCACCTCGCTAATGTATTTAAGCACCTTAGTAAATTTTAGACAAAGACCACACAAATATGTGTATGGGGAAATAATAAACACTATGTTTTCAAGCCAGAGAAATAACTGCCTAGCTGGGAAGATACTGGTTGCAAAAGACTGTTTGATACAACAAACCCAACACACACACTTGCCTTACTTCTCACAGCTGTCTTGAGATGGCCTGCAGGAATGTGAAGAGGCAGCAGCAGAATGCGACAGGCTCAGCACATCAGTTATTCTGGGTGGCGCAGGCAGCAGCATGGGCAGAGATATGTTTTCACTCTCTCCTTTCTCAACATCCTTCATGTGCCTTTGTAACTCTGAGCATACACTACAAGTCCCTGGTCTTTCCTGTGCAGACACAGAGAAAATATTAGGTTTTTAGTTCATTGAAATCCAGTGGCCAACCTTTTAATCCATAAATATGATCTGTTTCCCAGTCCCTTAAATTCTGAACCACTACGCCTATAGAAATAATGTTATTTTGTACAGCCTCCTGTTATTTGGGTTGAAAAAGGATACAGGTATTTTTGTATTCATTTTAATATGGCATGTATCTAGAGACACAATATAGCATGGTGTTAATTTTGCATGACAATAATCATTAATACTGCTCAAGCACAGTATTCTGCACTTACACTTTTAAGAATGAGCGAATCCAACATACTATTTACTTTATATATTAATTGAAGGACAATGTGTAGCAAGATTAAATAGCAAGTTGGAACAGTATGTTGTAATGTTGTATCTAAGAATTACAATGAAACACTTCTCAAATTGACATCTATAGTAGCAAGTCTAGAGCCAACCATTTTTAACAAGCAGGCATTTGGGCAGGAACAATCTTTATCTAAGAACGGTTATAAAGAGACCTCTGCTGGTATCTTGTTGATATGCACCTTTTTTTAATTAATAATAATAATTATTAGTTTAAAAAAAAACAGTGAGTTACTAGACTAGATTCCATTTAGTCTGTTTATTTTTATTTATTTATTTTTATTTAAATAAGAGATTACCCCATTCACAGAGCTTTAACATGCTTTATTTGAAGTATTATGTATTCATAGAATACAGTTTTATATTCATGAAACTGTATTATATTAATCAAAACAGCAAATCTCCAAACGGAATGTTGTTTTTCAATGAAAAAAAAGAATTATTCAAATCCTAAAAACAATTTTTAAAAAAAGAAACAACACACAACTACTCACACACGCCTAAACTAAATTAGTTTTGTAACTATATTAGTTGTACTTTTCCTTTCTGCAAAATAAATAAATAAAAAAGGGAAGGCTAATGGCAATCTGAAGTAAAAAAAAAAAAAAAACTGGTGGATATTTGCTGCGTCTTTTTTGTCAGCAGATTTTTGAGGCAATATGAATTGATACATATAGAGGGGGAAATCTTTGCATGTCTGCACTGACCCCAAAAGATAATTCCTCATTTTTTGTACCTGCTGGGTAAGATGATAAAGCATAAATGCTATGAATGTATATGTGCCTGAATCAAATGCAGAATCCCAGGTCTATTGACCAAGATTAACTAGATATCTTTGACCTCTGATAAGTAACAGCATTTTGGCCTACAAGAACATTTCTTTAATGTGTATATGCTGTTATTATTGTAGGATGTTTCTGCACTGGGAATGCCATATGTTAAACATTAACCTAAACAGTTAAGCACCAGCATGTTGCCCTTATAGACGTTTACTACCCTCTGGTGGCCATGGAACAGATGCTTACTGTATATACCTTATATAACCTTTCTCTGTCAAACATAAACGTAATACAGCATTCCCTTAAAAGGCCAAAGTTATGGGTGGTTTCTTTATAACAACCCTGCACTATATCTTCATTAATAAATGCATAAGTCATGCAGCTGCCAGGCATGTGTTACATTTGATTTATTTGCAATATTGCACACGGTTTGTAATGATCTCGTTATATTAAGTCGATTTCATCAAATTTCATCAAAAAAAACACATGGGTGTTGAAAAATATTTATCTTGACTATGGCTGGTATCCCCCTCGATTGATAAGAATGCATTGTACTGATGAGTGCCTGAGGGTGGTAATTCTGTAAGAATGTCACTAGAATAGCACACAAGATTAGGCTGTGCACGGCTCATTGGAATACAAATGTTAGTAAACACGTTTACAGAAACTATACGCATTGCATTGCCCTACAGAGAGTGTTTGCATTACATAGATTGGTAATCTGGATATAATGAACAATATATATAAAATGAGTAATAATTAATCAGCCCATATACCATCGACACGTGTCTTTTAAATTTATCTAAACTGTGGAAGAACGAAATACCAGCGTTGTTTAAATCATTAAAAGAAGGGGATATGGAGAAAATTAACATGAAAATGTGAGTATTTTTAGGATATTTTTGTCTTTGAAAATGAAGTAAAATGCCAGATCACTCCCTATTTTAAATCAGCCTGTTTAGATCAATTGAATAGAGCCCTGTGACAAACTTACTGTACTTCCACTTCTGAAGATGAATTTCTGAAGTGAGAAGTACCCCAGCAGAACTCCATATACTTCATTCCCATCCTAGATCTGTCTTTACATGCCAAATTTAAGGCTTTTCATTACAGTGTTGGCACAAATTAGACCAACTACTGCACTGAACAGTGAAGAAACATCGCAACTGTCCATGGTATACCAGTCTGGCTTCCGGCTGCATCACAGTACCAAAACTGCTTTGCTCCAGATTGTAAATGATCTTCTGCTTAATGCTGATGCCTCTGTCCTTGTCCTCCTTGACCAAACTGCTGCTTTTGACACCATAGATCATAACCTTCCTCTTGACCGCCTTCAGAAGTATGCTGGGATCTCTGGAACCTGTATCTCCTGGCTGTCCTCTTACCTATCTGGACGCATGCAGATTGTTTTCTATGATGGAAGCAGTGCTAACGCAAACCTGGTTACTTGCGGTGTTCCTCAAGGGTCTGTTCTTGGGCCTCTTCTCTTCAATATCTACATGCTTCCCTTGGGTCACCTCATCCGCCAACATAGCCTCATGTTTCACTCCTATGCAGATGACATCCAGCTCTACCTAAAACTAGACCCTGGATGTCCCTCTGCCATGGTCCGGCTCTCAGCTTGCATCCAATACATCGAGGTCTGGATTAAATGAATGTTAAGAATGTATGTTCCTAAATCCGCAACAGAGAATAAGTTCTGGTAATGTATTTGTAGCTAGGTGAAATTCAATCCTAAAGATTAGAATCTTATGCTTTCTTACACATTCTTATCCTTTATTGAATTGTATCCAATTAGCATTTTCTGTACAAACGCTTACCATTTTAAAGCTTCTCAATTCTCTACGTGAAGCAGGTACTCCTCCTCCTCCTCTCCATGATTTCTTTACATAGAAAATGAGTAGGGACACAAGCAAGGCACAGAGGACTGCCAGCATCACTACTGCAACTAACCAGCCTGTGAAATCTGCTATTGGAAGAAATGAGGTGGCGACTGCAGATGGAGCCTTTACCACCTGCAAAGATTCAATTTCAACCCATCAGTGACATTTTGCACCAGCATTCTCTAACTCTCCCAAGCCCTGAAAACTGATGTACTTCTTGCAAACTATACCACCTCCATTCCTTCAGACACACACACACACATGCACACACACACACATAAAAGCAATCGGTTGCTAATGCTAAATAAAATGACTCATGTCATTTTGGTAAAAGCCAAACAATTTACTACAATGAATTACTGCTATTCTATATTTTGTTGTATAAATAAATCATTTCTCAATAGGTCACACAATTGTATTATTATTATTATTATTATTATTATTATTATTATTATTACAGGTGTTATCTATTATTTTACCATTTTTGAGACAATGATGTATTAATAAATAACAGGGCATGTACTCTTTGAATCAGGATTTGTTTGTCCTTTTAAAACATTCACTCATGTGTGCAGTATATCTACCAGAAGTAAATGTGGATAAGAAATATGGACAAGAAGTAAATGTCTGGTAATAAAACAGGATGCAAAGCATGAAAGTCAATAATATGACCTGATTCTCACTGAGAAGCATCAGCACTAGTATGATTCCTGCTGTTAATAATTAACCACACTCTGTGTAAATTCAAGCATCTCACCACAGCATTGCTTCAGCCAACACAAAATGTTACTTTGTTTTCTGTTAACTCTTTGCTCTACACACCTGGTAAGGCAGGTTTTCGTTTAAGGTTGCAATGAGGTCTGGAAGTCTATTAAATATGGCTTGTTTTTAGCACCCAAAGTAAAGGATTTTTCAGTAAATCAGTGTGTCCCTTAGTAGGATGTCATTAGGGTCCACTTTCACATCGCCAACAAGGAAGGGTTAACATCACCCTTCCATTGAAGACCATAAACAATCTATGAATAATGAATGGCTACTCACTGTAACAACCTGTGGAATACTTTTTTTGCTCCTGGTCTGATTTGTCCTTAGCGCCTGAAGAAACGTCTGTCGTAGACCACTAGCCACATCTTCTCGAAAACTTTTATCAAAGATATTCACAGAATTGTTTACTCTCAGGGTGATTTCTAACAGATGTTCTTTTTGCACGGAAGGATCTGTTTCAGATACATTGAAAGGCCCTGGCAAACTGAACAGTACATAAGGCTTTGACGTTGCTACTGACGCAGGGTTATGAGGTAGAGCAGTTTGAGTAATAACTGACAATACCGCTGCCTTTGATAAAACAGAAGATAATGTCTGACTTGAGTTTACTTCTCCCATAAAATTTTCAAGACTCGGAGTTGCTGTTGATGCAGAACGAATAGAGGAAGACGTTGGCATGGCTTGTGGTTCAGAATATAAACTAAACATGCTAAATGTAGAAAGTGTGTTATAAAACGTTAGCGACAATGTACCTTTCAACTCAAGACTGGGGAAAAAAGAGCTTGGGACAACACTTTTTCTTTGAATTTTTCTTTTGAAATATTGAAGATTGCCCAGGGGGAACTGTATCTATTGCCAGTTTCTGAGTAACTGTTAACATGAAGAAAGAGTCTTGCGTGGAGTGAGAAGTTAGAGTAGCAGCAGGTGATGATCCTGTTAATGAGCCAGTAGGTTGTTTTAAAGCAGAAAAGGAAGAAACAGGTTGAAAAGAAAGTTGACAAGTCCTTCCTTCCTGTATTGCCCTCCACAGCAAGAGACTTGGTTGTTTTTGTCACCCCTGCCAGAACAGTCATTACAACTAAGCTTGATACTGAAGGAGGAAACTTTGGTAATGGTGTGTTATGAATAAAAATAGTTGCCAGTTCCCAAATGAAGTCTCTTGCAGAAAAATGCTTTGTAAAGTATTTAGGTTTGAATCTATATATGTTTTTAAAAATAAACCATCTTGCAAATCTGTAATAAATAAGTCTTTAACCAGTGATGGTGTTGGCTGTGTTGATCCCTTAGTTGAGTGTTCAGGTCTGACCAGCAGAGTGTATGTAGGTGAAACTTCATAATTTGTATATGGTGATTCTGACTTCACTAGTAATTGCACAATTTACATTTGATAGTATTCCCTCTACTACCTGTACAAAATGTAAGTAATTTAGTTACGTTCCGGTAGAAAAGGACTGGGATCTTATGCTGTTGATAAAAAAAATAACTTGAAGTAAGACTGGCAACGTTTTATAATAAATACTGACTAAAGAACCGATACATCTATGGTAAAGAGCGATTTTCTATGGATTGCTTTTGCGAGATTAATTATTATGGGAAAAGGAAAATGCACACTTGCTTAATACCGTGCCGTCTCAACTTAAAAAAGGAGTTTTCATGAAAAGCAATTAGATGCAACTTGACATTTCTTTTACTGTCTTATCTATTGCAAGCTCTAAAAAAAGGACCAGTAATAAACAAGGCAAGCCAAATGTTTTCACCACTAGATGGCAATAAAGACAACGACAGGGCTGTGATACAGTAGCACCATAATACATTGCATCAGAGTGTAGTCTACCACACGACATAAAACAAGTTCCTAAAATAAAATATGAACCTATTACTCCTTTACTCTCTTTTTTCAAACTCGTTTCTAATTTGGAGAATGTACTGCACCGTACGGTATTTCATTGTTAAATATTGCATTGTGTAACATAGCCACATAATTTTCCTTTGAAAAGAACACATTTTGTTATATTTTAACCCTTACATAAAATCATTTTTAAAGGTCACTGCACATATAGCAGTGTGTAGTAGTGGTTAGGGCTCTGGATTCTTGACTGGAGGGTTGTGGGTTCAATCCCAGGTGGGGGACACTGCTGCTGTACCCTTGAGCAAGGTGCTTTACCTAGATTGCTCCAGTAAAAAGCCAACTGTATAAATTGTAAGTTGCCCTGTATAAAGGTGTCTGCTAGGAAATAAATAATAATGATATATTGTTGTTTATTATTATGTAATCCAGTTTTATTTACTGGTTTGGAAGCACGTGTTTAATACCTATAGAATTAATTCTGAAAACCTTCCCGAAGGCCTGTGTCACTTTAACCTAGTGATTACTCTCAGGGTCAGTATGAGCTGCAAACAGAAAAAACATCAACCCATAAGCCAAACTCTGGGTCTTCTTTATGTATCTAAGTATATCAGCAACAGATTGAAACACAGTAACAACAATACTGACTCAGAAGCAATGTCTAGTACATAACAATACATATGCGTTTGTAACGCATGCGCACGAATGCAGTCAGTAGGTCTATAACTAACAAAAAAAAATCGTTTCAATTGTTTAAAATAAATAGAACATTTCCGAAACAAAGTTAGTCTTCTTTACCTGTGTAAACATTATGCCAGGGCTTTATAATTTAAACACAAAAACAGGAAGACCTGATGTAGCTCTTCTAATAATTACTGGTAACTCGACAAAGGCTTTCCACAGAAGCATCCACACTGTAGTCTGAAAAATGAACGATCTTTTCGAAAATAAAAATGGAACTGACAATAAAATAAAGTAAAATATTGTGTTGTGTGTCTTACCGTTACTGCATGCGCTCGTGTAGTGAAAGACGTAGTGTATTGCGCCTTGATAACTGAACTTCCATGTGATTATATATATATATATATATATATATATATATATATATATATATATATACAGTACTGTGCAAAAGTTTTAGGCAGGTGTGAAAAATGCTGTAAAGTAAGAATGCTTTCAAAAATAGACATGTTAATACATTATATTTATCAATTAACTAAATGCAAAGTGAGTGAACAGAAGAAAAATCTAAATCAAATCCATATTTGGTGTGACCACCCTTTGCCTTCAAAACAGCATCAAGCATCAATTCTTCTAGGTACACTTTGCACACAGTTTTTGAAGGAACTCGGCAGGTAGGTTGGCCCAAACATCTTGGAGAACTAACCACAGTTCTTCTGTGGATTTAGGCAGCCTCAGTTGCTTCTCTCTCTTCATGTAATCCCAGACAGACTTGATGATGTTGAGATCAGGGCTCTGTGGGGCCATACCATCACTTCCAGGACTCCTTGTTCTTCTTTACGCTGAAGATAGTTCTTAATGACTTTCGCTGTATGTTTGGGGTCGTTGTCATGCTGCAGAATAAATTTGGGGCCAATCAGATGCCTCCCTGATGGTATTGCATGATGGATAAGTATCTGCCTGTACTTCTCAGCATTGAGGAGACCATTAATTCTGACCAAATCCCCAACTCCATTTGCAGAAATGCAGCCCCAAACTTGCAAGGAACCTCCACCATGCTTCACTGTTGCCTGCAGACACTCATTCGTGTACCGCTCTCCAGCCCTTCGGCTGAACAAACTGCCTTCTGCTACAGCCAAATATTTCAAATTTTGACTCATCAGTCCAGAGACACCTGCTGCCATTTTTCTGCACCCCAGTTCCTGTGTTTTCGTGCATAGTTGAGTCGCTGGCCTTGTTTCCACGCCGGAGGTATGGCTTTTTGCCCGCAAGTCTTCCATGAAGGCCACTTCTGACCAGACTTCTCCGGACAGTAGATGGGTGTACCAGGGTCCCACTGTTTTCTGCCAATTCTGAGCTGATGGCACTGCTGGACATCTTCCGATTGCGAAGGGAAGTAAGCATGATGTGTCTTTCATCTGCTGCAGTAAGTTTCCTTGGCCGACCACTGCGCTCACGGTCCTCAACGTTGCCCGTTTCTTTGTGCTTCTTCAAAAGAGCTTGGACAGCACATCTGGAAACCCCTGTCTGCCTTGAAATTTCTGCCTGGGAGAGACCTTGCTGATGCAGTATAACTACCTTGTGTCTTGTTGCTGTGCTCAGTCTTGCCATGGTGTATGACTTTTGACAGTAAACTGTCTTCAGTAACCTCACCTTGTTAGCTGAGTTTGGCTGTTCCTCACCCAGTTTTATTCCTCCTACACAGCTGTTTCTGTTTCAGTTAATGATTGTGTTTCAACCTACATATTGAATTGATGATCATTAGCACCTGTTTGGTATAATTGTTTAATCATACACCTGACTATATGCCTACAAAATCCCTGACTTTGTGCAAGTGTACCTAGAAGAATTGATGCTGTTTTGAAGGCAAAGGGTGGTCACACCAAATATGGATTTGATTTAGATTTTTCTTCTGTTCACTCACTTTGCATTTAGTTAATTGATAAATATAATCTATTAACATGTCTATTTTGAAAGCATTCTTACTTTACAGCATTTTTTCACACCTGCCTAAAACTTTTGCACAGTACTATATATATATATATATATATATATATATATATATATATATATATATATATATATATATATATAGATAGATAGATAGATAGATCGATCCTAAAAAAAGAAATCAAACTTAGTGATGATTTTGTTTCTGAGAACAGAACAAATCTGATGTAATTCTCTAAAATTCTCTACAGAACGTTCAGGTTCCAATGTCTCCAGATGCATCATTTCAAACTTTAACATAATCATTTTTGATGTAAAGTGATTGCCAGCCAATCCGAAGAATAGCGAGTGACAGACCGCAAAATGAACAATACGCATCTTGCATATTTTCCATCTCTGTATGATAACGACACTAACGACGTCGATGTCTGGACGAAACTGTTGTTCTGTCAAAGTTCTTATAAAAATCAACCTCCCCTGGTTTTGGCGGAGATAAGATACGAGCCACTGCAGTTCTTTTCCCCTCCACCAGAGGCCAGCGTCGCCTGGAGTGAACTGGACGAGATTTGTGAGCTGGCTATTCGGCTGAAGGAAATCGAGTTGCTCAAGCTTGTCGGCGGAGGATTCGACTCAAGAAGATGTAAGCTGTTGTCTTTTTTTATTTAAAGATATACTAACATAAAATACAAAAATATAAACCCCATTATATTAAAAATACCCCACCATAACATGTTACAAAAGTGTGGGTAATCATGTATTGGCAAAATGCTTTTCAACTAAACTAAGTTACTACAAGATAATATAAATAAAGAAAGCATTGTAAAATGAAGCACATTTGAAGCCCTCTCTGCAGTTCGTGCCACACCTGCACTTGTAAATTGAATGTGTTATTGTTACCAACAGATGTATTCTTGAAGACACTGAAGGATGGAAAGATGCAACAACTACAGAAAGACCGGGAAAAGACTAACCCATAATAACCACTGCTGTGATCCAGCTTGGCTCGTCGCAATCATTCAGACTTTTTGAAAAGTTCTGTTCGAGTCTCTTAAGACTTTGTACAAAAGACCTAGTTTTTTTGTGTTTGTTTTGTTTGTTTTTTTGTACCAGTTAGGTGTAACATGGAGAGTTCTGTAATAAAACATATTAATAAGTTTAAACATTAGAGAGATAATGTGATGATATTGTTTCAAGACATTGTGCCCTATTCACAAAAGTTGATTTAGTATATATATATATATATATATATATATATATATATATATATATATATATATATATATACAGTACTGTGCAAAAGTTTTAGGCAGGTGTGAAAAAATGCTGTAAAGTAAGAATGCTTTCAAAAATAGACATGTTAATAGATTATATTTATCAATTAACTAAATGCAAAGTGAGTGAACAGAAGAAAAATCTAAATCAAATCCATATTTGGTGTGACCACCTTTTGCCTTCAAAACAGCATCAATTCTTCTAGGTACACTTGCACAAAGTCAGGGATTTTGTAGGCATATAGTCAGGTGTATGATTAAACAATTATACCAAACAGGTGCTAATGATCATCAATTCAATATGTAGGTTGAAACACAATCATAAACTGAAACAGAAACAGCTGTGTAGGAGGAATAAAACTGGGTGAGGAACAGCCAAACTCAGCTAACAAGGTGAGGTTACTGAAGACAGTTTACTGTCAAAAGTCATACACCATGGCAAGACTGAGCACAGCAACAAGACACAAGGTAGTTATGCTGCATCAGCAAGGTCTCTCCCAGGCAGAAATTTCAAGGCAGACAGGGGTTTCCAGATGTGCTGTCCAAGCTCTTTTGAAGAAGCACAAAGAAACGGGCAACGTTGAGGACCGTGAGACGAGTGGTCGGCCAAGGAAACTTACTGCGGCAGATGAAAGACACATCATGCTTACTTCCCTTCGCAATCGGAAGATGTCCAGCAGTGCCATCGGCTCAGAATTGGCAGAAAACAGTGGGACCCTGGTACACCCATCTACTGTCCGGAGAAGTCTGGTCAGAAGTGGCCTTCATGGAAGACTTGCGGGCAAAAAGCCATACCTCCGACGTGGAAACAAGGCGACTCAACTATGCACGAAAACACAGGAACTGGGGTGCAGAAAAATGGCAGCAGGGTCTCTGGACTGATTAATCAAAATTTGAAATATTTGGCTGTAGCAGAAGGCAGTTTGTTCGACCGAAGGGCTGGAGAGCGGTACACGAATGAGTGTCTGCAGGCAACAGTGAAGCATGGTGGAGGTTCCTTGCAAGTTTGGGGCTGCATTTCTGCAAATGGAGTTGGGGATTTGGTCAGAATTAATGGTCTCCTCAATGCTGAGAAGTACAGGCAGATACTTATCCATCATGCAATACCATCAGGGAGGCATCTGATTGGCCCCAAATTTATTCTGCAGCATGACAACGACCCCAAACATACAGCGTAAAGTCATTAAGAACTATCTTCAGCGTAAAGAAGAACAAGGAGTCCTGGAAGTGATGGTATGGCCCCACAGAGCCCTGATCTCAATATCATCGAGTCTGTCTGGGATTACATGAAGAGAGAGAAGCAACTGAGGCTGCCTAAATCCACAGAAGAACTGTGGTTAGTTCTCCAAGGGCCAACCTACCTGCCGAGTTCCTTCAAAACTGTGTGCAAGTGTACCTAGAAGAATTGATGCTGTTTTGAAGGCAAAGGGTGGTCACACCAAATATGGATTTGATTTAGATTTTTCTTCTGTTCACTCACTTTGCATTTAGTTAATTGATAAATATAATCTATTAACATGTCTATTTTTGAAAGCATTCTTACTTTACAGCATTTTTTCACACCTGCCTAAAACTTTTGCACAGTACTGTATATATATATATATATATATTAGGTAAAGTGTGATAGGCTATACTAGCATGTATATTATTACAGTAATAAAATGTAATTTTGTTGCTACACAGATATACTGTTTAACATACTGTACCTGAAGATGGTATACTGTAATGTCTATGAAGTTGATCACATGATGTGCAAGTTTGAAGAGATTTTAAAACATTAATAAATTAATAATCATACTCAAAGCAATGGCTGAACAATAATCTTTTATTAAGCTCTGCCGATTAACACAATTCAAATCTGTTTTTTAATCACATTTTCAAATTCAATTCAATTAGTTTATAATGCAGCACTGAAATGTTTAACGGACAGTCTGTGTAATGAAAGAAACTGATCAGTTCTTATCCAGCAAATAAATTCATTTTGTAAGGACCCTGTCATGTATGTTTGGTGATATGCAATTTACAAAGTAAATAACATTTTAAAACCTTACTCAAACAATTAAACACTAATTAAAGTATAATATTTTTATATACGGGCCTTATCTTACCATATATTAAAGTATAATATATTTATATGCAGTCATTATCTTACCATATATATATATATATATATATATATATATATATATATATATATATATATATATATATATATATATCTCGCATTATAATAAGGAAATCATTCAATAAACATCCCATTTTAGTTGTAATGTCCAATATGTATTTGGACAGTGTTGGAATATTGTTGGAAAGTGGTGTAAATTACTGTATAGAAATGCCAATGACCTAACAAGGACACCGAGTATAATAGATTTGAATTAAAACATCAAATGAATACCCATTTATTTCACCTTGGGTGACAGTCTGTTTGTATTACTGGTCTTTGTATCTGTATGTATTATTAAATATACCAAATAATTACATTTTTTTCCAATTTGGCATAAGTGATATTGTGTTGTTTCTAATTTGAAATATATAAATCAGATATATGTCAGAAGATTTATGAATCTAGCTTTAGAGATTAAAGTGCATTCAAATTGTTTCAGTTATGAACTACAATCCTTTAAAGGAAAACATGTCAATCAACATTCTCGATCTGTAAGCTTAATAAACCATGTCATGGATGTTTAACTTGAATATCTAATACCTCCATCAGTTCAATGAAAAATTAAAGAACTACCGAATGTTAAAAAACCACATACAAAAAGCCCTTTTTGTAAAAAGCCCTATCTTGGTTGCATGCATCAAAGTATCCTTTTAAAAAAATGCATGCCAATTATTGTAAAATACGCATTTTTAAACACATACATTATGATAGATTTAATACTAAAGTTGAATGGCTCTGCTAGTGAGTTTTTAAAGGGTGATCTTCAAAGAATAACAATGACGTGGGGCCCTATTTAGCAAATATGTGCGCAGCCGCTATCGCCTTATTTATCTTAGAATCGGGAGTTTTCCTTAAGTTAGGCACCGACCCTGCCTTTATTATAAATACTTTTCTGTATGGTACGAGCACATTTAAAGGTACAGTTACACCTCTGTTCGACAGGGCTTGTGGGATTGAGCAGCGGTGTCAGTATTATTATTATTATTTTTTTTTTATTTAGCAGATGCCTTTATCCAAGGATACCCTGGTTGTCCCCTTTCAACCAGCCTTTCAGATCGTCATCCCGCTGAAACACAGCTGCCACCTGCGAACTAGCGAGAATAAACAAGTCATGAGCGGAGCAACGGTAGTCACTGGTATTTACAGTCGACTATGTAATTTGCTCACAGTTTAGACCTGGCTTTCACATATCAACTGAAACGCAACCGCTAACACTGTTGATGGTTTGCTAAATCGCTACATTTGTATGTAAATGAGGACACTCCCCTAAAGTTCAGCCCATGTCGAGCGCTAACACTGACTTGCCGAGTGGGCATTAAAACAAGGGTGCTAAATCACATATGTGGGTAAAGTCTGTTTGCCCACATGTGCGCCTGATTCTGGTGCGCTAACTGTTTGCAAAAGTGCTTTGTAATTGCCTTAGGGGTTTGTGAACCTTGCTAAATAGGGCCAGTGGTTTGTTATTCTTTGCACATGGATGATAATACTTAATAGGAATGTAGAAACAATTTATATTTCGCACTGCTTTATCGAGATCAAAACCCTCAAGTGAACTGCAGTTACAATAGCAAGCCTGCTTCTGTGACAGATAAATGAAATTAAAGGGGTTCATTTGTTTGGCTTTTACTCCACCTTGCAATGTGTAACTTGTGCAAGTGCTAATTTGTTCCCGAGATCTGTTTATAATCTAGCTAATGCCCCTGATTTGGTCTCTATGTTGTGAAAAGGTAACTTTTCAAAAAGGAATAACATATTTTGAATGGTAAGAAACTAGCACAAAACCACTCAAAACAGTAATTTAACTACCCCTTCCTGCAAATAAGCTGTTCCTTACGAGTATACATTTACAATTGGGTAATTCCGCTCAGAAAATGTGTCTTTATATTTGCGTTTGCTTCAAAATAGGGTTTGTTATCTTCCCTCCAAAACATGTTTTCGTTTTGGAGCTGTACTAACTCAGTGTGACCGAGCTGTAATCCTTTGAAACTTTTCAGTAGTTCTCAATTTGGGACTGTCACAGAAGCGTCCCAGTTTAAAATGTAACAATACTCTTGTTTTCCAAAAAACATGTTTGCTTGATCTGGTTTGTACAAGTAAAGAAAGCTAAGACAACTTTACAAATAGTTCAAATTAGTTTCCCCCTTTTCCACAGCGCTACAACCAGTACCAGGCAATCCAGTAAAGGCCAAAGAACACACCAAATACTGTAAACAAAGACAGCACTTTGCTAAACCAATGGAAACATATAGACCACAAACAATCTGTGTACACTGCACATTGAAAATGAAACACTTCGAGGGATGATGCATATAATATCAACAAACTGGCCACTGCAAGACATACACCCAATCTGCTTCATGCTCTAAGTTGAGGGGGAAAATGAGGCCAATAGATTAGATCTGGGGTATTGTAACTACATTGTATTTATGAATACTTTAAATGTTTCTTCTCTTCGTGGCAGAACTGAGCTTTATCACTGTGCCTTACATTAAACACTGACGAAGGCTTTGCCATTTAAACAGCCACAACTCTGCATTCCACTATATCTGTCTGTGTTATTTTACCTAATACTTTTATATCACAGAAAACTATTCTCCTCTTATTAATGGACCTCTATAATTCATCCAGACGTCTGAATCCTTAAGGAATGAATTCCTATAGAACTAGTGGAACTTGATCGGAATATTATAACAAGATTGTTCTGAAATGATTCTACGGTATTTTGCATCAACTGGTTCCTGAAACTCTTACTGAATTGCATCACATTGTTAAAGTATTTAAAGAAATTGCTGATTTAGGAATCTTTGTAGTGCAGCATTTCCTGAATCTGTTACGTCAATCATACAGCTGCAGCATAATGTATGCTATGTATATTATAGCAATGCAATTGAAATATTCACATTTTTATACTATCACACATTGGATGTTATTGAAATATTTGGTCTTTATAATTTACACAATATACAGTTCTCATTTTAATAACCTTGATTTAGAATGCCTACTTTTTTGTTTTTTTATAAAAGAAAACATTTTGAAATATTCACATTGTAGGATGTAGCCTCCATGTACAGCTAAAAGCCCCACAGAACAGAAATAATTAGTTTATGCTCTTATGGCCATTAGTAGGTTCTGCATAAGCTAATTAAATACAGCACTAGACAACTGCTTGTGGCTGTGCAAGACAAGTCTGTTGATGAAGATCCTGCTACTTTCTGCAATTACAGTAGCAGCTGACGGCATTTTAAAAATGAATATCTTGCTTTTCCCAGGTTACGGTTTCAGTCAAGGCAAGAATCCATCAAGACGCTGCATGTTTGTTTCCATTTCGTTGTTTGCAACTATTGCTATTAACACTAAAGTCACTAGACCTGGAATTCAAACATGTCAGTCTGCTTCTTTGCTAGTTTGGCTACCTCTTCTCGTATTGCCTTGACTAGAGCTGCCGTGGAGATGTTGGTGAGCGAGGTGTCGGACGTGTCGTTCTCAGTCAGGCTCTGCTGGGAAGCTGTGGTTGAAGGGGTCGGAACCTGGTCCAGGGTGGGGTGCAGGGATGAGGCCTGGTTGTACTGCCGAGGAAGTCTGGGAGGGCTGTTTTGTTGGTAACGGGAGTGGGGATAGGCTTCCACATATCCTGGTAAGGGAACCTATAAAAAAAGAAACACAATGTAAAATCAGGACATCAAAATCATCCTAATATGGCTAAATCTTTTCCCCTTTAACATTTGCATTTACTTCAAAATGCATTAACTCCTCGTGGCTCAACATTGTTATTGCAGCAAGGCTCTAAAGGGAACGTCAAATCTGGATTTCAACGAAATAACATAAAATCATTTGAGAATCATCTTTTATACAAAATGAGTCATCACAGAGGATATTTTGATGGTAACAGTTGTCTACTGTAGCATTCCCAGGCTTCCTGTCAGAGCTTGCTGTCCAAAATTAAGTAATTAAGAACACGCCATTGGACAGGGAGACTTGGACAAGGCTCTGTGGTGCCCTGGCAGGAAGCTGGGACAACAGGAGGCAACTCCTGGCACTCAACTATACATGTTCACTCAGAGACATCTGAGATCTGCACTGACAGCCCAGAACTGTACAACCACAGCATCCTGATTGCTTTGGTCACTTATGAAAGGCAAAGAAATTTTTGATGTCACCCCACAATTATTATTTGCTTTCCAACTGGAAATATATATTTGTTTAATTAATGTTCAGATATGACACCAGTCTCCAAAAATATACATTATAATAGATCATAAAAGCTTAAAATTGTATATTCAGAAGATCTATGTATAATGAGTAGGTCTTGGATTTAATATTCAATACTAGTGTGCATGTCCATTTTGCAAAAATAAAAACTAATAGACAAACTCTGTCAATAAAATAGGCAATATAATTCTAACACAGCAGTATACATTTGAAACATATACATAAACGTAAAATAAATGGAACTCAAATAAATTATATACAACAGTCGACAACAAAATGGCCTTTCAATTTTTAGCATGTTTTCAGTCTTGAAAATAATGGCAATGTAATTTTAAAAGAGGATTGACTAATAGAAAGGTCATTCAGAGTAGTTTTCAATCCAAAAGTTAACATGCAAGCACAGAACTTTTATGGCGCAAACATTGTCGTACCACAAGCTGAAAATATTTAATCCACAATTCATGAAAATGTCTATTTTTGTATCAGGAAGATAGGCAGCTCTAACCAAGGTTATTTTAAAAAAAAGGAAAATCATTTCTTACAGCTTCAGCCCACTGGCTCGGCACATTCCCTTCAGCTGGGTATGGCATCCAGGTCTGGCTCCTATAGGGGGTGGGGGGAGTTGGGATGAAGTAGCCTGAGTACCCAGGCCGGTTTGCTGGTATGGCATAAACTGCTGGTGCTGGGTTTCCTATCAGAAAGATTAGAAAACACAAATTGACAAGTTTAACCAAAACAAGTTTTTTTCTTTTTAAATGTATTTTTTCATCCTGTGTTTCCAGTTTACTGTCCCTTGGTAAATAATCTGTATCCCCATCAAGCAGCTCAATCCCACTCGTTTTTGCTGCAGCCATGGTAGCAGGAATGAATTGCTCTGTAAAATCTGTCTGTTCTGTTGCAAAAGAACGATTCTTGCGAAGCTATGATTTAACAAGTTACTTCTTTACTGACATATTTTGACAGGTTTAGAAGATTTTTTTTTTTTAAAAAGGCTACATTATGCTGTTTCTATTTTATACATTTTATTATATATAGGACTTTCACAAAAGCAATAAAAATGTGACCACAGGAATTTTAAATAAGGTTAGCGGGGGTGGAGGTATTTCTAAGTCACTCACCTGAGTAATTAGAGACAGGCTGATCCACAGAAGCTGTGGAAACCGATGCTCTCGTGACTGGCACAAATGGGGCAGCGTCATGCTGGTTCTGGTGTTCTGGACCAATGGGTTCAGAAGTCCTTGTCTTAGTTCCGATATCTGAAGTAGATCTGATGGGAAAAAAACTAAAAAATATATACTTTTGTGTAATACACATCACTAGCCACAAGGGGGCGCATTGTCATAACATATGTCATAACTCTCCTGAAATGGAACAGGTTACCATATTGTTGTTTAATAAAACTTATATTTGATAATATATTCTTGCACAGTAAACAGCCAGAGCATATCACAGCAGAAACCATACACCTTTGGCCCAGAATTAACACTGCAGCACATACAGCAGCAGCATTTGCAATGAACCCGCGGAGTGCTTTCCCCTGTCCGGACGAATGCATGTCAGAGATGTATAAAATTATTGCAACACGCGGCTTTGTATGGCAGTGAGTATAATCTGTGCATTATGTTACCGTCGGAGCGAAGTGACAGCTGCAGGCCCGCTTCGGGGAGGTACAGGGGGCGGAGGGGAGCCCATAGCCATGTCAGAAAGCTGTGAGAACCTGAAGGCCTGAAACAAAGACAGCTGTCAGTTAGTGACGATATATTACTGCAACAACCATGCACACATGTATAGATCTGAAAGTGATACACTTACCTGAGTAACCCTTATAAAAGGTTACCGTGGTATTTTTTCAGTCATTTTGCAGTTTTTTCATGCCTTTTCTATAGCTATACTGTGCATTTCCCATAGTTAACATAGTTCATCTGTGTACTTTACAGTGCTTACCTATGTGTTGCTATACTTTTACTATGCTTATCATACTTTGCTATGCTTTTACTATAGGAAACTTTTCTAATGGAAGAGCCAAAGATTTAATCTGATTTAAAAAACGAACTCAGACAACCTCATTCATTTCCTTGCTCATTTGAAAGCCGAACTGCTGATGGTTCTACAAATGCAGGCATTGATTTGTTATTATTATTTTTTTTTTTTAATACTTAAATCTCTGGGTATAGCTAAGTTTACAAACTGCTATCTATGAATTTAAGAATTAACTACATGGATATCATAACAAACAAAATCAGTGTTTTTATAAAGCTATATAAACATTATAAATACTAAGGATCATTGCATGTATTTGTAGTGGTAGCTATTATATGTCAAATGCTTTGATCTCTCCATTTTATAAGACCCAGGTTTTATTCTATGCAATGCTGTCAGTATGAGCCTTTTTTGCCATCCCTGTATATCAAGTCATATATATCGCAGCATGTACAGTACATATCTGTAATCCTAATGAAAGACTGGTCATTGAAATACTGAACACATAGCATTAAGCAGATAAGAGAAGATACAATCCACACAAGGTAATACTGAAAGCCACTTGGGTCAGTTTATTGTGCTAATCCACCATATCAGAATTGTATTTATGCTGTTTGTACCATTTGAAAGAGATTTTGCACCCAGCTTTGCACAATTATCCCGTTTCATTTTATGACTAAATCAATGCAGTGGAATTCAAAATCAAAGGTGTTGTGACAGTTCCCTGCATGAGCGACACAAAGGCTTGTAGAATTACCTCAATAATGGAGTTTGGCTCTTTTCAAACAACAGTATCTTGTTTGCTCTTATGCCCAAACAGCCCTGTGTTATGGTAGGATCAGGTATAATTCCAAGCAAAGCAATCTCAATTCTAAAGCACATTTAATGGGCAATGCATGAAGACAATGTAATAAAAACTTACAGGTCTTGGCAAACTGTACTGGTATAAATCAGAGCTATATGCAGGCACCCACTGGACCGCTCCCCTGGGTCTGTTTATTGTTCCAGGTGCACTGGTCACTACCTCTGAAAAGGGTAGCTGCTGGACGGGATTGTATTGTCCCTGTTGCCTGTTTGTTGTTGCCTGACCAGCAGAGGCCAGACTAAACGCTTCCTCCAGAAGCAGATGCATTTGCTGCCGGACTTCATCAATGGAAGGCTGGGAGCTAAGTGTGGATGTTTCAGAGTGACCCTTGACCTGACGACCCCGGGTGTAACCTCTAGGCCCAGCAACATGGTCCACATTGGTTTCTTCTATAAGCTCTGGCTCCGTCTGATTAGAAACAAAAAAGAAAATATTTCCTTAACGATAACACATTGTGCAGTAAGGATTATAATCACTACAGTAAAGTAGATTACATAAACGTCCTAAGAGACACCCATTGCAGTAACAGTACTAAATTGCCCTTGATGGATTTTCTTCTCTGAATGAGATTTGAGATGCAAAGCCCAGTATCGACAGGTTTTAAATGTCACATTGTTATCCAACCAAGCATTGCTGAATAGTCAAAATAAGCTGTCATCTTCACAAAAGCCACATTGAATCTGTGTGTAAAATACACAATATGGATTTAAGTGAACCTCCTTCAACTCTTCAGAAGCAAAATTATTTTAAATATAATTTTCAATAAAACCCTTTGAAAAAGCTGCATAAACGTACTTTCCTCTTACAAGCTGACAGTAAAAATAATCCAAATCTTGTTATCTAAATGTAATCACAAACTTTAGTGGCATACTATCATTTTACCAAAAAATAGACTTGATTCAAATCACTTGATCTATAACCAAGCATGCATTCATGTATTATGCATGCAATAGAATATACAAGCATCTGTCAGATATCCAGAAACCCTTTGGAAAACATCAGTGACGATAGAAAGGTGTTTTTCATTTGGGGGACTGCTGCACTGGAATCAGTACAATAATATATTACTGGTGCATTAAGAACTTTTTCAGCCTCTTCCTGAACAGTATTTTCTTTAAGAAATGATACACAATATGAAAAGAAGGAACAGAACAAAGTCAAAGCCTTTGGAGGAAGGCTGGCAATTACAGAGAAAGTATTAAACTTGCCAGCACATTTTCTGAGATTTGTGCTCCTCTTTCAGTGAAAAATGGGTAAGATACAGCCCTATTTCGCAGTGACTGCGGATGCACAGTGCTGGAGAGCCACAGGAGGCCTATTAGAGCTGGCTTCATAAATCAGCCCCTGCAGTATCTAAACACCCAGAGTGTGGGCACTGCAATCCTCTGGCCCTGAGCAATAACACCTTCACAGCTGGCAGTGCTGGTGCTTTTCTTAAGAGCCTCTGCAAATAACTACTAATAACGTATTGTGTTTGCTGCTAAGATGTCCTTATTTATGTGTATTTTCTTTTTCTATGTATTGAAATAATTCCACTTTTTTTCCTCTGTCTTTTAAAATGAACCCCTAACAGAAAAGCTTTTGTTTTTCAGGTATTTAAAATCAATACAGCATGCATGCATTTGTAATGCTAACGCTGCATACAATACCAATGACATCAGTGAATCTCTCTCCATTTGGAATAATTTGGAATTATTACAATTGCACCCCAGGATTATCTATAATGTGCACTATACAAAGCATGAGCAGAAATAGATCTAAAAAATATAATTTAAGAAATTATGCATTATTTAAAATGTAATAAATCAAAACCTAAGGGGTCAAAAGAATGTTTAAAATGATTCCATCTACACAGCTGCTAAAAAACACAGTATCCAGAGAGTACCCATGTGTGTTTCATACTGTATTGCACTACTATATTCTTGAAAGTTACTATTTTCAAAGTTATAGCACATGTGTAATGCATCTAATAACGAAATGCATGATGGTTAAAAAAAAAAAAAATATATATATATATATATATATACAGTACTGTGCAAAAGTTTTAGGCAGGTGTGAAAAAATGCTGTAAAGTAAGAATGCTTTCAAAAATAGACATGTTAATAGATTATATTTATCAATTAACTAAATGCAAAGTGAGTGAACAGAAGAAAAATCTAAATCAAATCCATATTTGGTGTGACAACCCTTTGCCTTCAAAACAGCATCAATTCTTCTAGGTACACTTGCACAAAGTCAGCGATTTTGTAGGCATATAGTCAGGTGTATGATTAAACAATTATACCAAACATGTGCTAATGATCATCAATTCAATATGTAGGTTGAAACACAATCATTAACTGAAACAGAAACAGCTGTGTAGGAGGAATAAAACTGGGTGAGGAACAGCCAAACTCAGCTAACAAGGTGAGGTTGCTGAAGACAGTTTACTGTCAAAAGTCATACACCATGGCAAGACTGAGCACAGCAACAAGACACAAGGTAGTTATACTGCATCAGCAAGGTCTCTCCCAGGCAGAAATTTCAAGGCAGACAGGGGTTTCCAGATGTGCTGTTCAAGCTCTTTTGAAGAAGCACAAAGAAACGGGCAACGTTGAGGACCGTAGACGCAGTGGTCAGCTAAGGAAACTTACTGCAGCAGATGAAAGACACATCATGATTACTTCCCTTCAAGAATCGGAAGATGTCCAGCAGTGCCATCAGCTCAGAACTGGCAGAAAACAGTGGGACCCTGGTACACCCATCTACTGTCCGGAGAAGTCTGGTCAGAAGTGGCCTTCATGGAAGACTTGCGGCCAAAAGCCATACCTCCGATGTGGAAACAAGGCCAAGCGACTCAACTATGCACGAAACACAGGAACTGGGGTGCAGAAAAATGGCAGCAGGTGCTCTGGACTGATGAGTCAAAATTTGAAATATTTGGCTGTAGCAGAAGGCAGTTTGTTCAGCCAAGGGCTGGAGAGCGCATACGAATGAGTGTCTGCAGGCAACAGTGAAGCATGGTGGAGGTTCCTTGCAAGTTTGGGGCTGCATTTCTGCAAATGGAGTTGGGGATTTGGTCAGAATTAATGGTCTCCTCAATGCTGAGAAGTACAGGCAGATACTTATCCATCATGCAATACCATCAGGGAGGCATCTGATTGGCCCCAAATTTATTCTGCAGCATGACAACGACCCCAAACATACAGCAAAAGTCATTAAGAACTATCTTCAGCGTAAAGAAGAACAAGGAGTCCTGGAAGTGATGGTATGGCCCCCACAGAGCCCTGATCTCAGCATCATCGAGTCTGTCTGGGATTACATGAAGAGAGAGAAGCAGCTGAGGCTGCCTAAATCCACAGAAGAACTGTGGTTAGTTCTCCAAGATGTTTGGGCCAACCTACCTGCCGAGTTCCTTCAAAAACTGTGTGCAAGTGTACCTAGAAGAATTGATGCTTGATGCTGTTTTGAAGGCAAAGGGTGGTCACACCAAATATGGACTTGATTTTGATTTTTCTTCTGTTCACTCACTTTGCATTTAGTTAATTGATAAATATAAACTATTAACATGTCTATTTTTGAAAGCATTCTTACTTTACAGCATTTTTTCACACCTGCCTAAAACTTTTGCACAGTACTGTATATATATATATATATATATATATATATATATATATATATATATATAAAAGAATGTTGTCTTTAATGTTCAGTATTGTCCTCTCTCAGTAGGGGGCGCGCGACCTGTTCCAGGACTCACATCATATCCACTGTTTCGAATTCCACGCCTGGGCCTCTCCCTCGTCACTAGAAGGTCCATCTCAGTTCCACCTGGGCTCGGGCTGTTTAGAGACTGCCTGCTTCTGTATGCAGGGCTCTTCATGTGGGATTGTCTGAAAGCATATTGTTTAAACCTGTCAGCTGCTGGCTGCCTGGAGCCTAGTCTCGGTGCCTGATTAATATAAGTACACATTGAGATCGAAAGGGGATTTCTTTTGTGGTAAATCATTCACAGTTAAAACATTAAAAATACAACATACTCTGATTAACCTCATAGTTCCTTGAAAGGTCTCGAGTGGCCATCAAAAGATCGAGCCTCCCCTGAACAAATACAAATGCATTCCTTATAACTTTCTTATTATTTTAGGAAAGATGACATTATAGTTCTGTACTGAGCTGAATACGAGATTTCTGCTGCGTGTGTTTGCAGCATTGCAAGGCTTATACAGCACAAGAATTTAGTTACTTTGACAGATGGTGTTATCAATTTCTCTTTTGGGAGTAAATATGCACATTGATTATGTGGAAGTATAAATGATTCACGCTAGTGAAAAAATACATATTTGTATTGCAGAACTAACTCCAAAAAAAATCTAAAGCATTTTTAAAATATTTTTTCATTCACTCTGCAGATCTGTCACCTCCAGAGTAAGAACAAGCGTTACTTTTCAAATCTACAGGAATTACATGAATAAAATATTTCTACTGCCATTAGGAGCTGCTATCAGTAGTTTAACATCCGGGTTACATTAAGAATTTGTTTTGTGCAGCTACAGGCAGCAGCGAAATGAGCTGCCTTAGTAAAAATCTGACTGGTAGTAACATCTGACTTTTATTTTCCAGTTGTTATTATTTTATTATTATTTGTTTATTTAGCAGACGCCTTTATCCAAGGCGATTTACAGAGACTAGGGTGTGTGAACTATGCATCAGCTGCAGAGTCACTTACAATTACATCTCACCCGAAAGACGGAGCACAAGGAGGTTAAGTGACTTGCTCAGGGTCACACAATGAGTCAGTGGCTGAGGTGGGATTTGAGCCGGGGACCTCCTGGTTACAAGCTGAGTCACCCCGCTGGTTTGTTTCAAATGTCCACACTGTTCTAAAAGGTAAAACAAGTACATTCCAAATTGTTTTACCTGTTTTTAGACTTGACGTAAGTGGAGGACATGTCTTCGTCTGGGTCCAAAACTTTGTCAAGCTCCATTTGTGCTTTCTCGTACATGTGCCTCTGTTTCTGAGGGAGGGACTTGCTGTTACCATCCAAGGCTGGGAAGTCATAGTACCCCTTCCTTTTCGCCTTGAGTCTCAGTTTGTTCCGGTAATGCTCAATGTCTGATTTTTGCTTCAAAGCTTTGTTAACCTACAAAGTTAAACACAGTGTTTAAATATTGAATCTTCAACAAACAGCAGGTGCAAAGTCTTTCCAAATGCTTGTCAGCTCACATTAACGCCCGTGACAGAATATGTCACAGACTTTAGCTCGTTAATGAATTCTTAATGTTGTGGTCACACTTTACATTAAGGATCCATTAATTCTCATGTTATTAATGTACTCTTTGTTGTTGTTTGAAAGTCATAATTAATTTGTTATTTAAAAAAGAAAATCAGTTATTGTCCTCATGACTAACAGCGTTTATTTCTGTATAGTCTAAGAACAGTAGATAATTATATATCGATACGTAGATTTAAAAATCGTGTTTCTAGACAATCACTACACCAGAAGACTTTGGTACACCCGAATTACAGAAAGGCCCAGGCCCTTACAGTATGTGCAATACTTACTTCTCCATTTATCGCGGCAGAGTCCTGGCTCCTGTCCGAGTCTGGATGCGAGTTGCTGGGAGGCGCTGCCAGTGGTTTGATAGCGATTAGCTGCAGTGACCCAGACGACGTATCGTAGGGATCTGGTGAAGATCTGGACACCCGGTCAAAGAGAACTGCACCATCCTCTTCATCACTCATTGGGACTGAGGAGTGTTAGTTATTGAAGCAAATGGTTGGCTTTGAAACAACATTATTTTGATTGAATGTAAAGAATTTGAAGGTCCAGTAAATCCTTTTCAGTTTGTTTTGGTATATATATATATATATATATATATATATATATATATATATATATATATATATATGTTGTTTAGTTGATGCTTTCAACCTTTTCACTATACTGACATACCACTGTCAGTTCCTCTTCCACTTCAACAGCAGTGCACTACCAATAGCAAGTTTCTGATTTTGCAATGAAGCCAAAAGATTTGTTTATCTGATACATTAAGGCAAATCTCGTAGCAATCAAGGCTGGAGAACTGCTGCAAATGAGTTAGGGCCCTCGACCTTCCTGCACTATAATTAACACACCTTATATTATGTATTGCCTTTGTAAATCTTTCATTTAACCAGGTTAATTAAAACTCCAATATGTGTCATTAATAAGCATAATGCAAATTGATCAAGATGGAATCTCCCCTGGGACTACACTGTTCTATAGCTGCTGCAACTCATAGGAATAAAAGGCATCTGCATGGATCCAGAGTCTCTCATTTTTGGTAAAAATGGCTACATTATATGCTATAAAGATGTACGCTATTATAAAAATAGGTCAGTTTATCAATGTATTTACCCAAGTCTTTAAGCAGTAAAGGATTAGGCTTCAAGCCAAAGCACATTAAGCCTAAGCATGGCTGACGGCCTGCTGTGCATTTCTAAACCTTACAGCAGCGGTTCTCAAAGGTTTTGGGCCGCGTTCCCCTTCCTCTTGTCTGTGGTACTTGACGATCCATCGTAATATAAGAGCAAACTTAACAATGCAAATTACAGTTTACCGATTGTGACCAACACTTACTACATAGTAAGCTGATAAACAACATACATTATCAGACGGCTGCGGACTTCAGCCAAAAATATGCAAGCTTAAAAGGCACCAGTCAGATGCACAGCACCATTTACAAACTTTGACATACCTGGAGGTGTCAGCATAAAAATTTGTTTTAAGTTAATATAGCTGAGTTTTATACGGTGCAAAACATTTTAATCATATCGACAATAAGAATCAACCATTTTGTTACAGACTTTCAACAAGTCTGACACAAACAATTTTGGCTGTTACTTAATTAAACTCTTCTAAAAAAACAACACAAAAATGCTTAACATAAAAAAGAACAGTAGCAGGCAGTTCACACTGCCTCTGGGTTTCTGATCGCATCATCAATTCCCCAACCCCTCCCCTGGTTTGAGAAACGCTGCCTTAGGGGAACCAGACATTTTATAATTCTGTTTTCAAAGCAAAACTATACTGGGGAGTTATAAAGCAACTTTTTTCCTATATATCTCACAGATGGAAACATTCCAGTTTGATCCATTCCTGGCTTAAGTATGAGTTTTGTAAGACACATGAGCTTGTTACCTATACACTGTGGCTAATCAACCTAGTAGTAAAACCTGGAATGGGTGAAATTGCTCTGCAATAGGAGTCTTGGTTGGTGCTTATTTAATATATTTATAACTGAAATAAAGTATGTCAGGTTGGAACAAACCGAAAAGGATTTAAATGTCATTGTCTACCACCAGAGGAAAAAGCAACAGAGAATAATCCACCACCTATTTTAAAAAGCAGTTTTCAGATACAGCTATGTGTAACTACAGCATCTGTGTGTGGGGGGGGGGGTGCTGATGTTTCAATTTTAAAAGCTGCCAAATTTCAATTAAAAAAACCTGATACAGTTATTTAGACAGATAGTAGGTAGTAAACAGTCACTCATACACATGTATTAAGTTCTGATTTGAATGAAGTTAGATTCAAATATTGACTTAAACTCTTACCGATTCTGTTTTTGGATCTTAAACCTGAAAAAGCAATGTAAATTTTTAAAATGTACCACACTGCTCAATATGTAAATAGCAAGATTTGTAACTGAGTAGTTTGCAATTCATTAATTACCGTACATGCATTAAAAGCAATATGACTCCCTCAGTTGCAATGGGAAATATGAAATGTGGGTAACACTTTTACCCTGTATTTAGATTGCAATTGCATTCTACTGTAAATACATAACCACACTGTGTAAATGCACTGCTATTACAGAAGATGCTAGTTAATTAATCATGGTGGTGCACTGTAACTACACAATCATGTGTAATTACAGTGCACTGTGTTATTTCATTGTTATTACAGTGCAGTTCGAGACACTTAACTTGCGTTATCGAAATGTGATCTATATAAGCTACTTCTATTAATTTGAATAAACTGTTTTATATACTGTAATTGAAACTGACATTGCTACACATTCTCTGTTTACTGCATAACAAACATATACCACAAAAGTTAATTGAACTGTGAAGGAAATAGTGCTGAATTTTTGGAGATTGCATTATAAACCTATTGATTTTTCTTTTTTTTTTTTTTTTTGTGCTCAATATTTGCCAGTGCTTGCAGGCTTACAGGTATGAAATCAAATGTTCTGCCTCAGAATGTTTGCTTGTGTGCGCTTCAAATGAGGGTTGGCCTTTTTGCTCATTCCCACTGCAATTCTATTACCGCGTTCTTTCTTTAACACTTCTCGGTTAATATTGATTTGCAACATATTAAGGCCATCGAAAAGGATTCAAACCCAAATTATGTTAAGCACTTCTCTGTTGTAGTAGCACAGGGGTTTAGTGTGGTCATGGAAAGACACTGTAAACAGTAATAAAAGCTGCAATCTCTGTACAATCGGCTCCTGCTTTATCAAAAACAGGCTCATTTATAAGCATGTCAGTACTATCCCACACTGTCATGTTCAAAATGCTAGCACCATATACATGAGGCAAAGGGCAGGGATTTTGAATATTTAATCATTGTCATAAAATGCCATTCATATAAAAGGCTTAACACTTTATTTGAAATACTGTGTGGTGTGGAGTTCTTGTTTCTAAACAGGTTTACAAATGTCTCACCATTTTTCTTCCTTGACTCTTCCTTTTTCATTTTCTGCTGTGTTGTTATTTTCTGCGGAGATATTCTGCCTGTGTTGGGCTTTCCTGATGCGTTACTGATGGTCAAACTGTCCCCACTAGGCAACCTGCTGAAAGCAACCATAGCAAAAAGTAAGACTGTAAGTTCTTTACATATAAGCCTCATTTGAAGGTTACCTACTTTCTTGACAGAATTCAAACTTAAAAAGTTTGTTGAAAACAAGCACAGCAGGTGGAAGACAGACAATTGTACCACATTTAACAACAAATCACACAGAAAAGAACAGCTTGTGCTTCATTGACTGTGCTGAAAAAAAGAGATCTTGCAACGCTATGAATAACGACAATTGCTTCAGGTTTACTTAACTGCTTGCTCTAAAAAACAAATGAGCTTTATGCTGCAGTGCATTGGACAAAGATGTCTTTGAAAACTATATGGAGACAAGCTCAAATTGAAATAAAATGAGGTGACCCATCTGCAAATAAAAATGAGTGCTATTGGTTCAAGTAAAAAACAAAGAACTTGGAAACCTATAATTTTCAAATACAGTAGCTTTTGTACTCTAATCCTTAGCAATGCTGTCTTTTCCTGTCAATCAATGGCTCATGCAACACCACCCCTTCAAACCCTGCCTCAACCAGTATCTCTGGGTGGCAGCTAAACTAGCATAGTCCTTCTATTGATTGAATAACACCTGTAGCCTTGGATGAACCAAGGCAATATAGTAGTGTAGTCTCTAGGCAAGTTTGACTGGACTACAGGTAGGGTGCAGTCTTTGAGGTATTGCAATGCTACTGACTGTGAACGGACAGTTTCCTGTACCAAAAAAAATTGCCAAGAAGATGTCACAAATGAAATCCCAGAACTCCGCTTTCCTTTAATAATATGACAGTTCAGGATCTGGACATCCAATAATATTAAATGACCAAATTAACCTGAATGCTCCTGATTGGCTACTTATGAAGATGTCAAATATGTTAAAGGTTGAATTAGTTATATTTGCCTGTGTAATGCATGGCAGCTATTTAAACCTAAGCCTGAATGACAAGATCATTGAAATTCTACATGCAAAGAAGGTTCTTGCTATTCATTTTTAATGGTAATTAACATCAACCTTAAAGTATCAGGTCATGACCTTCACTGCTGTATTCTGTATTCTAAGAAGCCAGTCCCAGCAATCACCCGTGAAGATGTATTCTTAAAAGCATGTCCTATTATGTTACAAAAATCAGTACAGATTGTCAGACTGTTCAATTTTGCTTTACTATACTGTCAATGACTTCTTTCATCACAGCGAGCAGGGGAGAGAGTGAGTTTTGTCAAGGAGACACAACCCTAACTAGGCATGACATTTTTCGAACTGTTTTGATCTTGGCCTGCTGATTTCAAAGTTATTTTGCCACACAGTCCTAAATTCAGACGGAAACATGACATTCCGTTATAACCAAGGTTGTAAACCCTCCAACACTGGCAACATTATCATTTTTCTTGTGTTGAAAAATATGTTGATACTTGCTTGTTTTTTACACTTCTATTTTGGATATGAAGATATAGATAAAGAGGAGGGCAATTTCTGAAAAAAAAAAATTTTGTCCAAGGGACTTAATATGATGTGCTTCTGGTATTATTTAAAGTTGGATTTCAGTGCTACTTGCATGAATTGTCACTTAACAAATTCAGTATATACTGAACATTATACCAGCATAATTGTTTGTGTTTACAATTAGAAAAACAGGAATTTGAGTCCTCATGCTAAATCATTTTCCCTGGAGGTATTAGGGGCAATTCTTAAGGCTTTCTTGCATTCATCTAGAGTTTTTTTGGGGGTATCTGGCAACACTGCTCACAGCAGCCTGACTTGTGACAGACTGAGGATATTCAGCGGAGAATCGAGTGAGAATTCGGAGGTAGTAGTTTAGTAAGAGTGCAATGCTGTTGAGTAATTTCAAAGTTGCATTAAAAATAATGAAGTCAATCTATAGATTTACAAACCTACTGCCAACCACCCGATTAAGTAGCTTTTAAAAATAATAAAAAATAATAATAATTTGTTATTTGTAATAATAATTTGGTTTTTGTAATTTTTATTATGTTAAATATTCTTCCTAGAGCTGGCGGTCAAACTGAACTGTAGACAAAGGCAATGTAATAGTATTGTTGCATTAATTTAAATATGCTTGTTACTGCGTGTGACTGAGGGTTTGTGAATTAAAAGGATATGTGTATGTGCGTACTCTGTATATGTCTAGCAACAGAACATTGTGACAAAAGAAGAAAAAAAGTCTGACAGGGAAAGTGTAATGTTAAAACTTGTTGTCCCTCACACAAATCTTGTTGTCCTGGGTGTCGGGCCATATGAATTGCACGCCCCTGCATATAGATGAAAAGCTGCAGCAAGGTTTAACACTTGGGCTATTTTTTAGGCAAAAACCAAGCAATTGCTCTTTTGTAGACATTTACACCTCATTCAATACCTAGCACTACTAAAGCTTATAAGGTCATTTGCCATGAGCTAAGAAGTGATCTCACATTCCATGGCTTATGAAAAAGAACCGCATGGATTTCTGATCTTTATCTGTGCACTGGCTTTGCATACAGTTAATGCTCTACCAGCTCTCACATGCTTGAGATTGACATTTTCGTTTCTAGTATGCAATTAATGGAATGAAAAGAAAAATAAAGGACGGAATTTAAATAAGACATTTTCAAATATTAACTCCAGTTTGTAACTAACTCCTAGTCATTTTAAGTCATAGGTCTTTCACTAAAATGAAATGGATGCAAATTTTTTTGTGAAAGAAATGTCATATAACTAGCAACAAACAACGTAGGCACACACATCTCTGCATCCTCAAATTAACCTTTGTTTTATTTTACCAGAAGTCTTGCTAAATCTGACCTAGTTTCTTCTGCTCATGTTGTTTGTTTCTCAGGGGACTGAAAGTAAATGCTTTCAAAATATACTACACACTCTAGTCCTACGTATTGTATTCACATCTACAACATCCTCAGGAATAGCTCAATCGTCTTGGTATAATAAAAACTGATGTCTGTGCCAGAAACCGAACCAAACATTGAACATATCAGTATAGCTCAGTATCAAAGCACAACTGAAAGAAAAATGTAGTACATTGCAAACCAGGCATGCCTACTACAAGACACACAGCTATTAGTGAAACACATGATGGGCACTCTAACAAGTAATAAAACAAATACGTCATAATAATAAAGATGTATGAAGGACCTTACTGTACATGACACCATTATAGTGCACTCTGAGCAAGGACATGGATTGACTTTGAGTTATCTCAACTACAGTACCAGGTGTTTTGAACCAATGTTTTATCAGATTTTAGAAAGGAGTGACACTTGGTTTTCAAGGTCATCAAGTGTTTTGTTTTTTTTTAAAACCTGACCACTATTACTGGTGTAGTATTAAAAACAGGCACATTCTAATGTTGCTGATAACCACTTTCAACCAATACCAGGTTTTATACTAATACCAGCTATGAAAATACGTTCTTGGTTGCCTAGTGATAAAAGAACCACATAAAAAGACACATTCCATTGAGATATGCCATTCGCTTTTCCTTCCATCGCAGTAAATATCTAGTAAATATTTTATATTTACTAGATCATGTTTCTGTAGAGTCCAGAAGCTTGCTTGGGGGAAAAAAGGTGTGCATTACACTATGCATTTTTATCAGCCATGTTTTGGAGTGCCATAATGATGCAAAGCTAAGGTGAGATATGGGATTTTATTACTGTTCCTAATATATTTCTGAAATGATGATATGCATTAAAACGATTTTGTCTAAGGAGAGGGGAAACATAAAATAAAAAAAGCTTTTGTTTACCGGTACCTCAGAAACAAGAAGTCCAGCAGCATTGTCTTACCTTTTGAATATTTCACTGGTCATTGTTGTTTTTGTAGTACTTCCATCCTGTGAAATCCCTCTCTCTTGAGACAGAGGTGCATCCCTGACAGGAAGTGGTAAAACTCCCGTTTCCTGTGTCACAGGACTGGCTTCTTCTTCTCCACCCTGCTGCCCAAGATGTTGCTTGGCGTAGTCAAACCCCTGCACTGGCTGCAGAAGATAAGAACGATTACAAATCGCCTCTATCTGCAAAATAGGAATGCATATGAGAGAACAATGACAAAAATCGCCCCACGCTCCTCTACAGAACCCTGCAGAAAGACATTGAAAAAATATAACTTTCTGTTTCACAGAATGTATGCCCTCACACTTTACTGAATGAAGTTCACTCCTACACAGCCAGCTTTGTATAATAACTATCTAAAGTATACCAATGTCACCCAAGCCATTCATTAATGATGGTTAAGGAAGTATCACATCTTTCACCCACAACAGAACACACAGTATTAATGCTGACAGCTTATCTGAAGGCATAGGAAAGTGGTGTAACTGAAATAAGTTCATTCAAAATTAAATAAGTGTTGCATAGAAAACATTAAATATGATGTACAATTAATCAAGGAGCAAAATAAATCACATCGTGATGAAATGTTCCCTTGTAGTCAAACGCAGTGGAAGATGCTAAAACAGAAGAGAATGCTATAATAGCTATCTTGACAAGAAACGGTTTTAATCTCAACGGAGAGCCTGTGGACATTTGCACACTGCTGTAAACTTTCAGTCAGTCACACATGACTGCCTCTTTGAAGCCAGGCTGAGAGAAATCAATACACTGGCCCTGTTTTCTACATCAGCATCAGATCATTTATATGTAATGTATTTCAAGAAAAAACGATGCTTGAATATAGAGAACATACAGTGACTTTCTTTCTTGAAACAAGCTTTATAAAATTAAATAGCAATTTTGTCAAATTTCCCATCTCTGTTGAGTGATAGAATTGCACCTAAAGAAAAAGACAAAATCTAGGAAACCATAATGGAGAAATAACCCTTTTCAACCCTCTTTGTGTTCTACTGTCAGGGAATTCAATTGTATTACTTGATGGGGGAAAAAAAAATATGTTATGGGGTTATTGATATGGGTGATAATGATTTATTACACAGTCCATAGCATCAAAGCTGTATTAAAAGTGGCCCAATTGTAAATATTATAATTTCATTTTCTGGTTGGGCACAAAAAGCATGAATTTGCTTTTTGGGCATCATTTAGTCTTTTTGAGTTTAACATATTTACATGTAACCTTGTATATATGCCATTTTTATAATATGTTGGATGCTATTGTATCTACAGCAAGCGAACCTGCTGCAGATTGAACTTTGCTTTCTATGTGTTTGCCGGCAATAATCCCCTGAAGCAGTAATTACAAGCACTCTACTGTTTAGTATGCTGCCTGGCAGAGTGATATTTCATCACTGTATTGGCTGCTCTGCAATGCAATCGAATGTACAGCCTCCAGACACTGAGTGTGGAAGTGAGTCTAGTAGGTATCATAACATGAAAGAGATATCTGTAGCAGGAAGGTCAATCACCAGGCCATCGTATAATACAATCCGGTTATGCTTAATCGTGGTTCAGCTGCTCTGAAATGCATTGCGAATGTATTTTAGACTGTTTCCTTGACAAGCAAATTAACCATATTCAGTTTTTTAATTACAACAGTGCATAATCATGCATAATGTGCTTTTTCTGGTCGTCTTGTTATTCTGTCAAATCTTAGAGACCAAGCATTTTGCCATCATCATCCAGGTTTATAGAATCCCAATTCAAAGATATTATTGATGTGTCTTCTCACGAACAAGTTTGGAGTTATGCTTGACACATGGTTTCATGCAAATTATTGTATACCACATAGCCGTGCATAAGGCACATGAGCTTATTGGCTGTGAAAAGGGGGCTACACCTTTGTTTCATATATGCGACACAATTAAAACTAAATGCCAAAAGTATGCAGTCAGAATGACTAACATGCATACAGCTCTACAACCAGAAAGTGACCCATCGCTGATGGCAATTCCACTTTTAGACAGAATACTCTTGGACTTTTCCATTATATCATGATTCACCATACCATTCTACCAAGCATTAGTGCTGTCAGCCGAATCTCTTAATTTACATACAGTGTTTTTTGTTTTTTTTATATATCCACTGGTTCATATCAACCGCTGGTTTTGTAACCATGAAGTTAAACCTTGTATGATTGTCAGAGATACTGAATAGACAAGAGTGACTGCAAATAAATGTCTCTAATGTAGTATAATGCTCTCTCTCATTCCTTCTTCCTATCTAATTCCTTTTTCTTCAATAATCACTTAATTTCTGTCACAGGAGAGTGTCTATTAGCTTCAGTGTCAGCTCATTTCTGTCTTAGTGTTTAAGTGAGGTTGGTCTTTTCCTTTATTACTGTCATCGTGCTTTTTTACTTCAGATAATTGGTTACGATGATAAAACTGAAAGAAGTGATTATAAAAATGTCTTTTATGTCAAGTTTCTAGACACTGGAGTTATGGTACCATGTTCATTGTAGGTGTTCCTTGAAGTAAGGCCACAGCCATTGCAGACCTTCAGTGTGGAAAAATCACACCTTCTTCCATGATACAGAACATACAATGGTCAAGAAAATGTGTATATTGTAGTAACATCACTCTCTGTAATCCCTACCATATAAACAGAATGATTACAAAACCTAAAAAATGCATTACTGGTTATAGACTACTTTGATATTATATATACTGGTGTTGCAGTATAACATATATTAAAATGATAGCAATGCATGATCTATCCATTTTTTTGTCTTGTTCTGAAAGCGCGTCTATTACTTTTACCACTGCTAACATGATTTTAAAATCCCACATTACGTTTTTGACTTTAAAACATTTTTTTTTTCATTTAATTTATTCAGAGACAATTATCCTGATTAGGTGATTTTTTATGTTTCTCAGTTCAGTTCAAACCTTCATAAGAATTAATTTTGTCAAAGAAAAACATTTCGTCCTTCACAGCCCATTACAAGTGTTAAATTTAAGCACATCCCAGCAGTAATTTATTCAACCAAAGCTAAAAAAAACAATTCTTGGCTATCTTCACCCATAAAGGAAATGTGAGTTGAGGTAAATCCCTTTATTATTATGCCTTGTGTGTTGGTAACTTATTAGCATGTATTCTTGAGATCAGCAAACACATCAGGCACATATACAATAGCAAAAGCTGAAAAAGCCTTTGTGAAAAAAAATAGATTTTCAGTACAACCTCAAAATGCATAAATGCAAAAATGCAATGTTTACCATAACTTACAGATTGTTCCTCATTATCTCTATTCCATTTCTACTACACATTTCCAAGACTCCTTGACCCTATTGCACATTTGAACCCAAGTGCTTACCTTGGCCCGCTGGTGCATGTTGGCCATGGTGTCGGATTTGAAGTCGTTCTTGTTCTTCCGACACAGCACTGCAGTGATAATGATGATGATTACAGTGACTACAGCAATGGGAGCCAGCACTGCCGCAATGATCCACAGGTTGTTTGGGGGATTCTTTACCACAGCTGTGTAAACACCAAGACACAATCTTACTATACATGCAGCAGATAGCTGCCTTACTCATTTTTAAAAAAAATGACGCTGTTTTGAAAGCCATTGGTACATGTATGTACTGCATATTTTTTGGAAAGGATAAGTTAAGATGGAAATGGAGTTGCATATCAGGCATGTATTTTTATTTTACTTGACATCTTCAGTTATTATTGTCATTCTTGTACACGTTGTTAAATAATGGGTATATTTTTTAGGCACAGCATCCTTACTGATTCACTCATGTGAGGCACAAAAAGCTAATCACTGTAGCTGTAGAGCAGTAAACCAACTCTGAGAAATAATTAGGTCACTCCTGATGGGTGAGACTTGCTCAAGCAGCAGGTGTTGTGGTATTACTTTCATGGTTCCTTCAGTCTGTGCTGAGAAGTCTGATAATATCTATTTATTTCGGTTGAATTGCACATGTATAATGTACTGTATATTCAATTTATCTCAGCGTGTGTTGCTGACACTGCCTTCTGTGCTGTTCTCAAGATCACACTTGTAATTGAAGTGATTCAGGGCAGAGTTTTCCCTATTAAAACATTTGAAATAAGTGCATAATGCAGGTCTCTTGTCTACTGCACCCCCTGCATGCAATGCCAAACCTAAAACAAATGAGAGTACATACGTTCCGCCTGCAGCTGCACAAAGTATCCCAGTGTTAAGGCCATGGTCTGGGAGTCTATAGTGTTGAGGATTTTTGCTGTGGTAGTGCCTAGCAATGGTGTGCCATTCTGCAGGACATAGTAGGTCAATGCAACAGGGTTCTTTGCACCTTCAACACGCTTCATTTCCACCATCTGGGGAAAGAAGACAATACCTGTGTTAATAATGAAACATTAAGGATGGACAAGCTATGCTTTCTGTTTTTTATAAATTGTCCGGGCTGCGCGTTCGATTTTAGGTACAGAAATTGTTATAATAAAATGATGTTGTTACTAGGCACTATCTTTTTAAATTTTGTTTTAACAGGAAATAACTTCCTAACAGGTTGATTTCCAAAGAGCTTCTGGTGGAGAGGGCGTTATTTGAGACACAGACATGTTATTTAAGCTCCACTTTTCTGTTTTTAGCCCTAAACTGCATAGAGCGCTTGACAAACTACTTCCTTTCTTTACACAGCTTGATATCCACCACACACGGACCTAAGGTGTTCACCCTATCGTACCACCTAGTTCAGTGCATCGTTTTCCCTTTTAATATAGGGAGACGGTGTAAGCAGTCCTGTAGTGAACAGGTAACTATCCCCCTACATTAAACCGAAATGCTCGGTATCTAAAATTGCTCACGTCTAACCTGAACAGTGTAGCTCCCCACTGTGCTAGCTCGTCTGAATCGTCTTCCCTGCTGTTGGGCGATCACAAGGAGTTCTGCCAGCCTCTGTTCCATCAGGCTGGCAAAGCTCTGGTAGTTTCCATTCAGGGAGGAATTATCAACGTCTTGAATGACTTGAGGTTCACAAAGTAAAACAGCACATCAGTAAAAACAAAAGACAGGGCACAGGATGACATGCAAAATCAAAGTGTCTTTTTAGTTTATGCTTGAGGAGCTCTTTTCGATTCGCATACAAAGTTGTCCAACTAGTGCCGGTTAATATGAGACAACAATCATAAACCTTGAAAATTATATTTAGTCAACATGGCTCTCTAGCATCACCATTAAATAACGTTTTAGTGCTATCATTTAGATTTTCATAATCAAGTTCCCCTTTTACGTTTTCATTCTGGATATGTCCCTTGAACACTTTACATCTATATAGTCCACTGCTTTACATTATCAGCGTGCAGTAATTGGAATGATTTCAAAGGCAGCAGTGAGACCAAATCCTGAGTAAGCAATATTTCAGTTACTGATTAAGTTTCACAAACAGCATCATATACCTGTAGTCACCCAGTAGTCTTTTGTTGAAGGTGAAGTGTCAAGGTTGTTATACTTCAGTGCTAAAAAAAAAAAAGGTAATGCAAACAAAAATGAGAAACGGTTTCATTGGACATTGGGCCTCATTTACAAAAGGGCATCAAATGTAGCACATTAAGTAGTGAGCCTAACATGCACCATAAATCTGACCTATCTACTAACAGAGAACGCATTAATTTACGTGTACACTATTTGGTTAATTTACATACCATAGCATGCACGCTACATGTATTGTGAGTGATAATTGAAAGTCCAAGACTTACCCATGACCACCGTTCACAAAGTGTTTCATTTATTTTCTCGATGTTAAATATTTAGGGTTTTAATCATTACTGTTATCATGCAATATACCGTTATTGATATAAAACACCGTGGCTAAGCTGCACACAGAATTAAACTAGTATGGCTTCATATTGCAACAATACAAACACCACCTCAGCGTAAGTTATATATAGCACAGTACAACAACACGACTCATTGTAAAAATCATGCCCAAGTGAGGGTGCTCCCTCACAGTGCACCATAATGTTTACTGCCCTTTCGTAAATGAGGCACATAGTATTGTTAATTCATCATTTTCATACAATAGGATTTTTTGGCTGATTAAGTGCCGATTTTGGTCATTTATTTTAAGGAGCATCTGCTTTGATACTGCAACAGACACTGACGCTGTGCACATGATGTTATACATCTATCACACCTGGACCGTAGACCCTTGCTGCTGCAACAAAGAGTCTCTCACTGAAAGCACAGCTGCTTAAAGCTGCAAACAACTAAGAGAACAGACAGATCATTGCACTGCATCATTGCACTGCATCACTGCACTGCACCATTGCAGGCAGCTTTGCAGCAGACAATCCAGGAGTTTTAAAATCTGCCTAATTTGTAAATCGCCAACAGTCGCCAACAAAGATTACAAGCAGTTTGTATCAAGTTCAGCAGAAATTTAAAAAATAAAGATTATGTTTTGGCAGCACGATTTTCAGAAAAAAATATGAAGTAATAGTTACATTTAACGTTTATTGAATGAATTGACAATTATGTAGAGCAGGGGTCTCCAATCCTGGCCATGGAGGGCCAGTGTCCCTCTTGGTTTTTGTACCAACTGTACCCTAAATTAATTAATTGGACCAATTAAGCTTCTAACAAGCACTAATTGGTCCAATTAAGCAATTTATGGTACAGTTGGAACAAAAACCAGGAGGGAGACCCCTGATATAGAGCAATGCAGCTGCATCATATCTGATATGCCATGGCTTACCTTGGTATTCAAGGTAAAGTGCCTGCCAAGTGTGAAATGACGACCAGAATGGCAGCATCAGCTAAGCAAACGTTTCTTTAGCAAATAAAAAAAAACGATGTTTTGTTTGCTCCCATACAACACAGGACACAGTGAGGAGTTTCACTAAATTGGAAGTACAATGTGTTTTTCCTTCAAACCCTTGAAGTAAATTATTTACCAGTATTATGGTCTTTGATATGCAAACATATTATATGAAAATAATGTTGCTTTTATCTTTTTAACTCATTTTAGTGTCTTAAAAATGAATTCATCTCATCAGCCAGTGGTAAATTAGCCTTCACAGATAACCCACTGTTGCGACAAGAAGAGAAATGATTGTGCTTAGATGTAGTAAGCCTATTAAAATTGCTTGAAATTCCCTGAATCTATATTCTAGACCAATGCACAGACTTTAAGATGATCTTTAAGATAGCACTTACGTTCAGCAATTATCAGAGGTGGGAAGAACAGGTAATAGCCCACCAGTTCTGCGGTAAGCTGATTGAGGAGGGAGCTGGAGACTGTTCCATTCAGCATCACACTTTGGTTCCACACCACATAGATCAAAGTGACAGCTGGGGACTCAGACGACTGAGATGTGTTCAAAATCTAATGGAAAAGAAACAGAAACAAGCTTTGAGTCATGCTTTGAGGGACAGGATCCTCTTTATCTAAAGCTTAAACAGAAACACTAGTGTTATATTCAGTTTGTTAAAAGGGTTCAGTGGTCATGTGAAACCAATATCTGTTCCTACTCCCTACTTTTTATAATAATTTCCTTGTCAAATTTAGCCAGAACAGGTGTTAAATCACTACAAATAGTTTGGTGGGATCTTCAACGTTCATATGATATGTTTTTAACATTGATAGATATCTCACAACTGAACCACATCTGAAGCACATGGGCTTCTTGATTAGTCTCCCAATGTTTTTTCTACTTTAATAGAATATATTAAAACTCCATGCTATTCACATGCTTATGATAGGATGTTTGCATTATTTCATAGGCACTTTTGAGTTGATATTTTGTGCAATGAGCTACACTAAGACCTTTTGAAGCTGTTAACATCGTACAGTATGCCATCCTGTTGCACACTTTTACCTTAGCTTGTCAAACATCCACGTTTGATTTTTCATTTTTGTACAAAAGTGTTTGTCGTCCCCAAATCCCATTTAATTGAGTTATCACAATACTAAAAAGGAAGTCATTTACCTGAACAGTGAGGTTGTTGTTTGCATTCAAGACCTTTGACTCTGCTTCTGTGAATGCATTCTGGAGTCTTTGCTCCATGGTCTGAACAAAGTTGCAGGATTGGATATTATCAGTTGCTCCCACAAACCTGAGGACTGGAGATGTTACAGGACCAGTTGTTTAATAATAGATTTACATAATTTCAATCATGGATTTAATAAGTGAAACCACAATTGCATGTAATTCTAATTTAAATCTATTAAAAAGCATATAAACAGATTAGTCTTATCCCTTCATCCTTCAATTACATGAAGATCGTGATTAACATTCATGCTCTGTTTATAGGCAACATACCAACGTAGGCAAGGAAACCATCAGTAAAGGTCAGTTAAAGCATTTTGTCATTTCCATTTCACTGTTTAATTTCCAGCAAATACTGCAAGTAGGTGCAGGTAAGGACAGACCCTTTTACTAATAACAATCTAGGGAAGTAAAATAAAGGGGTTACTGGTGTATGTGTAATCGGATGTAAACTGATCAAGCCACATAGTGGAGCAATACAGAGTACCACAGACTACTTAAAAACATTCCGATTCAAAATAAAAAGAGTTCTAGGGGTCCTTGAGAGCCCCACTTAAACACACTGAAGGGCTCCTCGTAAGAATCATTCAAGTTCTTACCTGTCTTAAGCTGCATCCAGAGAGCAGGAGTAGGGATCCAGGGAGCCACTGGGGTGGGGAGTGACTGAACATTAGTCACATGCTGTTTAATGTCACTCATCAAATCCCTATAATCAGTTAACGCTTCAATGACAACAGCACTGATGTAGACAATTCTGCCGTTTGTAGCGTAGTAACCAACCGTCACATTAGTTGTACCCGTCAGAGACTCAATCTAAAAGCAATAAAGAGCCAGATGAGATAGAATAAAGCAATAAAGAGCCAGATAGAATTTTACCTCTGGCAAAATGCACAGCATGTAAACAAAGTATAATCTTCATTAACCTCAGTATTGTTTGCCAGCCAGTCTGATAAACTACTTTATGATGTGATTATTATTGTGTGCAATATGGTATTCATTACCAAGTTAAAAAAGATGTAATATGATCGTCAGATAGAAGACAAATCTACTATTATAAATACCGTACCTGGACTTTAAGTAGAAGAATAAAACAATGTGTCAATAATCAAGTAAAAAGGACATCAGTAATAAATACACACATTTTTGCATAAAGGATCCCTGGAAAGGCATCAATGCTTTGTAAACATAAAGTAAAATGTACATGTGAAAAAAAAACTGTATCATTGATATTGATAGAGGTGCCCGCAAATAAACTTGACCAAGAAAATCATAGTATACAATACTGTATGTTTTGTTCAGTTCATCTAAATGGTGGCAGATCTTAATACAGTAATTGTTGAAATCATAAATAAATTCCAGGACTGGTGATATTTTAATATTTAAATCATTTAGTTCTGTCACTGTTTTGATCAATCCAATTCACCTTCATATCACAAAGTATTAGGTCTTCATCAGCCAGAAATCAAAAAGTCACATGACCACATATCGCAGCCAATTCAAAATGAAGGGTGCCTGTAGATTTAGCAATAATTAAAATATAAAGTCAGCATCTCAAATGGTTTAGGAGACATGAGCAGCTAAAGGAGAGCTGATGGATTTACAAAAACATATAGCTCCCCTCATATGGATTCTTTAGCATCCTGCACTTGTTGTTCTAAGGCATACAATCTACAGTATAGCAAACACCAGCTACCTAACCCATAAGGGAACTACCTTTGATGAACATCACAGACAACTGAAAGAGACAGTCAGCCGGCATTGACCTGATTATAATTTCCTTTGACACAGACGCTACGAAATAAGGCTGGAGTCCTGCCAAGCAATAAATGTTACAATGGCTGATTGCTATCTTACTCTGTAAATTTGTTTTCCACTATGTTTTAAAATACAGTACTATAGCAATATGCCACAAACAAACTGTGCACTTGGAACATCTTTTAATCATAAAATCTATGTGATTGTGTGCGCAACAATAAGCATATTACCAATGACCTACACTAACTTTACATTTACTGCACATTACATATAACATTGTGAGTCCTTATGGCATGGTATTATCTTCTCTTTTGTGACAATTTCTATAAACAGCCATAAATTTCTCATTTATTATCTTTATGGACCATCAAAATAGTACACTGTAACAAACACTCAGTAAAGTGTTTGATAAGCTTAAGGGTTTTCAGAGTGATGTCGTAACACTTAATAAATAGCTTTGTTTTATATTGGTGTATCTAGTCTATTGTTTGTAACATATTATCTGAATTAAATAAGCTGAACTATTGTATACTGTATTGTACTTTTATATCTTTCTTTTTATCATCACCAACATTAGTTTTGGAACGTCCACCTGTTAACTTCCAGTCTACTGCTCCTGGGTAGAGGAATTAAATTGTGTCGCTCTCTGATCAACAATATGTCTAGATATCTGAATCACTGCCTGGCAGCGATAGTATAAGACATAGAAGAGCAGTCAACAAATATTTCAAAAACTGACACAAAACCGAGTCTAGTGTGCAGAGCCCTATGTTTTCACTTCTTATGAAGAGAATTAAACCATTCACTTTGAATGGGTTAGTTGCTCTGTGGTTACTAATGCAATATTATCAGTTACAGAAGCATAGTCATCTAATGTGTCTCACCCCATCACACAAACAATAAGCTTTCAAACAGGTTTTCACTATTATAAAAGCTGTAATTACATTTGTACTCTGAAATAGAAAGTAAAAGGTTATATTTCTTAGATTACATTTATGTTTTCAGTCAAACACATCAAACTCCAGAATAAACTCCAATATTGAATAAATACTCTTTCAAGCTGCTGAAGCACTTCCTAACAATTGGGTATTCATGCACTCTTATGATGTTGAATATCTACATATCTGGCACTTGCTCAGTTGTAGTGAATACCTTATTGAGAGATTGTATTTCATTTAGCCTTGAAGTGAAACTACACCTCAATCCCACTGTTTTGAAGGAATTCAAAAGGAATGGATGGATGGGTTTTGTGCCGGTCTGCAAACTTGCAGATGAAATTCATAAAATGCATGAACGGGAATGTACAATTTTACCATTCAAGTGAAGGCTCATGTCAGAAAATACAGGTTATAATGTCTGAATTGTTTTTATGCCTTTTGTTTCCTGGTTACTGTTTTCTACAGTACAGTAAATCTCAGCCAATGTTCTCCTTAACCTATTGAGCGTAACCAGAATCCATTTCTTGCCATTTAAACATTTTTTTATTTTGGAAAGTTCCCAAGATTAAATGACTCTGAAGAAAAATCTTTCTCACTTAGACCTTTAAAAGTGTAGTTTATTAATAATCTTGTCAAAGAGAGAGGCACAGTGCTTATTGTTGTTATCTATTCAATTAAATCAAGAAGAAAATAAACTATTCAATGTTCATTCAAGCCTGAAAGCATTTAAACCCTGTTAGAGTTTACAAAGGGGATTCTGCTGACCTGAACATGTACAGCACTGTTGTTGAAAGCATTCTGCAATGCCTGTGTGAGTCCAGTCCTAAGATTCTGTTTAAGTGCATCATCCACTCTGTTTCTCCTTAGTTTCAGAGACAAAACTGTGGAAAAAAACACACAATCAGAAGCCAATGAAGTATCAAATCTGATGCTAATTAAACAGCTTTGCATTGCTCTGTGCCTTTACTTTGTTCCTTAAATAGTACAGTATGTAAGTCCAAGTTTAAAATTGAATGCCTGTTGGTGAATCCAGAAAATTTGGAAAAAATCCAATCCCCTTTTGAATTTCTATTAAGCATCTTGAGCTTTACCAGAAGAACCTGAATATGTAACAATCTTCTACGTATGTACATGGTAGCATGAATAACGTATATTTTAGTGCTTAACTGAACATCATTGTGATAAACTGCAGCTTTAAATAGACCTAAACCATAGACACATCAATTCATCTAGATAACTGAAGTCGCAGGAACAAAACCTCAGCTGTATGGCAGAATACACATTTCTTAGGAGCTTAATTTAATTTCGTTGTGTGTGGCGTACATAATAATCCCACAAAAAATGGCTTTACCTGCAATGCACAAGCTATTATTGCAGATTGCACATTGCATTTCCATCACTACAATTAAATAACGGTCACTATCAGATATTGCACTTTAATCCCCAAAATATCCATTTAATGAAAATAAACATACCATATATATACTGTATGACTGCATTTGCATTACCAAATTAATGTAAACCTCTATACAGTATGTAGAACCAAGTAGGTTACAATAATTTTTTTTTAAAAAACAGAACCCCTGGGATTTATAATGTTTAAATAGTGACGTATTCCCTCTATTTCAAACTGTTGTATATACTGTAAATGCTAAAACATTGGTATCTAATGGTAACAAGTCATAGAATAAAATGGGAAAACAATCCATACCTGTTTTCACCCAAATTCTTTCAGTAATTTTGCATTCCAGTGGAGGCTTTACTGTGGCAGTATTGGGGGGTTGTGTTGTGCGTTGTGTTGTGGAAGCAGTGTCCCTGGTTGTTTGCGATGACATAGTAATCATGGAAGTTAAGGCTGCTGTTATTGTAACTGAAGGGGATGAGGAGGTTTCTGTGGTCTCTAGGGCTACAGATGTTCCTCCAGAAGTCACTACCGTCTCTGTGTCAGTAACTAATTGTGTTGTTGAAATAGGTGGTGTGCCTGTTTGTGTTGTGCTGGCCACAGCAGTTGTGGGTGTTGCAAGAGTGGTTGTTGGTGTATATGGAGTGGTCACATTTGTGACAGTAACGTGTGTCGTGTGTGTTGTACTTGCTGGTGTCAATTGTGTCGATGTAGTCTCAGCTGTGTCAGCTGTTGTGGTGTTGACTACGATGGTTGTTGAAGTAAGTGATGGAACAGTTGTCGTGGTCACACTTTCCAGAGATATTCCTTCAGTTGCCACAGTTGTTAATGAGCTGGAAACAGTAGACCCTGAAGTTGAGGCTATATTTCCTGTAGTCATTTCCTCTGTAATGAGAGAATGGGTAACATTTGCAGTTGGAAAAACAGTAGAAGGTATTTCTGTTGGTGATGTATGGGAAGGTGTCATGGAGCTGGAAAGTGGAGGCTCAGTGAAATGCGTTTGGAATGTAGAAACCTCAGGCGAAGCAGAAGGTGAAGACAACATGAAGGTGGTTCTTTCAGTAGTGCTGGTCGTTTCTGAAGTTGCTGTCTCTGCACTTTCAGAAGGTGGTATCAGGCTTGAAAACTGTGTTAACAATGTGGTGGGTGATTCTGTTGATGAAGAAGCTGAAACAGTTGTCATGTTAATGTTGCTGGTTGTAGAAGAAAGGTAAATTGTGGTCTGGTCAGGTGTAGTCTCATTTGGGTTCACTTCTAGTGTTGTCATAGAAGCTGTGGACCCTACAGATGCAGTAGTGGAAGAGGAATTTACTGATACTGAGGAAGACAAAGTTGCCTGTGTGTTTGTTGTTTGGTTTTCAGTGGGTGTTATCATTGTTGTAAGTCCTTGTGGGGTGGTAACTGGTGAAACAGTTGATGTGAGCTCACTTTTAGAAGACGTTTCTGCTGTCACAAGTGTTTTAAATGTGCTGGAAACTGAGATATCTGGAGTTGATGATGAGTTAACCATTGCTGTTGCATCTGTAATGGCAGAAGTGGTAACATTTGCAGTTGGTGATGCATTAGCAGATGTGATGGTGCTAGAAAGCGCAGGCTCTGTGGAGGTCTGGAATGTGGAGACCTCTGTAGTATCTTCAGGTTTGGTGGTAGACACTTCAGTACTTCTTGAGAGCCAGTCCGTAGTGGCCAATGTAGTTGACCCATTTCCAGACTCTGTACCCGTATATGGCTCTGATGTTGGCTCCATTGATGAATTCCCTGGTGATGTAAGTGAACCAGATGTAGTATTTGTAGTAACGGAAGAGGAAACAGTCGAAGTTAGTTCTGTTGGTGACGTAGTGGGCAATGTAGATGACCAATTAGTGAACTCTGTAAGAGACCCTGTAGATGTTGGTTCCACTGATGAATGAACTGCTGATGTAAAATCTGAAGAACCAGAAGTCGTATTGGTAGTAACCATAGACGAAACAGTGGTCTGTGTTCCAGTAACAATGCTGGTTCCATTTTCAGTTGGAAGAGGTCCACTTGTAGTATCTTCTGTACTTGATGGCACGGTAGATGTCATTGTTGGATAGGCACTTGTAAATGATGATACCTCTGTAGCAGTACTTGTCTTATCTGTCACTGTAGTTGGCGATGGGTTAGAAGAACCATTGATGGAATCTGTGGTATACCAAACAGTGGCAACCTCGCTAGTAAATGCATTAGTATTCCTCTCTGTGACACTACCTGAAGTAGCATCTGACATAGATACTGAAGTTGATGATGTTACACCATCAGATGTTGTTTGTTGAGAATCAGAAACAGTACTTGTTTTGTCACCTGTAATTAAACCCTCAGATGTAAAAGTGGAACTTGTTGAAACTATAGGTGAGGAGCTATAGAAGATGGTGGTTCTATCGGTTGCAACTTTTGTTGTTGGACTTGCTGTTGAAAAAGAAATGTTGACTGAAGCTGTGGACTGTGCAGAAGTTGCACCAGTGGAAGCTGAACTTGCCACTGGTGAGGGCAAATTGGGTAGAGAGCTTGTTGAAGGTATTGTTATATTTTCAGTGGGACCTGTCAGAGTTGAAAGTTCTTGTATGGTTGAGGTATCTATTGGATCAGTGGTCTGACTTTCAGTCGATGTGTCTTCAGTCACCCTAGTTGTAAATGAGCTGGAAACTGTGGATTCTGGAGTTGACAGTAAATTGGTCATATGTTCTGTCGAAAAAACAGTAGGAGAAGTTAGCTCTGTTGTTGAGGTATGGGCAGGTGTCATGGTGCTAAAAAGTGGAGGCCCTGTGGTATGTCTCTGGGAGGTAATTACCTCAGTTGTATCGTCTGGCTTGATGGTTGTCAATGTAAATGCTGTTTCACTGACAGAAACAAAAGAAGAAACAGTTGACTGTCTTGTACTTACTATGCTTGTCCCGTTTTTAGTTGGAAGAGGTCCACTTGTAGTATCTTCTGTACTTGATGGCACTGTAGATCCCATTGTGGGAAAGGCACTTGTTAATGATGTTGTCTTATCTTTAACTGTAGTTGGGGATGGCAAAGAACCATTGACTGATACTGTTAGACCAGTTGAAGAAGTCACGCTATTGGACACAGTTGTTTGCTGAGAATCAGAAACGGTACTTGTTTCATTGACAGTAATAAAACCTGCTGATGTGGAAGTTGGCAAGCTTGTTGAGACAGTTACTTCTTTTGTAGTCTGATTTACTGTGGTTGTTGTTATTCTTGAAGAAACATGAGTGTTTAGAGACATTGTTGTTACTAAAGCTGGGGTGGGATATTCTGTTGTCACAGAGGGTGACACTGATAAATCAGTAGTCCTGCTATCAGCAGTGAAAACATCATTGGTTGTCTGGTTAGTTTCATTCTGGTTCACTTGGGATGTTGTCATCACCGCTGGGGACCCTGTGGAAGTAAGCGTTGTAGGTTTTGATGTCTCAGCTGATCCTACGGTAGAATAATCACTAAAAGTACTCAGAATGTATTCTGTAGCAACAGATGGCACCACTGATGTTGTGTGTGTCACAGGTATGTCCTTATTCGTTGTTTGGACAGTTGTCATGAAGGAAGAGGTTGACATGGTGGTTTCTGCTGTTTGTGTATTTGCTTCTGTACCCTGAGAAGTCTCATTTGGCACTATGATCCCATTGCTGGTAGAATATACACTATCTGATAGAGTAATCAACTTTGTCGTACCACTACTTGGTCCAAGTGAGGCTAGTGTTTCTGCTGTGAAAGGCACTTCAGTGGGCTTTACAGTTGACTGGGTTAGGGCAATGGTGTTAGCTGATGTCTGGGTAAGATGAAGCGATGTAGCTGTCAATGAAGAGGTTGATGGTGATGAGCCAGATGTAGGTTCTTTTGAAATGGAAGATGTCTCTGTAGATATCGACAGGGATGGTGTTGTAGAATCAGTGTATGGTACTGACTGGTTTGGGGATAATGTTGAATGCATGGTACTTGTTGTCAAACCTGAGCTAGAGGTAGAGGCGCTGGTCACAGCAGTTACATCTTTTGAAGTTAAAGACGCTGAATCTTCAGTTGACACCTCTGAAGGCCACCTTGTCGTTTGGCTTCCATTGTTTGGAGTGATGGGGGACGTTGGAGATTGCACTAAAGTTGGCTTATGCATTGCAGTTTTTGAGCTAGTTAACAGAGTATGTATTGATTGGAATGCAGTACTGTCACTTGTTAGGGTCTCTGTTGTGCTTTCAGATGACCCAGATGGTTCTGGGTTAACTGCTGACATTGATTCTTCTTCCGCTAGCAGCAATGTTGCTAACAAATGGGAAGGTCCTACTGTTGCAACTGGATCCTGTGAGAGCGCTGCAAAAGCTGATGTTTCATAATTCCCTTGATCTGTAAAACAAATCAGTACTTATTATTTAATGTTAATAAGAATTTGACCCATTCTTATTAGAATAATATGAATTCCAAAAATTGTGAGTGTCACCTCATTAACCATGTTTTTACGTGACACCTTTGTTTCTAAAGTTGAAAGCAACTTTTTAGGTTATTAGGTAATTATTTATTTAACAGAAAGGCAATTAACATGAAGCAATGTAAATAAATGATAGTCTTGGAAGACTTTCCAATATTAACAATAGAAAATACCCTTTCATCATAATTGTGAACAATGCTGTAATTAAAAATACGGATTTAAATTTAGACTGCATACAGTACATTTAAAAGGAGGAAGGATTAATCAAGGTTTGTTTATTCTAATTCCAAGTCATTATTTTGACCACAGAATAGATACAAGAATATTCTAGATAGGCTTACTAAAATATAGAAAGACACAATAATGGAAGCTGACAACTGGAAGATTATTTTAACAGTGCCTATTTTAAATATGATGTCACTGCAACACACAATGACAAACAAATTACACTATTGTCTGTTCTTTGATCTAGCATTCAAATGTCTAAAACGCAAAAAAAAAAAAAAAAGAAAGAAATGGTTTTAGCAGTTCAAGTTGATCTTGTCTGTGCCTTGTTGGCAGAAGTATTGCACACTGTTTAGGCAGTAATGTGCTGGCATTCCTTTAGTTCACCATTTGAATTCACAACACGTAGTAAACTAATATGAATATATCCATCTGGAGATGGTTCATAAATTATATAGATTTGCAAACCTGTCACACACTGTACTCCAAAGCCAGGGTATGTTTTCTTTCAAAGTTTCATCAGTGTACCATTTACCTAATCTAATACAAGTATGCTTTAATCACATAGAACTGCCTCTTTGCACATTCTTTGAAACAACAAAATAATCAATTATTTTTGTGCTGTGTCTATATGTACTGTATAGTAAAGTATGTCTTAATATATAAAGAAAATGGGCTTTGTCCTACTATCTCTACTCTGAAACACTCTTAGATTCATTATTGTACTGTTTATAAATGTATGTTTGTGAAGCACTGTATGTATGCTTTGTATCTAGTATGGATATTGATTGCTGGTATGGACTTCTTTGTAAATGTAAATGAATATATTTGGATACTCTTTCATTTTTAATTAGATGGAAAACAAAGGTATAATTGTAACCACATTACAGTAAAAAGGAGTACTCTCCATGGAGTAAAATAAAACCATTACCCCATTAAAATGCCTATTAAAATAGGGAGAGACACAGTGTGCACTACAATTTATTTGACATGTAATTTATTCATTGTTGTCATTTTTACCAACAAGTACATTTCAAGCAGAGTTAAAATGTACAAATATTTGTCCCAGCACTGTGTATATTATGTGCATGTAAATAAAGTAAAAACCATTCAGATCAAAACTGATTTAATTCAAATACACAAAAAGATTGTTTTAAGGGTTATTGTAAACCTTGCATTTTCTTTTTTTTTTTAATTAGTAGATTCTACACACTGTACCTACAATTGACAAAAAAATAAAATAAAATAAAATAAATTAAAATTGATCCAGTTGGCTTCCTGCACTGTGTAGCTACTGTTCTGCTCGATTGTGTTGTCAGCATCAGCCAACACCAAATGTTGCGCCATGGTAAAGTAACCTGAATCCCCATGGATAGCCACCTGCTCTGGCTGAATGAGCATATGGGATGTTCCTTCTAGAAATGCCAGCAGCGTTGGTATGGTGAAGGCATGCCCGGAGGATAAGGATATGCTATTAAAGGAGGTGAGAAGAATCAGCCATTTGGGTCTCGCCAACAGTATCCAGGTGGCCAACTAGAAGAAGGGTACCACCAACCAATATAAGCCTTTGAAGGATCAAGGTGCACTTCCTGCTTAACATGATCCCCCACCTTGCTGAAGCCATTGACTTCCTGCCTCCCAACGGAGTCCTTCTGTTCCTATAGTTCAAAGTGTTCCACCTGATACCTGTTCACTAGAGCAGCTATTTCCTATTAATTTAAGGAACCCTAATGTGCAATTACCATATCAGGTAAGCACAAATTACAGGACCATGGTATGCTTAACGCATTGGACAGGGGTAGCTCTTTTTTTAGTTTGTGGCCAGTTCTATAACTTACAGAACTATGGCTTGCCTAAGCATTCAGAAATATTGAAAATCCAACTTAAAAAGATAATTGTTTGTGAAATTATGCACAAACTGTTAAATGTTTTGAGCAATGTCTTTGTCAGTATAGTAATCAAAGTCCCCAAAATATCTGCAGGCCTCTAAATTGTTGTCTGTGTGGAAGTCTTTAGGTAAAACTAAAACTCCCATCACAGATCTTGTGTTTTTATGTGTTCTGCCTCGATTGCAACCTTTTTTTAGTAAGCTTCTTTTCCACTAGATTAACTGGATACTGGATCAAGACATTTAAACACCGTGGATTACACAGTGGATTCATTTACAGACCTTTTACTATTGGGTTAATATCAGTATATACCATTTTACCCACTATCTAAACCCTTGTGGTGAAAATGTGGAAGAGGAAGAAGGGTCTGATAAACTCTTTCAACACAGCAGACCTGGACAGGGGTCAAGGAATGATAAGCACTCAAAACCACGGACTACTCTAACAATATAGGAAAGACAACTCCATTCAAAACATCAAACTAGTAAACTAATCTAACATACTACTGTCATTTATATCCATTTCCATTTCTACTTATTTTTTAGTACACAACTATTTAATTATTCCATCCAGCGTGGACTTTCTGTAAAGTTTGACAACCAACAGATTGTTGTATCCCATGCATACAGTTTAGTAAAACCAGCACTAAAAGAAATGTAGTTCTCCAAAACGGATAATGCTCTTATGATGACAACACCATTCATTATGTTCTCTCAGTCTCATCACACTAGGCACTGACAGGCTGTTGAATCGCTGCTGGATACAGGATTTGGCATCTTCTTGACATTGCTCAAATGCCAGTATTCACAAGCGCAGCTACAAACAAACATGACACTGAAAACACCAGAATACTTACTGAAGAAAGGAATAATGCTATACTGTGAGATTACCGTCAGCTAAAAAAAAGAGCTAAAAATAGTGTTTAATGTTAAGTACACACTCAAATCTTCACTTCTATTTCTGGAAAACAAAATCCTTTTAAATGACTGACCTGGAAACAAACAAACAAAAAAAAAGGAATTGCGTTGGCAGCTACACCCTCCAGACACAGTGCTGAATGAACAGTTTCTACTTAAACCTGTTTGTCATGTATTGAATCATGATGTTGTATACAGTAGGCCAGGGATTAAAAGGCACATTTTTGCTATTGAGCTTCCACAGTCGATAGCACTGGAGAATCCTTTTACTCAATACAAAAACAATTTGAATTATTTAGGAACACGCCAAGCTTTCTACCACCACTTATGATGACAAGAGCAGTTTGAACTTAACTCTGGATCTCTGGGACCACACGGGTTTTGTTTCAAACAGGGAATACATATTTGCTTTGATTCCACATCATTTGATATACAATGAAAGCACTCTTGTGCCCTATTCACGCTATTTATAAAATGCACAATCAACACATGTTGAAAATGGCAATAAAATATTTAATAAAGAGTCAGCAGCTAGTTTTGTTTTTCAAACTGTAGGCCTATGCATGACAAATGTATTGTATTGGTAAAGTTTTCATGCAACTGTTACTTCAACAACAGTTTTCTATTCCTACTAGATGGCAACATAATGTCAAGTTAACAAACCATAAGACAAAAAAAAAAATTAAAAAAAAATGTTACACCGGAACCTCATTGGTGATTTATCAGAGAGCTGGAGGAATGCTTTGAGCATTAGAACATTATTCAGAAATTATAGATATATTTTTTTAAATAACATTAATCTCCAATTAAAATCCAGGCTTGGATGAAGCACAAAGGGAATAGCCTTTGGAGGCTGTTGTGTTCCTCCTTGACATGTAAAATCAACACAATAAAAGTCAGCTGATTACTGATTGCTCTTAATTCATGGAAATGGAATTAACCTAGTTTTGACTTCTCCACTCCATCTGGCATGAGTGACTCAAGCCCAAAAACAACATAATGGCACTGATGACAATTTTTAATGAAACCTTAAACACTGCATGAAGGAGCTAATGTCTCAAGCATCGAGCGGGGGGAAATGGTCTTTTACACTTCGTAATGGAACTTCACCTGCAGAGTGATATCTATGTTTACAGGGAGCAGCGCAATGCAACTGTGATTGCTGCTTAGCTATTGGATCGATTGACTAGTGTATGAACTAAAGGTGAATGTTAGAATGATAATTGAATATATAAACTGTGGAGTGGCAACCTGAAGTATTGAATAGTAAGTCATAAACTAAAGGCTGTTAGTTTAGTTTAGCTGTTGTAAATCCTTGTCATTTATGTTATTTCCTAGAATAATTCCACATCATTTTTGTTGGTGGTGTATTAAGTATAAGACTCAGTTTAATAGTTTATTTTAGTTTTTAGGTTTTGTTTTCAGCTAGAGATTTAAAATGTACTGAAGAAACAGCAGATGAGAGAATAACTGACATACACAATTCCCCGAAACTCTGTACTTCTGCGGCTGAAAATATAAAGAATTATTAAGCTACTTGGTTTTGTTAGTACCTTTGATGTGTGTTATTTAGCCAAGACATGGCAGCTGAAAGTCCCTAAGGTATGCAGGGTAATCAGCACAACATACAGTAACACTTGAATAAGCTTTACACCTTTCAACCATGCACACTCATTAAAGACCTCCAATTCTGCTGGAGCTAGAAAGAACAGACATGTTTGACATTCTGCAACCTTGGCATTTTGAAATGTAAAACTGTCTGTACCAGTCAGTAAAGAGAAAACCACCTTTTTGAATCTTTCAGCTAGAATTACTTTAAAATGCTTCTCTCTGTCTGAAAGCCCCCCAGCTTTATGAATAGGAACACAGTTCTGTCCAGAATCCTGTTCAATGCCTTTAGGACCCTGACAAATAACAGTAGTGAAGACGCTGGTTGTTATCAAACAAACACAATTAATGTAATATTAATATCCAATAATCTGATTAATATCTAAGAATCTGATCATAAAGTGATTAAGTATTACCTCGAAATATTACATGCCATCCAATTTAATTAAGGGCATAAATGATTAAAATTGCCATAGAGAAATTAATGCCTTTTGCTTCTGAGATGTGACGCTGGGTTGCTAATTGCAGCTTTAAATTTTTTATATGTTTTTGGGCAGTCAGAAAAATGGTCATAAACAAGTAATGTTAGCCTATGTGCAATCTATGCATGCCATTAAATTCAGCCCATTGCTCTATGCAGAGAGAAATTAATTGCAGCACAGAGAAATCTCTAAGGATAGGATCACTAGCTGCCTGAGATTATTACAACAGCTTTCAGCAGGAGGGCTCAAGGTCATTACCAAATGCTGTCCAATATGTCAGTGCAGCAGCCTGGCTCCCCTGAGGCTCTGCAGAGACCTGACCCTGGTAGTACAGCACAGTGGTAACCTGGCTGAGGGCTGTGGAGTAATGCCCCCATCTAACCCAACACATCTTAATGAGATATTTAAATCTCACTGGCTTCTTCGATATAACCCCCCTGCCTGCAGAACAAGGGCCTGCTATTGCAGTTTACATTTGTTTATTTCTGGCAAAATCCCAGATTTCATCTTCAGTAAAATCATTGCGTAAACACAATCATCCACAGCGAGTGTAAATCCTCAGTCTTTGTCTTGTTTGTTTGTTTTTTTACCTCTCCCACCCCACACTTGTTTATGCTTTAGTGAAAATAGATTAGAAGAATCCCCCTAGCTTTAAATTGTAGAATTGAGTCTTTCTGAATGATATTCCCTTATGTATATTTCTGCAGGTGGTGTAATAACTATTCAAACCAACAAATCAATGCTCATTATGGCACCTGAAGCACTACAATAATTTTGCAATAACACTTTAATGTTGTCATGCAATAGTTTACAGACTTTTATTTTCAATTGTGTATACTTCTTTATACATGCAACTGTATTTAAAACCATTATTTCAAATAAAAAAAGAATACAGGAGAAAACTGCATGCATGTAAAGAATATCTCTGTAATCAATCACTGAAAGAAAAGTGTGACATACAAGTGCTTTCTTTGCCTCAAATTAAAAACAAGATTGATGCTGTGGAAACAGTTTATCAGTGGGTTTCAGATAATGCATGGTGGCAAGGAGCGATCTGTATCAGTTAATGAAGTCCATGTCAGTCCTCTGAATTCAAGTTTCTGACAGCAAATCCACAATTTTAAAAGGGAAAGGTTTTTCTCTGACGGAGGGACCAACAGCATCACACAGTGTTAACACATAAAGCAAACATTTGTAAGATGACATGTAAGCCTAAACAGTTACGTTAAGAAAAGCCCTTGGTAATTTAAGAAACATAATGACACACCGCTGGCCACAAAGAGAGACACAAATGATCCCAACAGGACATCAAATAGAAGGAACTGCAGCTCCTATGTAAATGTTATTTAGGTGTGCATTGGACTAAGGGCAGCGTGAATTGTTTACACGCTTTTAAAGCCACACACAATCTAGTAAGATTTATTTGGAAGCCTAAACTGCTGATGGTATATCATTAGTATTGTACACTGTTCTGTAATTAAGAGTTAATAAATAAACTGGACATAAGGCGATTGATAAGGAAGACAATTCAGTACTTCATAAGTCTACTTTGCACATTGTGTAAAGGATATACTCTACTAAGTATATGGGCACACATGGTTATATTTGTTGTAGGACTGGGCAGTAGACACTGGGTGTCATCATCAATGCACTTCAATCCTAGATGTAAAAAACATTAAACTATGTCCATAAGTCCAACAACACCCACGCTTCTCAGTCAGAACAATTCTATCCAACAATTTCTTAGACAGAGATTTTTTTTTTCTTCTATTTTGCCTGTGGCTATCCTGTAGAAAGGAAAACACAGGTCCGTTTTAGTTTTTGCAATCTGTTTTATCATGTGGTCTGTTGTTCAACATTGTTGCATAGCAACACGTTTTTTTGTTTGCTCAGCCTCTTGCTAATGTGTTCCCATTTCATTCATGAGTCAGAGCCAATTAATATTGAAGGCAGCCCCAGGAGGCCATATGTTTATATTGACAATTTTGTAATTGTTAATTTAAACCACTATTTGGGGGGGTTGTCAAAGACTGTTTGAGTGGTTTGCGATTGGAAAGCTATTAATATTGAGAGATCTTCTGCAGAAAGGCAGTTATTCTAAGTACTCCATGAAGATTTACTGAACATAACAAAGTTCTATATGGCCCTTAATATGAGAACGAGGGTTACTAAAGAAACAAATATACAGGAAACCATGCTGGCAGTACAGTACGCGTTGTAAATTGTAAAAATGTTGTTACATAACCAAGCTGTTTTGTGATCATTTGAGAGATCTTCCATTTGTGAACCTTGCACACATGTTGTGATAAACACACTGAACACAAATGAGAGGAAAGGTAATCCCAAGGTATCAAAACTCTTGCTTTTACCAACTAATTTCAGAGAACATGAAACAAAACAAGTACATATGGGTTTGAGAAGTGCAATGAAAGAGTTGTTTTAATTGCAACAATGAAAGCTTTATTGACAGTGAGCTTTGTGTGCCTGGGATAAACTGTTGCAATTACAATACAAGAGTATAAAGACCTGCCTGTGGGAACAAATCACACATGACAGGTGAATAATTGATCTTTATGTGCCTTATGGAGTACATCCAGGAAACATGACATCGACACTTTCATGATTATAAATGTTGATTACTGGTTCATGTTAACTCTGTCAGGACTCCATGTACAATAACTACAGGAAAATAACCCTAAGATTACGAAGTGTCTTACTTGAGACTGGAAAAGAAAATGGGCATATATACATATGTAAAAAGTAATTGCTGAAATAAAAAATGGCCTGCCAAACAAAAAGCCAAAGATATGGGTATCAGTCAAAATCGCTTAATACAATCTCAAAGACATTCATCTTGGTGGTGAGGAAAAAAAAAACTCAAGGATACTAGAGAGGAGGTCAAAGACAAGGTTTGTAATAACTTCCAGATGCCAATCTACTGGCCTATTCAACCAGTAGCCTCAGATATACAGCACCAAACAATATGTCAACCATCAGTCAGATTGCTCTTTTGACTGCTTCCTTTGTCTTGAAATTTCATTTGTTTGCCTCTGCCACTCTGCTCCCGGGCTGCTGACTGTTTTTTAGCAACTGGCTTTTATTGCACTGGTGCAGGCAGTAATTCTGTACCCTACTGTCCAGTATTTAACTGCATCATTAAAGCAGGGTCATTAAACAAGTGTCCTGCTATGAACTAGATTTACATAGTGGGCATGGTTTTGTTCTGAGGAAAGTTTTTTCTTTTTAGTAAGAAACAAGAACTTGGCGCTGTAGATCTGATTCTACCAAAACCACAGATGCTAGCTTTTTTTTAAATTACATTGTTCCGTTTAGAAAGAGGTAATGGGGTAACTATTGAAATATACGCAGACAGAAGAGAATAATTATAGGAAAGGTGAAAGAGTGAAAAAGCATGGTTGGATCTGTTAAAGGGAAGGGTCAGATACAATTGAATTACCTATAGCTATAGCAGATCTTCTATCAAGTAATTAAAAATAACAGCACATGACGGATGTGTGAAATAGGGTTTGTACTGCTGATAATGATAAATGCTTCCATAACATAGATAAAATATGCCTCGCAGCATCATTTTTTCCAGACTTAAATATATTATAATGTTATAAAATGAGAAAAAAAAATCGAAAGTCCTTCAGGACCACTGAATTAAATGACTAAATTGTTTGGTTTTAATTTTGTAAAGTTAAAAGGTGTTTTTCTCCTTTCAGAAAATAGTAATGAAAGAAAATACAGCTGTAATAGCAAGCTAATAAACATACTGTAAACCTTCATTCTGCAAAAACAGGGTATCTGCATGGTGAAGCGTTGATCCTAATAAGCAGGCAAGGGGAGCCGCAGACTCATTGTGCTCAAGGCAAGAGCGAAGGCTGTGGGACGGTCAAGGGAATGACAAGCTGGGAATAGGGGAACCGATGAAGTGGAGAGGGTTCAAAAAGTCTTTGAGGTGCCCATAGGCTGTTAGAAGAAGGGGAAAATAGAGAGTTGTGCAAACAGGAGGTAAGCTTGAAAGTATTCAGACTATGAACATAAAGACGTTCTCTGCAGTGAAAGAGGATCGGTGCTTTTCCATGGGTAGTAATGTGCTGCAGAATACATTATTATACTGATTTCTCTGTTTTTTGCCATCCATAAAGTTGATTTACCCCAGCATTCAGACCGTCAAATATTTAACACTTCCCAGACACAGCCCAACCTAGAAATGAACGGCACTAACCGATCACAAACTTTCCTTTTCCGTTAAGCAACAACAAATGAGTATTTAATGTAGTTGTAACATTACTCATGAAAGTTTCAAAACTGTAAATAAAAAAGCAATACAAACAAAACATTAGCAAATCAGTACTTAATGCAGCTCTACCAAACATAACTCATGAGTTTCAAGTTTAACCCTCCATATAGATTTCATCATTCTAGTAAATACTGCAAATATCATAAGACAGGTTCTGTTACACATGAGTTCATCTCTACCAGAGAATGTATTTGATGGTCCTTGAGGCAAGTAAGACCTGAAACGGTGTGAACTGCTGTGTGCATTGCATGTGTTTTGTATGCCAGGCAAAAACAGGCCAATCAATAAGAACTATGCAAAGAGATCGTTGGGTTTCAAGGACTATTGTCTCAGGAGGGACAGCAGAGGTGACCCTGAGGAACAGCACCATAGCAGAGACAACGGAGAGCCAGAAAGGGCAAGCAGTGGTGAGAAACGACTGAGGAGACTAGGATAGGAAGCACACTGCAGTGCAGGACGTAGCGTTGGAGTCAGGACATTTAATGGAACAAAAAAGCTGCCTGATAATCGTGCCTCTGCCCTACTTTGATAAAACTCCTTCATCCATCTTACTGAGCTACATTTTGTACTGTAGTATGTCCAGGCAGACACTCCCATTGGTTTTACTGGCCTGTAGCAGCAGTGAGTAAAAAACACCAACTGTGAGCTGTAAGAAAAGCTGCCATCTTCAGTTCATCCAAAAATACATATACCGACTTCAGCACAAGCTCGTATGTAAAATTATTTACACTGGGGACTGAACATGATTATTTTACAAATGATAAACTAGTGAACAGTACTACTGCATTTGACATTTTAATAGTACTCACAGTACAGACCAATGGGCTTAGGGAAAGCTAATTAAGCAGGAGAATAAATATGCAAATGGATGCAGCAACCATCATTTCCCTGCGCATCTCAGCTACAGTTAACTGCCAGGTAAAAATTGTCAGGCAAAAACTAATGACATGGTTCATCTGACAGCCATGGAAGTCCGCACTACCTATTTCCCAGCATGCTCTTTCCAGGGCTATGAGATGCCATTGTTTTCAGGGGGAAGTTAGTCCAATCACGCAGCCCATATTAAACTGTTTAGCAGCAGCAGATTTGGCAGATGTGTTATTTTATTTGTATTATACAATTTATTCAAGCTTACTGAGAGACACTATGCCCTCCATTAGGCACACAGACAGAGACAGACAGACAGACAGACAGAGACACAGAAAGTTATTCAGACATAGTTGTTTGCCATTGAATTTACCCCTCCTTCCATCCCCCGCCTCCCCCTCCTCTCCTGTCTATGTGTCTCTGCATGTCTGTCTGTATGTGTTAGAGGGCAGTGCATTAGGAAACATTAATGCTGTTAAGAAAGTCATTATTAAATAAGACTTTTGTTCTCCCGTTGTGATATGTTAAAATTGTACTGTCTCCTTAAATACAGTTCTTCAATCTGTTATTTCAAATCGCATAAGGAAATAATGAAACATAACAAATGCTTGAAAATGTGATATCATTAAACACAGGGAAACAGCACTAATAAAATAACTCAAGCTTCATTTTTAATTAACAAAAACGATGACTATACAGTGTTTGCAGTTTCTGGTGCTTTATTTATTAAAATAAGAGATACACTGACAACAGAACATAATTCTTCCAGTAAGATCAAAGTGTACAATCTGTTCATTTTCACTTGGAGTAGCTTTAGCAGGGTATATTGATCTTACCCAATCTTTTTCCTAATGAATACACATTTATAGCTGAGGTATGTGCAATGGTGTGAGCATTAGCTGGCACACATCCCAATTCATTTCATGGTTCACTTTACCAGCAAAGGCTCATGTTCATCATCCAGACTCACCATGAAGGCTTTGTGTTCAACACCAAGGGATTCACAGCCGTTATTACAGCAGGTACACATTCCACAAGAAATCAACTGTTAGTCTTGTATAATTCAGTTCAAATTCATTAAACTGATATATACAGGGGTTCATTTGTGCCAGATCTCACCGGATCTCAGGTCTGATACATTTTTGTGTAACTGGCGAGAATCATCCAGTTAGCAGATCAATGTTTTGAAAAATAAAATCGCAAAAATACAAAACAACTTTAGCTAAATAAAATAAGCAACACCCCACTTCCTCTTTCGCGATTGAATGACGAACTGCAATAGATTGGGTGACGTATGATAATATGTGTTGCACCCTACAACAGTTCTACAATGTATATCCGTTGCACACTCTTATGGCTGTAAATCTGAATGGAATACAGTTGTGTAATAATGAGCCTGAAAATTACAAAAAATGTTGCCCCTCAAACGACGAAACGCCAAAAAACTACACCAAGCTCAGAAGATGAAGAAAGGGATCTAAACAGTGTGAGTAAAGATTATAAATTTGATAGTATCGTTACGAAAAAATCTATGAACATAGGGATTCTAGTGGACAGAAGGCTGTGTTAAAAATAAATGAAGCTTCACTAAAAGACACATCAGTAACAGTAAAGTAAATCCTTGATGGTATGGAACACCCGACAGTCCTATTTCTTGATTTGAAGGCTTTTATGGATAAACTATACATACTGTACCATGCATCACCAAAAAATGCCAGAGAATTAAAAAAGTTGTGCAGCATTGCTGGAAACGGAAGTGTTGAGGATCAGACACAGTCTTGGTAGCAGGTGGGTTGCATCTAGCTTCGGGCTGTTAGAGCAGTGTGGGAGAGTTGTTTTGTGTGAACATTTACAAAAGGCACAAGAAGATCATAGAAGAGATTTGAAAGACAGAAGTGTTTATGTTGGTTTATGGAAATGCATCAGAGCTGTGGAATCTTGGCCTAATGTGTGATGCTCTACAAGAACTGTCTGAACTTTCTCTTGAATTTCAATCACAAGACATTAATCTCTACAGTGCACACAAATCTATTTCCCGGCAAATTAAAGTATTTGAAAACAGGGCAGACAAACCAGGTCCTTTCACAACTACAGCACTACAGGCTGCCAAAGATCTCCAATTTAAAGGCGTTGAATTACATGCAGGGAGGCAAAAATGTAGCATAGCGATAAACCAGGCTAAATTTTATCACAGTTTGCAGAACAATGTAAAGCAAAGACTGATGAGTGATGCTGATGAAGACATCCCGAATTGTGTAAAAGTGCAGTATCCATGCAACTGGAAGTACAGACTCTGTGTACAAGGCTTCAGCTCAATGGCAGACCGATCATTCGACAATTTCATGAATTCAATTTGTGAATTCTTAAGTGAAGGGAAGGATGCCCAAATGCCTCCAGCATTAATAACGTTGCAGAGGATTGTGGATTTGATTCCTGTTTCATCACGTGAATGAACTTGATTGTCTCGTCAATAAGGACCACACTGTTAACAAAAAAAGTGTCTTCCCTCCTCTTTATCCGACTGGTGGGCCCGCCACTGGCACTGTTCAAACCTGAAGAATATGTCAAAACTTGGCTAGGCAAAGGTCGGCATGCAGCTACCGACACCAACAGCAAGTCACGAAACCCTGATCCAGAACCAGAAGATATGAAGCATATAATTAACATCGTCATGTGGCATCTCAAGGAGACTGTATTTATTACAATCTGCAAATAAACAAACCTCATAAAAACTGCACTTGATTGATTCATTTCTTTTTACACTCAGTGAATGCCACTAAAGTCCAATGACTTCTCGTACTCTTAGCTTTTTAATTTGCTTCAAATAAAACAAACCCACCGCTATAGTGATTATCTCTAATGCAGTTTGGAGTGGAGGAAGGCTTTGTCTTGGGAAAGTGTTTAAATATCAGTAATTGTAATTTAACAATAACAGGACCATTCTGGTATACCCAAGGGTCATCACAATGGAAAGATTTCCAAGTTTTTGCAACATGTAATTGCAATTTTTGGAAATTATTAGGCTGCTGTAATACATATTACAACATTAATAATTACAAGGAAATTGCTATGAAAACATATTCTAACTCATGAACTGTACTTCAAACTGCTTATCTCTTATTGGAACATGTATAAAACAGCTATAAAAATATGTGAACAAAATTATAATACTCTTTCGCATTAAATTGAAAATGAGATTCAACACTTGCCGTTCTAATTCCTATTACGATTAAAAATGTATAAGCGACTTGCCTTTCAAATGTGCACACATATGCACATTGAGCTAAATGTTCTTATATGCTAAGAATTCTTGCACTGTGCAAACAAAATCAGCCATACATTTGTGCCTCTGTCAGCAGAGAAGCTGTAATGATTAATGCATCTTGTATCAGCTCAGGCTGGGGACATGTGTGCAGAGAATGCTTTGCACATGCCCAAGTCTGTGTGTCATCTTTCATCTGGTAATTGAATTCTTCAATGATGAATATCTTTAAAGTGGCTTCTTAACCAACAGTGCACCCCCATCAACAAAAAATCCAATTTCCAGAGCATGGGCCACATATTTGGATCCTGTGCTGGATTCTACGGTAACACAATGACTTACACGTTTTCTAGAATTGTGCAACTACGTTGACAGGAGGCACCAACAGTGATTACGCATATATAGCACTTGGATAAATGACATTCAGATACACGTCAGTTGCGCTTTCGCGTCCTTCTATTAAAAACTAATCAATTCCCATTTTATATATATATGCAACAAATGAATGCACTTACCCGTCACGCGCGATTTTCAACTCCGTCACCAGTTTTCTGATACAAAGCCCATCTCTTCAATGTTACAATTTATTTGATTATCCGTCACCGTCCGCATTTTTTTTTGGTTTGTTTGGGGTTTTTTTCACATGCGCAAATCAGTCTATTGTCTATGTCTACTGCGCAGTTAAATTTTAATTTTGCCAATAAAGCCTTTTTTGAATTTGAATTTGACATTGTATCTTTTTTGTGTGCCCTGAAAAACGAGGATTGGAACAGGCCAAAATGAAATAACCAGATATGTGTCACACTCTTTAAACCGTCACTGAAGTCAAAATTTTACAGGGTCGGATATGTAAGTGCTGACTGGATCGATCGATCAATCAATCAATCGAGAGAGAGAGATTAGGTCAGGCAGGCAGTTACATTGTCTTTATGCAGAACTGAAAGTTCAGTCAAACCTATAGAGCAGGACCTCCTGTGTAAAGTTAAATTCCCTATTTATTACAATGTTAGCCCCTCAAGTGGCCATTCTTAGCATGTTTAACTGTATTGAATAAGAATGCATAAAAAAACAAACATGGTTTAAAAAGCTGTGGGAAAACACCATTCTTGCACAATGCTGTAGACAGACATTGATAGCGAGACGTTATAGTCTAAGTGTGTGTTTGTGTGCAGGGAAAAAGGTAAACTCATTTTCATAATACAGAATGCAACAAAGTCTGTGTAGATGCCTTTTAAATGCATGAAAAGCAACGGAAGTAGGCTGAGGCATCCTGTCTCCATGCCAGATTAAAGCAGTTTCATCAGGGGGTTGATGTAATTTGTAAAGCTTGCTTCGCTGCTTTTGTGCTCAGGTTGGTTTAATGAAGCCAGCATCGTTTTCATTCAGTCCTCTCTTTGGATATGCTCCTGATTGGCGTACAGTGTCTGCAAAGAACAAAATGTTTCTGACAAAAGGAAGGTTAAAGTCTTGTTTAAAGTGGCTGAGCTGTGTTTTTATGAAAGACACAAGTGAATGAAGTCTCAGCTAAAAGATATTGGAGCCTTCTTCAAGCTACACACCGAGCAAAGTATTATAACCCGCAGCTAAAACTAAACGCTGACAAACGAAGACTGTAATTGAAGTTCAGACTACAGCGGCAGTAGCAAACTGGGAGAAAGTCTTTGTATTGAATGGGTCTGAGATACCACACACTGGGAAAGCCATGCTGGGAACAGCTATGAATAGAACAGAACTAAATAAATCTACTGTAGCTAGCAGCAGGTAATAAGTAGAAAAGAGTTGCAGCTGAGAAGACTAAACAGACTGGTAGACCTTTGTGCTGTATTGCAAACTGTTTTCACATGACAAAGATGCACTGAATAATATTCAGTGTAAAATATGTAGTGCGATAGAAGAGGCTAAAGAAGAAGACTAGGTTCTAGTTGAGGAGGGTACCTTTTTATAGTAAGCACCTCAGAGAGAATCAGCGTTTCAAATTAATATTAAACAGATGAAGACACCTCATCAAAAGGACAACAACTTGAACACTAAATTGACCAACCCATGGTAAACTGAACCACAAAATTCCACAGTGTCCCATGAGCATGCAGAAAAACACGGTGATGTGTGTCTACTGGTCATTCTTGTTTACTTTTTGTCTAATGAACCACAAAAAGATATGCCACTTAGCAGAAAACATCGGCTCCAGTGAATTGTGTCCATTATTATTTATTGTTTTTACCATCTGTAATAAACGGCTGAGCATTAGACTGCCCTTTTCCAACAGTGTGTGTGAGTGTGTGTGTGTTTTTTTTTTAACTGTTCAATATTGTAGTTGAACTGTTTTGTTAAACTAAAAGAAAAATATAAACAGTGTAGTGATAATTAATTAACCGGTTGCCAGGGAAATAAGTGAATATGAATTCCTTTAAGCTAGCAATGGCATTATTTAACTACATGTAAGAAGATGTGTACAATGTGTTATCAAAGGCTCCATTCTAATAGCAATCATGTATTTAATAAGGACAATAACAGAATAACAAACAATTTGAAACTGATGATAAAATGTGTGTTACCTACTTATGTCAAATAATATAATTTTAGAATAGGAACATTTTGTTTCACGAAGTAAACAATATATTATCGGAGAGCAAAGTGACATTAAAGCATCATTTTACTGCAAAATCCTCACAGAGAGAAAGAACACATTTTTTATGCCACATTATTGTGTAGTTGGATATAGCAAGCAGTGTATCCATTTTTTATTGTATTATATTTCTACAGGTCACTATAAATACCATGTTCATTTTTCATGTCATGTCAGTGACGTCAATCCTGGTTAAAGGCTTCTCCAAGCCCTCACTCTCTCACAGCTTCCATTTCCCTCCTTTCACTGCATTGAGATATATGTGAACCGCCCCCCACACATATACAGAGCAATTAGAGCCTGTTCAATGCATTGAAATCCCACTAATATATACAATTGTGCTCATTAAAGCAGCAAGTGCCAAGATCTGCCCAAGCCCAATAGCAGTCTGATGCCAGGTTAAAGTATGATTTTGGCAAATATGGATTACACTATTAGAAAGGTGTACATTTAGCGGCACAACTAATTAGAAAATCACTCAAACTACTTGCTACCCAGAATGGCTGGGTAGTCAGGCTACAAAAAAAAACTGAAGAAGCATGCAGACAGCCCCAGTGCACTGCTCTGATAAAGCAGGCATTAACCATGTGCTTTAAAAGAGCTTTCTCTGCTGCACTCATGATAAAGCTGAAGAGCACTGCATGAAGTAAATGTAAGTGTCCTACAGCAAACAATTATGTAACAGTAAAGTGGGTTTCAACACTAGCTTAACTCACTTTTAATGCGAATTGATGAACAGTTTCGGGAGTGGTTTGAGAAAGCTGATAGGGCTCAAATTATTTGTTACTTTTTGTTGAAGGAACTCTTGAGAGTCTTGGACTGTCATTGTGATGGGAGAAAACCAGAAAGAACTGCTGGATGACTCCTCTCACTATCAGAACAAGCAGCCCTAATCCGTTAGATGCTGCTTCAAGCCACTGTTCCTGTTTGTATTCTTACCAACTGCACAGTATCAAAAGCTAGAAAAAAAAAGCTCTTTCCAGTAGTGCTATTGACATTCTTCTGCCGCTACCAATACGTTTGGTACACATCATTAAACATCAGGGCCATTGCACTGGTCTGGTTAGCCTCCCCTGGGAGACCCCAGTCAAAAACCAATAGCACTATAGGCCGTCTGCAAAGAAGAAATCTCTGTAAAAGCTGGGTTTGGATTTGCTGTTGGATTGAGGCTGACCACATTTGTTAGCTTGTTTCTTTCTCCAAGTCTAGATCAGCAGAAACCACTTCACACTATTGATTAATTTTAATACCTTCCTTGTCCCTGAAGACATTTATTTAATTAGAAATCGACTTTGGGTAGATTTTAAATGCTAAAGGAGAGACTGGGGTTTTTAAGTATAGACAGAAATGGGTAAGAGGGGTTTCTAAATACAGGAGGGCCATACGAATGTCAGCAGTTTCAGGAAGGGCAGCGTTATAGCAGCTTGAGTTAGGGTGTCAAGGCAAAGCAACAGACATCAAAGTATGATACTGTAATTGATTATTACAGCTCCAAATCACAGCACAGTGCCAATGTCAGACAAACAGATGCCAACGTGCACTACTATACCAGGAATACGTTTAGTATGATGTACATCTGATTGTGGGTTCGTCGGTTGTTTGGCCATCCTCATTCATGGAATAACTACTCCATGGATCATTTTCAGAACAGTCCTCAGTGTTGAAAATGGAATATACAAATTCCTGCTGTTGATAAGGGGTTTGCCTTTGACTGAAATTGGAACTGCTGAATGATCTAACAAGCATGTCTCTCTGGCTTGCGTAATGCATGATATTCTTGACCCCAATTTGCTTTCCAGTGCTTTAAGGATTAGAAATGCTTTTCTTGGGCTTCTCTGTTCTTTGTGTCTCAGTATGTGCGCTAGAATCTTTACTACCAGGTAGTAATTATATATGCTTACAGGTTTAAAAAGTAAACATGTATTTAAAGGAACATTTCCCCTGGCAACAGCCTAAGGGGCTTTCCATGCACAAACACCAACTGTCCAGAACTGTCCAATACAACAGCAAACTCAAAGTTTCCTCCTAGACCATTCTTACAAACTGAAACCATGCATTATGTTGCTTGTCGTAAATTAAAGCATGAAGACCAAACACCTGTTTGGGCTTGGGCTGTTTCTGTGCTTTTTGTTTCCAATTAGATCACCTAAGGAACAAAAACAATGCAGCTCCATGGCAACATTTTAACAAGGCTAATAATTGAATAAATACACATTTTTACAAGCAGCTTCTATGCATTATAGAACACTCCAAGTGTGTGAACATTCTAGCTTCTAAAGAATATCTCTGATGTTGGCTCTTACATCTAATAATGTTTAAAGCATACAATACTGGCTCTTGTAATATAATACAGGAAATAACTTGTGTTGCCTCTGACTGAGATGAATAACCTTGAAACCTCTGATGCATAAATGAAACAATCCATTGACTCAGCAAGTACCCCTATTAGAGATGTCTTTACTGGCTATGGACAAACCACCTCTTCTATCCCTATTTGAAAACATGTAGGTGAGCTTTTTGTTTTAGGAGACTAGGGCCAACCTGGCCTAAAACCCACAAATACAAACAAATTCAAATGCAACAATTAGAAACCTGTTTCAATATCAAATTGCAGAAGCAAATGATTTATGATGAGCACTACAACATATTCTTATAGAGAATCGTAATACATAATTCATTCAGAAATAATGATTTCAGACTCAATATTCAGAGTAATGAGAGTACAATTATATAGGCATCTCAGTAAAGTAATTAATTTTCACACTGACAATTTTGCTGATGGAGTGCTTGGAAGTAGCATTCAACGCTTTTGCATGGTCTTTCAATAGAATATTTAGGTGAAAGCAAAAATGTCCTACAGTATATAAAAATTGATGATATTGATTTAATATGTACAGTCACAATGCAAATGGAATCTAAACTAAAATTCATAATGGTCAGACTTTTATAGATTAAAAACAAAAACCAACCTTAATGATTTTGCAGGTTTTATACAAATACATAAATACAGTACTTATGAAGCATATTTGCTAGCATCACTACATATTACTGCATTTTTTAACCAAGAGGTGTACTGTCAGACATTTACAGCAATAAAAAATATTTGTATTGTGTTTTCTGCAAGATAATTTGATGTTTCTCCATCCATTAATAAGGAACTTCATACTGGTATATATAAATATTTACTTTAATCACATTTTCAATAGGGGTTTGAAACCACACATGGGCTGATTTAAAAATCTTTATTTAATTCTGTTTTTACTTGGATTGTTCTTCCCTTTTGAACATGGTAATCATATTTGCATATGATAATCACAATCACACCTTAGAATCAATAGAAAGAGCCACATTTGTTCATTCGATGATTCGCCACATTCACTGTGAGCAATTTTCCAGCCGTGTCTATTAATATCAGCAAATCATATTCTGTAGACAGTAATTTATTGAACATGTCGGGTACATGTCAAGAAGTTAAATTGAGGCATTCTACACATGCCTGGGTTGACCTGTATGGTCATATGTAATATCTCACTGCCTGTGACAACTGTCCCTAATGCAGGTAAATACAAACAAGCATTATCTATGACCTCTGTAGTTACAGATCGGCTTGCACCTGGTTACGTATTCAGTAAGTAGTAAACAATGTGGTGTCTAGGAGGCATTGAGAGTCTATTGGTGTCTATTTGGCCTCCAAGCCATGGAACTAAGACACACAAACCACTGCATTCCTGAGAGAGGAGTAAAGTGGGTTCTTATCTTTCTTTAGGGCTATGCTAACGACCTCCCAGCGTGTTCAGACCTGACTTCATTAATGTCATTTAAGATCATTAATGATAAAATACATTTAGCAATAAAGATCACAAGAGAAATGATGACGTCTCTTGCCGCAAGTTTACTCTTTATGCAGTCACTCAGTGGGTGCAGCCCATTTAAATTCTGTATGATTATAGTGACTTCAATAGTTCTTTATAGAAAAATAAATATTAAAGGCTAGCTTTGTTCTTTTCCACACTGGGAAGAGTGTCCCTTTGACTTCCATTCCAGTAACACAGTCAAATAAAAATAAAATAAATAAATAAAATAAAAAAGATTATCGCTGGTATGTACCTTAGTGCTTTGGAGCACTAAGGTACATACCAGCTTCCCAGTTGAGATTTTATTTGACTAACAAAACAGAAAACAGGAATAAGAAAGGGAGCAACCTAATATTCTGAATTCCTGGGGAATTAATCTGCTAGGAAAAGGATCCACATGAAACTTATGTTAGGTTGAAAATATTTTGGTATGGTCACATGGTTTATTTTGGGTGTCAGTATTTTTAAGTACTATAAAATGGAGAAGGCTTTAACAAAATAGTCTGAAATAGTTCTGAACATATATACTATTCTATATCTAATGCTGACATGCATTAGCCATTAAAGGGGATATGCAGATACTCTAAGGCAGATTAACTTTCACTGATCAGGTATAAAAGGAACTGGAGACACGCTGACCTTTCTAATTTAATTAAACTGATACGAAGGAGAATATGATTTGATAATTACAAGGCCAGGGCCAGGAGAGGTAAGAGTCTTCATACAGATTCAACCAAAAGAATTGGAGCTACTGCCAGTGAACTTTTGATCCAGTCTGTGAATCGAAAAACTGTTACATTTACAGGCGAACTGGGATAATGCAGCTATTGGGTTTCGGATATCAAAATTAATGAGTAGATTAAATTATGTGTTGTTTTTTTTTTTAGATCACAGCAAACTGATAAAGACTCCAGGATATCAGAATGCAGCATTTAGAATCTTTATTCTGAGACACTTTAGTAAGCTGTAAATATTGATTTAACACAAATCAAAGCCTCTCTATACCTCATGTTGGTTGTCTTACCTATTGTAGCCTTTGAAAAAAAAAAAAAAAGTCATAATATACATCAAAGGTTGCTATCTAACTGTGGTTCACTGTGCTTTGTAAATTGTTTGTAAATTGTTTTTAAATGCACTCTATTTGTTTTCTTTCTCTCTACAAGAAAATAAAAACAAAATCGGTGCTGTTAAATCTTTTTGCCCTTTATTGCAAGTGAAGTCTTTTTTCTGACATAAATTAAGTTCCAGTTCCTTCCTGTTTTCATCAGCGAAATCATAACATTATACCTCTAGCCACAACACTGTGCCCTAGATCCAGCACAACCCCACAGTGCCAAGCACTGTGCTCTGAAATCCTACTCACAATCCCTCAATCCTCTACTCCTGAACAGCATATCACCATCTACCAAGGCCAGTGCTCTCATCCTGTCTCGGTACATTCAGATATCTGGCACTTAGATAATAATTAAAACTCTACACGCAGTACAGCGTGTACTTGAATCTATAGAAAACAAGGAGAACACTGAAAGTATAAAGCGAAAGCCAGATGATTTGGTATATAACACAGTGATTAAATCATAATGAACAGATATATAAAAGTCATACACCACAGCTTTGGCACATCTATTCTATTGCCTGGGGTCGCTCAGTTAGTTTGTTGCTTGTATGCATTGTGTTAAATGTTCTATTCCTATAGTGTTGTGCATTACATTTACTTATCTTTATGCTTTCCTTTATTGTGTATGTATATTTTTGGCAAGTATTGGATTTTATCCACATAACAGGGGTTTACCACCCCTGCTAACACAATAGTGCCACTGGGTCTTTATATTAGCAAAGTTGAAGACAAGTGTATTTACCCAACTACCACCACCCACGACTTCCTAGAGCACCTGTCATTATACAGAGACCAAGCTATGCTTAGTTTTGATGACAGGCAGTTGACATGGCAACAAACAGCCTGTTTTTGTTCTTGAATGTTAGGAAGTCTTTTGAGATTCCAAACTGCCACTAGTGTCTCTCAATGCACATGTACAGCTACACAATTGGCTATGTGCAGCTCATTTCACTAGTCATTTTACAAATCCATACAACGTGTTGTATTTGTAGAAACTGGAATGTCGCACTCATTTGTGAGTTAGGACTAAAAGCACAACTGCAAGTCATCCCTGGTGCATTCAAATACTACCAATTTAGTATCTACATTTAGCCCGACAGGCGTTTTAGTAAAGTATACTCGAGAGAGAGAAAGGGATATCTGGGTATGACCTCGATCTACTTGCAGAGCTGTGAGATCTGAAGGTAATAAAATTAGGTTACGTTTCAAGCAGCTTCGTGACAAACGCATACATTTTAATTATAGGTTTGTCTACAACATTGGTACAGTCTAATTTAATTCAGTATAGAGAAAAAATCACATGTTAACCCTGCTCATGGAAATCGGATTCAAATGTCTGCAACCACATAATATATATATATATATATATATATATATATATATATATATATATATATATATATATATATATATAAACCCATGGGATGGCACCATCAGAAGGACACAATGCATAAACAATAGATAAATAAAACAAAAGCAAAACCCAAATCATTACAAAGTATGCAGAAAGTCTACGGACACTGCAGTATGAAATGTGTTGACATATCAGCCTTCTTGTTAAAAGTATGTTCAAGGTCATCATCAAGTAATCAAAGCCCACAATCAAATAAACATATATGCAATTAACACAAAGCAGGCGAGCTAGAACTATCGTTGTCAGAAGAGGAACGTTTAAACCGCAGTCCTCTGCGTTCACTTGAAGACAATCAAGTAAGAGTCCGCTCCGCTGGCTTGCACATTCGTTTTTTTTTGTGTGTGTTTGTTTGTTTTTTATATAAACCACCTCAAACATACTGTATCTGGGTTCTGTCTCATGCAATCTTAAATCTCCAAAAGGAAATTAGTTAAATGTAGCTTTTCAGACCAGACCAGACCAGCATGCAATGGAATGGATGGATCTTGCATAGATTCGAATTTAGAATTGACTTTTACGTGCAGCTTGCAACCACACATCCATGGTTTACGAGAAGTCTGGTCCCCCTCAAATAAATAATGCTAAAGTTTGGTCCATATCCCATCATTCAACGGTAATATTGAACATGTCAGTCTTTCATATTAGTTGATTATGTATATTCGAAAAGTTAAACGGAATAATTCCACAATGTATTCTGCATATTTTATGCTGACATGCAAGTCTTCAAGAGTTAGAGAGGAGAGGTGGGGATTTTGCTACCTTCTGCTGTTCGTTACAGTTTTCAGTGCCCAAAACGAGTTTTGTCCTCCAATTATAAATACCCTTTGTTTTGTGCTGTTTTGGGAGATTAAAATGTTTAAATTATAAATCATTTAAGCTTAATTCAAGACAGATAGCAGATTATTATTATTATTATTATTATTATTATTATTATTATTATTATTAATAATAACAATAACAATAAATGTGTTTATTTAGTTAAATCGCTTAAGCGAGGTTTTAATTAAACTAGTAAATAGTTATTTCAATGAAGATCGTGTACTAGGGATTCGTATGGAGTAGATTTTGTTTGTATCGAAAATTACCAAGTAATACTGGATTTTCTTTTTTCTCCCTGCATAGTGCGTTTTCAAAATTATGATGGGTTTATATCAGTGTAACATTATTTTCTTACCCTCCGTGGCCAGGACAGGTTGCAATAAAAATAAAACCATTCCAATTGTCATCAGACACTTTGTGATCATTCCGAGAAGGGCAGGTGTCTTCCAGTTCTTCTGAAACGTGCACCCTGTGTCGGTAACAGCTATCCACAATCCATAGGCTCTGTCCACTCCATAGAAACCCGCGATGCAAAAATAGTTATGTGCACGCTTCAAATTAAAAGCCATTTGTGTATCCAAAACAGATATTGCCTCTGTTGTCCTGTAAAATGCATTTGATGGACATAAAATTAAAGATGGACAGAAAATTAAATCAATCAGTTCCTCCTAGCTGGCATGCATTTAAGCAGTGCTATGGAAAAAGCTAGATCTGTATACCATCTACATCATTTTGCCTCTGCAGGAGGAGGGTTCATTATTATTGGATGTAATATTGAGAAACGCTGCTCAGTTTTTGTTTTTAACCAGGTTTCCGTCACCAAAGGTGTGGTCAGCGGCGTCCCTAGTTGCTGTGGGATGCAAGTGTTATTGCAGTTAAGAACGTCATTTCATTAAAAAAAAAAACAAAAAAAAAAACGTACTGGGCTCAAAGGTTGAATGCGAAAAATAAGAGTGGTGTCAGGTATCGTTTCTGCAAGAAAGTATGATAAGGCGACCTCTGGTGGAATGTGATCTGCTACTGCACTTAATTAGACTTTACCACATGGGCTACCAAAGAAACCAAAAGGCTAGGAAAATCAACACTGTAGTTAACTTGGTCATCGGAATGTCAGCTATAACTGCATAATCAGCTTGTCTTGTCGCAGCTCTGTTCTTTTTCTGGATTGTTTAAAACACTGTCAATACCTGAACTGTCTCATGCACCACATACATTTTACAGACCTCAGTTTCTATGATTGTTCCAGAAATGATGATTATGTTTAACAAATTAATCTTTTCTGTCGATGGCTTATTGTTTTTACTGGATAAAAGCACAACATGTAGACATTTGAAGAGAAAGAAGTTGGGATTCAACTGTGTTTCATAAATGTTGGAATATTGTATCTTCACTTTACCTTCAACGTGATTATAAACGTCTTAAACGATTAATGTCTTAAAAAAATGTGTTGGTTGTGTATTCTTTACTTGCATAATCACTTTGAAACACTTTAAGGTGTGCTTGTGTTCAAGATAAAATCAAGATTTAGTATTTTCCATGAACAGCATGTACAGTACTGTGCAAAAGTTTTAGGCAGGTGTGAAAAAATGCTGTAAAGTAAGAATGCTTTCAAAAATAGACATGTTAATTGATTATATTTATCAATTAACTAAATGCAAAGTGAGTGAACAGAAGAAAAATCTAAATCAAATCCATATTTGGTGTGACCACCCTTTGCCTTCAAAACAGCATCAATTCTTCTAGGTACACTTGCACAAAGTCAGGGATTTTGTAGGCATATAGTCAGGTGTATGATTAAACAATTATACCAAACAGGTGCTAATGATCATCAATTCAATATGTAGGTTGAAACACAATCATTAACTGAAACAGAAACAGCTGTGTAGGAGGAATAAAACTGGGTGAGGAACAGCCAAACTCACCTAACAAGGTGAGGTTGCTGAAGACAGTTTACTGTCAAAAGTCATACACCATGGCAAGACTGAGCACAGCAACAAGACACAAGGTAGTTATACTGCATCAGCAAGGTCTCTCCCAGGCAGAAATGTCAAGGCAGACAGGGGTTTCCAGATGTGCTATCCAAGCTCTTTTGAAGAAGCACAAAGAAACGGGCAACGTTGAGGACCGTAGATGCAGTGGTCGGCCAAGGAAACTTACTGCAGCAGATGAAAGACACATCATGCTTACTTCCCTTCGCAATCGGAAGATGTCCAGCAGTGCCATCAGCTCAGAACTGGCAGAAAACAGTGGGACCCTGGTACACCCATCTACTGTCCGGAGAAGTCTGGTCAGAAGTGGCCTTCATGGAAGACTTGCAGCCAAAAGCCATACCTCCAACGTGGAAACAAGGCCAAGCGACTCAACTATGCACGAAAACACAGGAACTGGGGTGCAGAAAAATGGCAGCAGGTGCTCTGGACTGATGAGTCAAAATTTGAAATATTTGGCTGTAGTAGAAGGCAGTTTGTTCGGCGAAGGGCTGGAGAGCGTACACGAATGAGTGTCTGCAGGCAACAGTGAAGCATGGTGGAGGTTCCTTGCAAGTTTGGGGCTGCATTTCTGCAAATGGAGTTGGGGATTTGGTCAGAATTAATGGTCTCCTCAATGCTGAGAAGTACAGGCAGATACTTATCCATCATGCAATACCATCAGGGAGGCATCTGATTGGCTCCAAATTTATTCTGCAGCATGACAACGACCCCAAACATACAGCGAAAGTCATTAAGAACTATCTTCAGCGTAAAGAAGAACAAGGAGTCCTGGAAGTGATGGTATGGCCCCCACAGAGCCCTGATCTCAACATCATCGAGTCTGTCTGGGATTACATGAAGAGAGAGAGAAGCAACTGAGGCTGCCTAAATCCACAGAAGAACTGTGGTTAGTTCTCCAAGATGTTTGGGCCAACCTACCTGCCGAGTTCCTTCAAAAACTGTGTGCAAGTGTACCTAGAAGAATTGATGCTTGATGCTGTTTTGAAGGCAAAGGGTGGTCACACCAAATATTGATTTGATTTAGATTTTTCTTCTGTTCACTCACTTTGCATTTAGTTAATTGATAAATATAATCTATTAACATGTCTATTTTTGAAAGCATTCTTACTTTACAGCATTTTTTCACATCTGCCTAAAACTTTTGCACAGTACTGTATGTAGATGCATTTGCAAGATGTTCAGAATTGGAAGATGAAAATGTGATCTCGAGGCCTCTAAAAGCTAGTGACATTTCTCAATGTGAAACACTAATCATTTTTTCTCTCTCTCTAATATATATAAAAATTACACACACAAACTCAACCACTTGTTCATCAATAAAATAACATAACACATCATTTGCTGCAGCAATAGATATTTTAATTCAGAGTGAATGTTGACAATAATACACCATAAATTCTTATGTTGACACTCAAAATAGTCACCTGGAAAACCCGCTTTTTGTGACAAAGTACAGAAGGCTTGGTCACATTTAAAATCACTGAGAACTAGAGAGAAATACTATCGCAAACTGTAAGAGACATTACATCCATAAACATTTTCCCAGTCCTTATATTGTAAATATTGCACAGTGCAATTGCTACATGGCAAACTAGTGTAGCATAAAATCAAAAGCAAAAAACATTAAAATTAAAAGCGCCACAAAATCTACAAATATTAAAACAGTAACAGCTCAAACTTACTAAAACCAAGCCTACATTGCTGTGTAACTCTAAACAGTTCTGTAACTTGCAGTGTGAATTAACTTGTGATAAAATGATCATGAAACACATAATTAGACGCAATCAAAACAAGCAATTAGGACCTAGATTAATACAGTAGCACATTTGATTAATACAAAGACCCTGAATAAAACGTAAGCATCTCTGAAGGTATACCACCAAACCAGATATAAAATAATCAGCCAAACAAAATGTAATATTTTATATGGAAGTTAAAAACTGCAGTGTTTGGTTTGTTTTTTATTATTATTTATTTTTTACAATTCTTTCAAAATAGAAAATGTTAAAAACATCGATTTTTCAAATGGCGAAATTGGTAGATTAAGTGGAGTTGTCTGTGCAAACTGATTTCATGAATTTTAACCAAAATAAATACATTTAGCTAGCATGGACATTTTGTGCAGGCATATTTGCTGGTAAGTTATATTACACAGGGATTGAAATACTGTTAACTGTACATGCACATTGGAACAGGCTGGAAGAAAATACATACACACCTGCCTGATTCAATGCATTTTTATATATAAATCCACTACCATAAGACCTCTGTGCACTAGTGCTGTTAAACTGTTTCCATGATGCCAACTACCGCTCTGGCCCCTTTGTTGCAGTGTGAAGTACAGTAAATATTTAATGCTCAAAGTCTGGCATTTTGATGAAATGTATTTACTAAAAATCTATTCTCTAAGTTCATGGCTATTTTTCAATGGCGAAATAAAATAATGAATTATATATATATTATATAGGATTCATTTGTCCATGAGCTCCCCTGATGCAATATGCTGATGGTTAAATCCCTGTGTTGATGCAACCCCAAGGAGGAAGGTGCTACAGTATGTGACGGCAGCCACTATTATGTGCATGGTAAGTGGCATGACCCAATCCGGGAATTGTTTGCACATCAGTATTTCGATCCCTGGTACAACTATGAAGGAACACGATAAAGCAATTTTTGGTCAAGCTACCACATCAAGTGGCTATATACACATTACCATTCATTTTATTGCATTACTCTCTTATAACCCTACATTGAGCTCCACAACACCCCGCTGTCATCCGGGAGAATAGGCAAGCAGAGCTTCAATTTTTTGAACCCCTGATGTCAGCACAGCTCCTCAAGGCACAAACACAGTGTGAAATAGCACTGTCCTCACTAATAAGGAACTGCAGTGGTCAAGAGGGCTTCTCAAAAAAGTTGGGTATATAAAAGCAAAATTAGGACTCTCAATTTGATTTTCTTAGCTACCACCGAAGAGACACTCCAGACGATGTAGCACAAAATTGCCACTGAACTGTTTAAAAGGACAGATAGCCATGTTGAATGTCTTCCGACACTTTCTTAATTTCTGTGTTAAAACACATGAGAAAAAATATTTTAGGGATAGAAACAAATTGCAAACAAAATGTCACGGACAATGGTTTGAACAGAACACTGCAATTTCAGTTCCAAGTAGAAAAAAGCCCCCCAGCCCTTCCCAGATTAGCTTATTGACAGTTATACAAGTGCTGTTTAGTGGCATATTAAAACATATGTGATCATGCCTAGCCTTTTTTTTTTTTTTTTTTTACAACTTTGTACTATAAATTTCAGTTACAGTACTCTGTTGCAAAACTGCATGTTAGTACACAATTGCTTTACTGAAAAAAAGTTAAGTCAAATCTGCAAGCTACAGCTCAACATGTCTACACAATGCTAATATGATAACATTACAAAAATTAAGTTACATCAAGACATCCATTTATATGCAGTGATGAGCTCAAAGTTAATGAAGATAAATACTGATGCAAAAAAAATTAAAATACACACACCCCAAAAATATAACAAATGCAACTAACTTCCATCATTTGCAATACAGTAGTCACAATGACACTCCAAACATTAAAGCAAAAATTAAATTAAAAAAACCACTTCTATTTCAGGTAATTAGACTTACAGAAAGAAGAACGCTAAGAAAGTACTAAGTAAATCACCTAATTTCACAGCTATTTGAAGTGGCAATAATTATATAGCAGCTTATCTATGATACATTCAAGATAAATGATACAAAGTATTCGCCCAAGAGTTTAAACATAGCCTTAACCTCTTTAATTAATACTTTTTTTTATTATTATTTTTTTATTTTTTTATTTACCCCATCACTATAACTATAGTATACTTGATGTCTATGCAAAGAAAATAGCTACCTTGCTCAGGAAATGGATGACAAAGTCTTTGGTGCTGCAAAAGCAACTTGACGCACATACCAGCAAACAAAAAAACATGAAAAAAACACACAGCATATATTTTTCTCCCTGACGGAATGTATAAAATAAGCAGTCGACACCAACAAGCTTAAACAAATGGTATATTAAAGTAAAAACGGATAAAACCTATCACATGCATAAATGAGAAAATTGCACACAAAGAACTCGCACCTTGTCAAGCTTCAGTACTAAATATTCTATTACTATTTTATTTATATATATATATATATATATATATATATATATATATATATATATATATATATATATATATATATATATATATATATATATATATATAATCAATCAAATACTGCATGGTTTGCTCAAGCTAAGATGAATCCATATCATAAAAATCAATTAGCTATATTTGCATTGTTTCTTTATCTAGTCAAAGCCATGCCCACCACATTTCTAAATATTTCATAAAAACCATTAAAAATCAGCAAACATGAAAACAAATCAACACCTATTTAGATTGTACTGCAGTTTCATTAAAACAGTACAAATACTGTTAGTTAAGTGTATACTAAATAGAAATTGATTATCAAATTGTAAGCAATACCAACACTTACTCTTTACATTAGATCATTCGGAAAACCTGAACAGCAAAGACCTGCTACAGCAAAGCATGCTGTTCTTAGTAAAGGAAAAGCTCGCTACTCCTCAAACTTACCACGCCAAACCCAAAATAAGCTTTAGTCTCGCTCTCTCTATATCTATATAGATATACAATAACAATCAGCAGATTGGAATTTCAAGTGCTGCAGTCCATTACATTAATATAAGTAGTAACATTAACAACCTCAAATATTTAAGGCACTATGGGTGGGAACGATTTACAATGAGCTGAGATTCTTAGGACAACAACATTAAGAGCAACATCTAGGAAACTTTCCGTTTTGTTTTCGCCCATGCAAGGAGAACACATGCAGTGTGAAGAACAGCCTTTCAGATACGTGACTTGACATTTAAAACACCAAAAGACACAGGAAAATAAATAGATTACGAGTACGCTGTGCTGTGGACGCTCTGTTGCTCTTTACACTTGTATACTGAATGGCTTCACAAATGAAGATGTGTCTTGCACAAGTTAGAAGGCGATATATAAAAATAGTAGGAGAGAAACTAGGCTTCCAATCCCATAATTCAACTGTTAAAGAGTAACAAGTTCTGATGAGAAGTATATCAAATGTCAAAACACATTAAAAGTGAGTTTTCAATTATTTTTAAAGCTCAAAAGTTTAAATTGCACCCAAGTCTACATGATTCACAAAAATATTTTTTTTTTATTTTATCTGTTGTGCCATGGCTAGAATATATTAGAACACCATGTTTTTCTCTTAATCTTACCAAACCAAGCGCTTATATGCTAATGCAACCCGTGGAGGACTCAAATGTAAGGGTACTGGCTAAGTTTTGTTGGGCTTAAAGGGAAGCCGGTGTAGGCAGGTGAAGCTGTGATGTATGAATGAGCCGGGAATATTGGTTTGAACTGGTTCTGGTGGATGGTAGGGGAAGGCAGCAGGCGATGGTTGATGCCCACAGTTACTTGGTGAACAATGCCATTGGGATGGGAGATACTGTAGGTTGCCGGCTGCATTACAGGCCTTGTAGTACATGGTGAAGCCAAGATGTGGGCGACAGGAGCTGCAGTGCAAAGTGGCGGAGGGTAGGGTAAAATCGGTTGGCCCCCAAATTGAGTACTTCCAACCAGGTGAGGGTGAGCTGTACTGTGGCTGGGGCTCCCGTGAGGCAGCGTGAAGGTGTGGCCATGTATTGTGGGAGGGATATACGCTTGCTGTCTCCTGTGGCCGTAATTTCCATTCCATTCCTGATGGCAAGAACCATAGTGCTGAACCTGTTCAAGAACAATTCAGATTGGATTTGTGTTAAAATAAGTTGAATGACAAGATGTTAGTTTTTCCTTTTTGTTCTGACATGAGTGAATACATGATCCATCAATAAAAACGTTTTTCTTTTTTTTTTTAACTGAAATGAAAATGTATTATTAAAAAAGTAATGTGAAAAATAAACAGAGATACAACTCATTATTCATTAAACATGCTCTGACATTTCTTAATTGAAAAATAGTAAGTAATTATTATATAAATAATGATTACATATAGAAGATAAATCATTGCTGGAATACAACATACTTGTCCAAAGTTCATGTGCTGTTGTTGCTGGAATGCTGATGTCATTTTTTGCTGACGGTTAACTGCTGCGGAGTGGTGGTTTAATCTTGCAGGAGCGGAGCGGACCTTGAATAAGGACTGAGACGTGGTATCTAAGACTAAAAGTGGGGTCATATTAGTTGTGAAATTACACAATTTTATACAACTCATTACCTCTCTGTAGAAGTCATTTCTTGAACAGCAACCCTGACAATAAAAACAATCCTATCTACAGTTCATGTTTTTGCTACTTTTAAGAATTTAGAATGATCAACAAAGAATTCCCTTTGTTGATCATTAGGGTCAGAAAATGTCCGTATCTATGTAACACTTCCCTCCTGACGTGACAGAAAACAGTTTATTTACCTGTATTTGCCACCCGTTCATCAGCAGTTGGGTTATTGTTTTGCACTCTCATTGGCGGCACCACCATGGTGCGGACAGCGGGCTGGATGGTCTCTGCGTCCTGCGGAACTCTTGCTTCAGTGTTTTGGTTGGTATCTCCGAGAAACCGGCGCTCCATGAACGGACTATCGTTCTGTCCTGAAGAGTCAGATGCAGGGGAGCCGTCCACAGTGTCACAACCACTTTCTTGCTCATCATCAGACATGCTGGAACGTGCAAAGAAAAATAAATATAAAATAAATCTTTTCAGAATTTCTGTGTGTGCGTATGCCATTGTTCATTATATGAGGTTTAAGAATACTTTAACCCTTTGCAGTCCATTTATTAATTGTGCGTCAGGCTCGCCAGGTCTAATTTATTTTCACACGCGCAGTTAATTTTAGGCAGCTGTTTAAAAGTATTTTTTTTCCCACAGTCAAACGGGTTTAAATGGCCCTGCATATCAACAAAGCACTCACTAGGCATCTCCAGCCCCACCCCACCCTTTTGTTCGCTATCGCTTTCACACATGCTAACAAATAAATAATAATAACAATAATAATCGTACATACCGATCAATCATCTCCTGATGACTCGTTTTATCACCAAACTCCTCAATAATGCAATCCAAGTCATTATTTTATTACTATAACATCTCGAAAAAGCTCTGCAAATGTCCGTGATAGTCTCTGTGCGCTGATACAGTAACACCCAGCTTGTTTCCTTATGACCGCCCCTATCTGATGCCAGGGGCAAGTATGACTATTCATGAGATCGCCTTTTTTTTCTTTTTATCGGCTTGTCTCGGCTCCTGTCGCTCCCACTCGGCCATTGAATGGTTTTCTCGGCTTTTCCAGAGAAAACGCTTTTGCGTTTTTGCGTTTTTTTGATGATGTCGGACAGGGTCCGACAATGGACCTGATAGGAATAATTGCAATGTCGGACCCAGTCCGACAATGAACTGCAAAGGGTTAAGCATGATAAAGCAAAAACCTAATTCTAGAAACTCAGTGCTCTATATTAATTCTTGGGTGTTACTTCATCCCCCAGGTATAACTTTATGTTAAAGTTATACCTGGGGGATGTATTACCTGTACTGTAACACTTGAAATGTATTTGCTTACAATTGTAAGTCGCCCTGGATAAGGGCGTCTGCTAAGAAATAAATAATAATAATAATAATAATATGTCTTATTTTTAGTTTAAAAAACTGTTCCTAATGAAACCCTTTACCTGTTTGGCCTTTTACAGGGGGATGGACTGGACTGGGCAGAGTTTGATGAACTGGTGCTCAGGGTGCTGTCAGGACTGCTTAAAGAACACACACGGTCAATGTTCAGTGTGCTCTGACAGGCTTCACAATCCGGGCTGCCTTTACATCTAGAAACAAGAAGGGAATTCAATAAAATAACTTGCAACAAATATTGTGCATTTTCATTGCTTAAACTGTGTGTTTAATTCAGCGAGTGCTGTTGGTTTAATTGCAATTTAAGATTATGAAACAAAAGGCACATGCATAAATATTAGGGTCTGCACTGTGGTGGTACCGCAAAGCAGTTGCAACTGAGTGCATGAAGCCAAGTAAGCCAAATCCTAGCACAATAGGATCTTAATCTGTTAGTACCCAAATCTGATATATATATAGTTTTTTTATAACAAAGTATACAACTACCATGATACACAAATATATGTAATATAATGCATTACATGGTGGGAAGAAAGGGGTCCACCCAGCTGTTGGCTAAATACAATGCACTGAAAAAGACTTGAGATCCCAATACTCACTCTCCCAAAGAGTGTCTCTGTGCCACCTCCTCGTCATCTGTATCGCTGCTAATGGAAATGACGCTGACCACAGGACTTGGAGAGTCAGCAATGATGATAGTCCGACGTGGCTTGTTAGAGATGGCCAAGTCAGAGTCCTGCATGACCGACGCCTTGCAGCAGCTCCTATCCTCTCTCTGTGGGCTGCCATTGTTCTGCCTTTCTTCTATACAACTTTCTGCATTCTTTACATTGCCTGAAATCTTTGGAGACAGGCGTACCGAGTTCTGGGTATTGCTGTTATGGAAGAAATTGCTCCTGTAAAAAAGCAACACACATCTGTGGGAACCAGTCGAAGATGAAAAAATAAATGTGTCAAATCAGACATTGGGATCTTAACATTTACATACAAAATAAAGCAAAACGCACACAAGAATCAACAAAGAACTCAAACTTTATTTTAGATCGTTATGTCTATTGCGTCCTTACTTACCTGTTCTGGCAAGGTTTATTTCTTTTGTTAGTAGCTGAAGGTTGAGGCCATACAACATGGGCAATGCCTATACTTATTGGCTGGTGGGTGGGCATAGCAATTTGGTTGGTTAAAAGAGGTTGTGGCATCATGGAGTTATAATGGTTGCCATGGGGATGTACATTTCTGTAAGAAAGAAGAATGGTCAGGTTTCACTTTCAGATTTTTGCAACAATTACATTATTTTATATTTAAGTATTAATCATTTCTAGCATTTTATTTATTTATTTAAATAAACCACCACAAGACTACATACCCCCAGTCTCCTAGTCTCTGTGGACCCGCCACATTGTCGGATGTCAGTGCTGTTGTGGAGGGAGCCACAGGAGTTATTTGCTGCCAGGCTGGTACCAGTATTTGCCGAGTTCGATTGGACCATGTCTGCTGAAACATACAATACATTCAAGTCAGCCGTTTCCTTAAGCTCCATTATTATATCTGCATAGCAAATTATAATGTAATCTCTTTCACAACAACGACATGGTGAAAAAGATATACACTAACCTGAGTGATAACTCCTGGGCGAATCTGTAAGGGTTGTATTGCTGGGGCTTGCGTCACTAGCGGCACAGTATTTTCCATTCTGACAGCATATGCAGCAGGCTTGTTTGGGTTAGTGGGAATTCCCGCTAAAATGTGAACGACAACAGCTATATAAATATTGAAATAGTTAGTGTATACAATACCTTCGTAGAAATCTACAGCACACACATTGACTGAATCTTCAGTTTGGCACCTAAAAACTTAACACCCCCACATTACTTTGGTATGAAGTATCGAAGTTACATAGGTTAATTTTGTGCTGTAATTGAAGTTAGGGGTCATACATGTTTATCTATTTAATGTTATCAAAGCTTCTATAATCACCATTAAAATTATTATCTTCCTTATCTTAAATGTATTTCGGACAAAAACAAAAAACAGCATATTCCATCATACCTTGGATGGCCGGGGGACACAGGATCAATGTTTGCTGAAAAGAATCATTGCACCCAAACTGAGCAGTACCCGTCTGCAGCGACATCCCGCGGTGCATCACAGGTGGTGCTAAAGCCTGCAACAATCAAAAGAGGATGAGCATCAACAATGATTAAAAAAAACAAAAAAAAAAAAAAAAAAGCGGCTATTCATGCCACTTTAAAATGTATATTGTACAGTTTAGCCCGTGCAGCCTCCATAAAGTCTCATAACCAAAGGGAAAAAAAAAGTGTTAAATATATTCCCACTAGGTGGCATCACTGCTTCACCCACATGATTACATATAAATTGAAAAGCAAGTATATATTGACAACCTTTAAGAAACCTGCCTGTTGTAGGACCAATGCCTTACTAGGTTAATGTGTACTAATTCTTCAAGAAATCATGAAATAGGTTTAACCTAAACCATTTTTTAGGGGTAATGGTCAGATCTCAGACAATAATGCTTAGTCTCAGAAAAAGATAATAGTAAAAGACTAAAAAGGCATATAAAAAGGTCCAACTGGCAGGCAGCCCTACTCGTTTCATGACACATTATAAAAAAAATCAAATTAATTTAAATCCATGACTGATTACAATAGGCATGGTTGTCACAGTCATTTGGAGAAAATGATAAAGATGATTAAATAGTAAAACTACATTTTAAATAAAAATTTAAACAATGCTGTCTGATGATCAAGATATTAAGAGGCTATAGCTGTCACAGACAGATTGCCTTTATTTTATATGCTGGGCATATAATTAGTGTGGAGTTATTCTGGCGTATACCAACCGGACCAGAAATGCAGTAGCACTGCACACTGTTGAAGGAAAACAGTTACAAATACCTGTATCTGACTGCAATTGAGTGCTGCTACAGTGACGTCACTATGGTTTGTGACTTCCTCAAATCAGTGAAAAAAAAACACATATGTAGGAAGTGACCAAACAATTACATTACTAAGGAAGTGTTGGATGATAGCATGTTGCAGCTCTGTTTTTCTTTTTATCTTCATTGTAAAGAGTGGTATGTACAATTTTTTCAAAGAGTGAACAGAGGCATAGAGGAAGATGTAACTAGTCAAATGTTTTAGGCTCAGCTCTAACCACTAAACAGTATTTTACAAGCAAAATGAAACATGATCCCAATGCTTACTTGAGTGTGGACAGTGCCCATCTTATTAAAAGCCAGAGTCAGGTTTGCTGTATTGCTGGAGGTGACTGGTCTCATGAATGGTGTCTTGTTGCGATTGCTTAGATCGTATGTGTTTGACCGTATTCTGCAAACATCCATTACATGAAAACATGAATTGACACTAGGGGGGAAAAAAAAAAAAAACAAAAAAAAACAACATTAACATTTCTGTGTAGCACAATTCAAATGAAGAAAAAAAAAATCAATTAAAACATGAAAATAGAAACAGCAGCATAATACAATGTAACAATGGTTTTATAACCCCTCTCGCCCCCACCACTTTAAAGTAATGAAAATGAAACCACTATTTTTACTCACATAACAATTAGAAATGAGTAGTTGGCTCAAGGGAACCTTCATAGCCTTTCTTTAATTCCTTATACCTTATTAATTATAGTATGCAACTTGTCTTTAGCAATTGTGCAAAATCATCAGTTGGCAAAAAGGGTGAAGTTTCTAACTCCATAAGGAGAAATCTATTTTTTAATTTTTATTTTTTAACGCAACCATCTGTGCTTCCACTGGGTAGTTAGAGGAATCAAGCAGAAAACAAAAAACATTCTGAGCAAAAACTTGTAAACAGGCTGCAAACAGGATATCCAATTGCACAAATAAAATTATCCAGAAACCTACTGGTTGCTATGAGGAAAGTCTAAAAGGTGATGCATGGTGACAAAAGGGTGGATCATGCTCTCTGCCGGAGTCATTCTTTTATCTGCGTCAATCAACAACATTTTCTTCAACAAACTGACAAACTCTCTGCGGTCTGCCTTCTCTGCTAGCAAGTCACTTCCTTCTAAATCCATGACCATGTTCACCTGGCGAAAGAAGAAAATAATAATATTATTATTATTATTATTATTATTATTATTATTATTATTATTATTATTATTATTATTAGCAAGCAAGCAATCAATACCAGAGGTAGAAATAAACAAATCATGAAGTAAAATGGATCTGGCCAGTGGTTAAAGCAATGGCAATATCGGCAAGAAAGGGCTGTGGGTTCACTCCTATACAACATATAGTGTAACGCACTGTAGTAATTGCCAGCTTTCACTCAAAAAACACCCATAGCCATCTCTTCACTTACATGCGCAACATCATCCAAACAGCTGAAGATATACTTCCTGGCTTCTTTTGACTTCATCCCCGTCTCTGTCTCATGCTCCTCTGTTGTCTAAAGAAACATAAAAAGTTTAACAAGGGTAACTGGCCAGTTTCCTTGGAACAGTAAATCACAATAGTCTGAAGGGAACTGAGGGACATGTTATTATGAACTACTGTGCTTGGAATGGAACAGCTGTGGCTTAAAACCAAGCAGAATAATACGTTTGGTGATTCAATTCCAAGCGGCAGAAGCGGAGTGAAGATTTTTAATATTATAAGAAGGGCTTCTGTTTTTTAGTTTTTAGTTATTGTATTTTTCGGTTTTTATTTTTTAAGCTATTTTCGAGTTTTATGTAAATCGGTTTTTTTCGGGGCTTTCGTTTTTGATATACTGTATGAAATTAGTGTTTTCGGTTACTTTCCAAAATGCTTGAGAGTTTTTTTTTGTGTCAAAATATGTATAGTAGTAACTCAACAGTACTTGCACGCTTAAGTTGTACCTTCTTTCCTTTCTTTGCTGTCTTCCACAACAAAATCTCTATGGTCATGGGCACATTCTTCTGGGGTTTTTGTGTGGAGGCATTTTTGTATATTTCGCCACAATTCTGTTTTAAATTACCTGTATCTTAACTGTAATACAGCTTTAAATCCCGCTAACAAGCCTCCATTCCTGATTGTAATCTTGTTTTAAATCTCGCAAGCAGAGTCTCCAATAGAAATGTAGGAATGTGCTGTCACTCAGTAGATGGGGTGGGTTTAAAGTATTCAGAACTAATCAATGATAGATACAAGTCAGGAAGGCGGGACATTGCCCAGCGCTAGGAAATGTATTTATTATTATTTTTTATATTTCCGGTGTTTATTGGCTATCCACCGATTTCATTTGCTTTGTATTGGGGGCGTTTTATGGGGTTTTATCAGTTAAAACTGAAAATCAGAAGACAAAATTATAATGCTGACAGCCAAACTCAGGATAAAGCAGCTTCTAGTTTTTTAATTTGGAGATACTTTAAAAAAAGTACCTTACCTTAAGTCTCCATCTTGAATATGGTGAATCTGACTCTCTACAAAAAAACCTTGATGTCTTTGTCCCCACATTCAACACCTGGTCCCCAGGTAACCCTTGGGTCTGGGAAATATATCGAATCTGGGGGGGAGGGGGGGGGGAGAGATGTGTAAAAAAAAAAAAAAAAATAGGTTCATTAGAATGGGTGAACATGGATTAGCTGAACAGACCTCATGAATGATTCAACCACGTGCTTTAATTATAACATGAATATTTTCAATGAGGCTTTCTAATCCGCTCTCATTTCAGTAAGAAACATTACATAGGGAGGCTTTGTGGTCCAGTGGTTAAAGAAATGGGCCTGTAACCAGGAGGTCCCTGGTTCAAATCCCACCTCAGCCACTGACACATTGTGTGACCCTGAGCAAGTCACTTAACCTCCTTGTGCTCTGTTTTTCGGGTGAGACGTAGTTGTAAGTGACTCTGCAGCTGATGCATAGTTCACACACCCTAGTCTCTGTAAGTCGACTTGGATAAGGCGTCTGCTAAATAAACAAATAATAATAATAATAGTAATATATGCCCCTTGACAACTGCCATCCATAGCATCTTCAAACAAAAACTGCATTTTAGTTTTGTTTCAAAACAGAAAATAATTTCCTTTATATATTAAAAGGTTTTGTTGGAAAAGGGTTTCTGGATTTAGGACATTGACAGAAACTCTTTATATCTATAATGACAATTCTAAACTGTATATACAATTAGGAGAGATGTAAAATGGAAACAAGCTAAATAGGCATGCTAGTGACCTGCAAATAGCAGCTGCATGTTTTATTAGCTCAAGGCAAGGCATTGTGCCATTTTGGCGCTGGTGACATCAAAGTGTTAGAATGAACTTCTATTAGCAACATTCTGTGAGCCCGTATCCAAGCCTGTATTCAGAGCGACTTAACCAAGTTGGTATTCCAAGCCTCCTAGCTATCTCTCCTAGCCATAGGCCTAATCCATCGTTTCACATTCTGATCGTTCGTTCTGTATAAGTTGCTATAGTTGCTATGTAATGTTAAAAAGTATTCTCTGAAGTTTACTGGTTTCCCACAGCAATTACACCATTATCTACAGCATTTGTATTAACATGGTGATCATTGGAATGAAGATTAAATGACCACTGGGGCTCTAGCAAAGCAAGTTACTATTGGGTACTATTGAATTACTACTGAGGGAATCATAACTGGTTGTAACAAAATAGCAACAAAATTTGATCAAAAGAACTGTATTTGATTTAAACATGTTTTGCTGACAGAGCGTCACATTGTCTGGATCGAAAACGCATGACGTATGCCAAAACAAGTGAATATTCCCAAAATTAACACCATTTGCTTAAGACTGGCAATATTCACGTGCGTTCACTGCACGTGCAACATGCCGAGATAAAAGGTTATAAAAGGCTATAAAAAAGTGGAGGGTCCTCAGCTTGCATGTCTTATTGGTGTTCGCTGTAGACACATTTGAAGTTATGCACAGACTTACCGAGGCTCAACGGAATAATGCTATTGGACATTTGGAAGCTGGCAAATCTCAGTCCACCGTGGCACAGCATCTGAATGGTTTCCCAAAGCACTATAGGCCAACTTCAGCACCGATACCAGCAACGTGGAGCAATGCCTGACCGCCCAAGATCCTGTAGACCACGTGCAACAACGGCAGCCCAGGACAGATTTATACGCCTACGTCATTTATGTGACAGGTTCACCACTGCAACCTCTACAACATCTGCAGTACCAGGAATGTGTAGAATTTCCGACCAGACTGTCAGAAACCGCCTAAGGGAGGCAGGTACTCAAGCAAGGCGGCCAGTTAGAGGAGTGATTCTTATGCCGCACCATCGTCGACTACGACTTCCGTGGTGTCACAATTGGGTATACAGATGACGTCATGAACGTTTTGCGGCCAACTGTAAGCGACAGGTTGACAGATTTGGTGGTGGGAGCGTCATGGTGTGGGCGGCAATCTCAGACAGTGGAAGAACCAACCTTGTTCATGTTCAAGGCAACCTGACATCTCAGCGCTATTGTCATACGGTTCCATGGGAATTCATGAACAATCGTAACGTCATTTTCCAGCATGACAATGCATGACCGCCACAGCCCGGGCCACCACAGCTTTCCTCACTCAAAACAATGTTCAAGTGCTTCCCTGGCCGTCTTGATCACCAGATCTGAAACCCATTGAGTATTTGAGGGACGAGCTTGATCGATGTGTGCGAGGACATCACCCCGAGCCACAGACGTTGCAAGGACTTTTCCAGGCACTTGAGGCGTGGATTGCCATTCCCCGGCATGTTATCCAGGCTTTTGATTCGATCCATGGGCAGGAGATGTCAGGCCGTCATCGATGCCAACGGTGGGCATACCGATTACTAATTTCTGTTGACCTTGAATTTTGTTTGACCTTTGAAAGTGACTTTATTGAATGTCTTAATGATTTTTGTACAGATTAAGGTTCTTTGGAATGGTCTATTTTACTATGCAAACTGCCATACTAATGCTATAAAAAGTACATTCAAAACATCTAAGCGTTTCTTTTTTTAAAGAGTATCACTAGATGAAAGCTTTTTAAATATTATAGGTAAGGATACGATTGTGTCGCGGAGGTCACGGAAATTGTGAAAATCGTAAATTTGAATAAAAGTCTGTGAAATCTTGGAAATGGATGTAAAAACACATTTGGTTAGGCACTGCCTTTATTTCCTTTAAAAATGCAGTATGTCATGCACTGAAAATACAAATATGTGAGTATCTGTAAATTGTTTGGTTGTGTATGCACGCAGCATTTATGTGTAGCTATGTAGGTCAGCGAATGAGATTTGTATTTTGTAGCTGAGCGAGCATGTAAATGAAGACAGATCGTATGTTACTGTAAACTCTTGGTTGTGATCTTCACACATACAGTGCTTGTTCATTTGAAAGAAAAGTGGGCTTGCACAGTAAAAAACACATTATTTGACATGTTGATTTTGTATATATATATGTACATTTACGCCGGAGGCGCACAGAGAAATAGGAACACAGTTTATTTCAGATACCGTCTGTTTCGCTACGCGCCTGGTGTGAAAGCCTGCATCGTAAAGTACTGTATCAAAAATAAAAAAAGAAGATTATGTTGGTGTGAAAGTTTTGTACTAAAACTTAAACTTGTCAGCAGTCAAAAGCAAAAGTATTTATATTATTGGTTTTGGTGTTCTATTTAAAAGCTCTTGTGCATGTTGATGTAGCTAAAGCTACATTATTTGGTGGCCTTTCTGTGAATTCTTGTTTTTTTCCCCCCCGCAATTTGCCAGTGAAATGTACAAAAAATGGCAAAATATGGAACTAAAATGTTGCTTTGCTCACTTTCTTCCTGCTAAGTTTGCAACAAATAAAACTGATACAGTATATAGAACCAGCAAGTTATTTTCTGTTTTATAAAAAAATAAGCCACAAAGCTTCTTCTAACCAGACACTTTTGTCATGCATTTGATTTCCCTCTACATACATACATGGTTTAAGTTATGAATGCTAACAATCTTTCTGCTTCTAGTTTAGCAGTAAAATCTATATTGATAAAATAATAATATATCCTAATTTCAGGATTTGTTTAACAGAAAATTGACAAACGAAGAGTAATTTATTAAAACACGCTCTTGTGGCTTTCAGTTGGTGTTTAAAATCACTACAGCAATCTGAAATGACACCTTTTCATTTGTCTGTAAATTAAATCCTGCTGATGAAAGTAGGGCACAACAAATGGAACCCTGCTTGGGTTTAAAAATATATTCTGCTGGCGTGATGAAATAAGAGTCCGTACTGGCACACAAGTGCCTAATGGTCAGCAAACCAGCAGAGCACTGCAATTCCAGCAGTGTTATTATGCTGCACCAAGTACGTGGCCAAGAGTTCAGAAACTTCCACCATCTCTGAAAATCACAGTTTAATAACAAAGCATTTCTCTGCTACTGCACCTCAAAACTGACCTGAAAGACCAGCCATCCTTTTCATCTTGAATCTATTTTAAAAAAGTCACTTGTCACTTTAAGCTGCAGCTGTGGGAAAAATATTCACTGCAGAACAATGAAACTTGTCAGGAAGAGTAACCATATAGTTGTCATTGCATTCGCTGCTTAATGGCCTCCAAAATCCAAAAGGGGATCATTGAAAACATTAAAAAGCCAAAAAAACTGTTGATGTTTTCATTTGACATGTCTCTTAGACACCAACATATATATTGTACACAGTAACACAAAAGTTTTGATTTCATTTTACATTGGGAGACAGATTTACAGCCCCAATGTAACATCTACAGTAATAAAGGTGGCAATGCTAATACACTATCAGCTGTCTGCCAGATCAGAGCAAATACTGCCCATCCAGACATGCAGCTCTTGCACTATTAGTGAGACCATAAGTCTGAATCTCAACTAATATCTCAGGCAGTGTGGGATGTGCTCATCAGCACTGTGTTCCACTGCATCTGGGGTACAGACAGCAACATTTCCCAACAGAGCGAGTCTTTCAAATTAATGGAGAAAGACTTTAAATGAAACCTCTTGCTTTAAAAAGCCTTTGTAGTTTCTAGAGAGAGCAATATATGTGGTGATCATGAAGGCAGACTGGGGCTAATAATGTTATTTATTTATTGCCTCTGGTTTATGGTATAAATGATGAGACTAATAAAATGATGATGTATGTAGTACAAGTTTAAGAAAATATATACTGTACACAGTTTATCAGAGCAAATGTTCAATTGCTCATAATCATTTTTTTTTCTGAGCACAGTAACAGTATGCTGTTCAATTTAACATTAAATATGATAAAACATACCTACCAATGGTAGTCAAACAAGGATTTACTGTATTGTATTGCTTTAGTCTTCCACGTCTTAATGAGGAGCTCAAAATCACTCAGAAGCTGATACTGCCAACTATAGAAGCAGTCAGAATTATTATAAGACTGGACAACAGCTGCCAACTTAAGCAGCTCTAACTACAGAAAGGGATCCCAGTTTTATTCCTCCCTGGACTCTAAGCCTTACTTCCCAATGAACTGATACAATACCTGATCATATTCCAGTGCTCCGGGATATAGCGGCCATCCAAGAAACAGCTCTGCAATCACACACCCCAGCGACCACATGTCTATGGCTTCACAAAATGTCAACCCCAAAATAATCTCTGGCGCTCTGCAAAATTAGAACAAAAAGAAACACAAGGTTTAATTTAATACAAGAATGTGCCTTCAATCCAAAAAAAAAAAAAAAAAAGGTTTTAAATGTACTATATTAAATAAACCCTGGTAAAATAAATTTGATCTGGGACTTAAAAGGTATTTGTAAATAAATAAATAAATACACTTTTGATAGCACAAATCAATAACATTAAGGCTTTTTAAAATCAAACACGATTGCACCAAAAATGGCTTCCCAAACAGTTTCTCTGTGACAAACACCAACTACTACAATTTGTAGCAGCTGTTACTATACTTATAAAGCTACTGAACAATTAACCACAGCAGGATGGTTTCTATCCAATGACAGTTTAAATCATTAATGAAGGCAACTGTTGCACACAGCAACAGAAAACACACTGCCTTGAAGGCACCTCTAACCTTAGCAGAGAAAGAAGCATGTGAAATAAGACGCCTGAAAGCAAACAGATGGAGAACAGAAGGGTAGGAACAAACACCCTCTGTGTCCCAGCACTGTCTGCCAGTCTATTACAAGAAAAATAGAAGGAAAGAGCTAAAAATGGGGAAACTCTAATCCATTACAATGTTGCCGACAGCCCCCACCTCCTCCTCCTCCTCCTCCTCCTCCTCCCTCCTCCCCGGCAAATGTTCAACAGCCGACAGCTAGTGAAAATGGATTCCAATTACTTCCCAAGATCTTCTACACAAATGCTGGAACAGTGAAAGTTTGTTTGTTTTTTTAGCAGCAAATAAAGAAAAAATAATCCTAGCAGCATTAACCAGAGCATGGATAATCAAGGTTTTTAAAAAAACAAAAACAAAAAAAACAACACTTATTGCCTCTTAGCATTACTGTATCCCCCCTTGTCTATTTCATACCATAGCCTAATTCATACAGAGGTACAGCATAGCAAATGTCTTTGCAATACCTGTATATTGCTAATTGAGGAATTCATTGCAACCAAAGAAACAACGGATCTTCAATTACAGTTTAACACTCCCAGTGCTAAAAAGATGTATGAAAATTGATTTCAATACCATAGTTAGCACTCCTTTTGGAATACAGTACAGCCATTTTAAACATAATTGAAGCCGGACTAACCTACTGTACCAACACATTTTTGCGTAGCTGAGCAATTAGCTAATGGATGAAGCATTCTCTTCAAGTAAGTGTGTGCGTGAGGGGAGCAATCACAAACAAGAAAAATAAACTTTAGTCCTGAGATATGAGGTAGCCTACTTCACACTGAATCCCTGCCTCAAGGTTTATATTCTTGCTATAACATTTGTTTTACAGTGAATTACTACAATCTATAAAGCCAATGAGATCCTTCCAGCCTGCCTTCAGTATTTGTAGCCCAGTTAATTGTGTGTAGTTTTTACTACTACTCTGAAATCAAGTGTTTTTAAAGTGAGATTTAATTACCCAAAAATCAACTAAGTTATTTAATATTTTAGAAAGTTATATTTCATTTATAAAACCAGTACAGTAATAACACTTTTCAATATCCCCAGAAGACCAAGCAACTTTATCCAAGAGGGGAGGGGAGGAAAAAAAAGGTGAGTGGATAGCCAGCACAGTGGCCATGCACTGGCAACCTGTTAATGATTAAAAATATCACTGAGCTGCTAAAGTGCTGATAGGCAAGTGGGGGGGGGGGAATATATAATTTTAAAAAAAAGTCCAAGGAGACTGGTCTGCACAGGTTTTCTTTTTTTTAAAACTGAAGAGACTTCTGTGATGCAATATCCTTGAAAATCATCTCTCATGTTCTGCCTGTCTGAACAACTAGGTCTGCATTATGCAGACGTTCATAGCCGCAATAAATCTGGTATCGCCTTGGATAAAGAAGCCTGCCAAATAAATAAATAATAATCTGACAACACATTTATTTGTTTGTGAAATTTCTAAGTCAGCTGATCAGTCTTTTCAGGCCCCCGTTTCAGTCATTTGAATGAGCCAACACTAAACCAAGCCTGCTGTGTCACTTGAACTTGGGAGTTACAGTAAGGGTACCACCCTAATTTCACCATATTGCAAGTTTGCATACTACTGCATGTCTTGTTACAGCATCTGCAATAGAACATTATTGAGAGAACCTCAGAATACAACACTTACTGTAAAGATACTGTCACATAGAGACTGGTCTGTATAAATTAATATGGCCAGAGGCTATAACAATGTGGTAACGAAATAGTTATTGTTCACTGGACACCATCTACAGTATAAGGAAACTATTGGTAGGATACATTACAGTGGTGTACCAACTATAATCACACACCAACTTTTTCTTGGATGTTAGGATTATTCTGCTTAGAAATGGCTGCAAACTGTAGCATGCCTCTTTAAAATGTTTTCTGACAGTCAGAATGATGTTCCTCATAAGGTGATGAATTGCAGCTTGCAAACAGACTTGCCTTAGAAGTACTGTAGACCACACATTCTCATATGGGAATTTTTTGCTGCAGGCTAACTAATGGATCAAAGGAAAGGGAAAAAATGTAATGGAGAAACTCCAAGTCCCTCTTTTTAACTTTAACCATTAAATTGGCGGCATGTGTGTTTTCAATATCTGCAGAGGTGACTAGTGCTGTTTTGACAGCGTTTGCCAACAGATCAGAAGACGCATTCTTTGCAGTCAAACTGCTCATTTGTTACTTTATATGACCAAAGCTGCTTAAAATCTCTACTGTATAGTAAAAAGTCTTGGGTATGAATCCAATTTCTAAATTATTAGACTAAATCATTAACTTTAAGGCAGTAGTGAGGATTTGCTTATCTATAATAATTATAGATATAAAAATTCAAAAAATAAACACCTACCTACTGTTTTAAATAGACTGAATATCCCAAACTATCACATTGCAGGCCTATATTTAAATTAGAAAGTATTTATTGAAACCACCTTGTGCTCAACTAAGTAATAGAACTAATTCCTTGTCGAAATGTATTTGGTTTTATCCTTAAGTTCTTCAAGAATGCAACCTTATCTGTCATCTAAGCATTTGATATGCCATCAGTACAGTTAACCAGGTTGTGTTTCATCAGTGCAAATTAAGTGGTACGAAATTATCCTCTTGACTGAAATTTCAGTAACTAACAAATCACACACCTATAAAGACTGCAATTTAAAAAATAAATAAATAAATAAATAAATAAATAAATAAATAAATAAATAAAGAAGGAAAGTGTGCCACATTATCGTTGAATCGTGCATTGTATGGCCTTATAAAATTATAAGGTTTACAATCACAACCAAGCTGTTTTGAAAATGAAAGCTAATTCCAGCATTAATCAGTTTGTTCATAAATATGTCGGCACGCACCTTTTCACTGCATTTTAAATGCTGTACAATTTTGAAGAAATTACCCAAGTAGTAATAACAGAATAAGGGATATCAACCAAGAAAAAAAAAAACATGCTAGGTTTTTATTATTGATCAGTGACATTAGTTAGCTATGTGTGTAAGTTAGTTTGTATAACATGGTTTGTTAAAACACACGTTTCACTAGTTAAACAGAAGTACACAAGGTAGTGATAATCTGTTATAAAAAGATGTATAGATATCATTCGTACAGATAAAATAAGGAAGACGTTACTTGGTTCATGGTAACGTTATAGCTAGCTATTCACTCCCGTTTCCCCTCCCCCCAGTGTCAGAATTTTGATAAAGTAATAATGTTTTATCTATCTATTGTGTTAATTTTTAGCGTGGGTGAAACCAGGGTTAACTGACATTCCCAGATGAGCTGACATTCTCCATGACAGGATTAAATTGGCATTTTATAGACACTGAATTAACATAATATCCTGTTAGGTCATTGTCTGTTATCTTATAAAATCGTAATGTTTTTAACAGTTATTTAATTTTACTTTTGGTCTATAAAATAAACTTCTTACCTTGAAATTGTATCCACGTTGTTCTGGAAGTGTAGGTAAGTGTACTCCACTGTCCAAACAATACGATTTGCATTGTGTGCCTCGCACATATCTACATAGGGAGGTACAAACCTCAGTCATCTACAAATAGGGAAGCTCTATTAGCAATGGTTTCCTGCTTTATGAAAGATATTAATGTACGTATTTAAAAAAAAAAAAAAAATACTGGTAATTGTGTACGTGTTCTTAGGGTCGGTCACAAACTGCAGCGTAAGGTATCAGAAAAATGCTACTGCATAAAAATAAAAACAAACGAGTAGCAAAAGAGTTTTGGGTAGCAAAATGCTACCAAATATACGTGAACTTCAAGCCTTGCATCTGGGGAGAATGAATTCAAAGCAGCGCTGGTGCTGCACTATTAGAAAGGATTCATAAAAAAAGTAGTTAAAAAAAAAAAGTCATAGGGTGTACTGTACAATAAATGTCTCTCGTCTTATCTGGAGTTGGAAAAATAATGAATGTTATCTATGTATTTCTCTAAGAGGCTATATACACCCTGCAATGACAGCATGCATAGCAAAATTCCACTACTGAAAGCTCTATCCACCATAGCCCATCAATGTTTCCAGAACAAGCCTGTAGATTGCAACCACAATATATTTGTATGCATCATAGCATTACGTTGTATGTGGCCTCAAAAAAACAGCTTGCAAATTACTCTACAGTTGAATAAATGAGGCAAAATAAAAAAAATAAAAAGTGAGTTTTGCTGCTAGCCAACTTTTTTTTGCTTTAGGCTGGATTCGTTTTGCAGTAAGCCAGCATTTATTTATTTATTTTTCTCCCCGTGAGTTCACTTTAAATACAGTGCTACAAGTAGGAGTTTAGCACTATGGGAGCCAGGTTGATTCTTGTGTCAGCGGAGGTGGTAATCAAGAACACAATACTCAGCAGGGACACAGAACATGGGGAGGTGATGCCTTTAATAACAGGATGAGGTCATCCTCCTCAGTCTATCAGCACAGTGAGGCAATTGCTATCAAGGCATTATTACAGGAGTGTTTGTATATTACATAGTGTGGATCTAAATGCTACTGAAATGTATGAAAGCTTTAGACTGCAGGTGTTAGGTTCAAACACCAAAATGATCACAGCATACCAAGCTATGAATGGGCTTTTGGCCAGATGCTGTTGTTAAAAGGTACACTATCCAAGTCAACACCAAAACCTCCAAGGTGTAATTAACAGTAATACTTCCAACTGCGTCAACACTGACAGGAATATTTTCAAACAGGTTTAATATGGCCCAAATTTGTTGAGTGCAACAATATCTGTTTAAAGCTCGATTCTTATACATAATTATTTATAGGTAACATTATTATGAGATTAAGCATTCACATTTAATTAATTGTGATAATCTTTTCTACAACCTTTGCGTAAACGTCATTATTAAAACTAACCTGCAGCGATTAAAATGTTCTGTTACACTGCCTCAAGAGCTTACTAAACTACTAAAATCAGACACGGACATGTACAGGGTGATTAAAAAGTAAGTTTACCACATCTGTGATATGGTGCTTTGATCTGGTAAACTTACTTTCTAATCACCCTGTACATTTCATGGATATTTAAATCAATCTTTTGTCAAACACCATAATAAATTTTACTGCAATAGTACAAAAATCATTTGGGAAAACAACTTCTAGAACAGGATCTGGTTCATCCGATATACTGTACATTCAATGTTTATATTAAATACAAAGGATTTTTTAAAAAAAGATTAATATTAACACTGTTTTGGTTGAAAGGAGAAAAAAAAAAAGCTTTTCATTTTCCAAATGAGTGCTACTGCGCAACTGGGAAAACTACTTCATGTAGTTGAGTTTAAGAACATCATGTACTATTTTCATTCCAACATATTTTCACCACCCTGCTAAGAGAAATGGCAAGCATGAAAGGTTTCCTTTCCTCCACAGCATGCAGTATAAACCACTCTCTTTGATAATTAACCTTAGGCTGCTTGTTATTACATACAAACAGCAGGGTTTCTTTTCATTTTATAGGTTTAAAAGTCTAGGTGTGCCCCAGGTACTTCGAAACTAAGAGAGCAAGTCTGATTTACAAGGATGAGCTCATGCTTTAAAAGTGGTGGGTTTAACAACTTCCGTGTGCTGCTTCAACTTCATTCCGTTTACCAGGATAGGAAAACGGAGCCCAAGCACAAGCTGTAATGTTTCAGGAGAAGAACATTACCTCATGGCCAGGATTTGGTTCTCACAAGTAGAATCAATAGAAACAGCTGCACCCACCATTGTCTGCAGCACAACCTTACCCTGCAAAGAATCAGTATTCTCTCTGAGCATGCTATACTTGGTGCTCTTCACCTACAGTTTTTATTTTTGGTCACGTGATGTCCCTTTAATCTTATAATGAGACTACTCCGTTTCTTAAACTCTTGGAAAAGCGTTGATTGTGGGGGGGGGGGAAAGGCAGCTCTGTATTTTTTTTATTCAAACTGAACACAAAAAGCAAGTTCGGTTAAATTGCTTTTCCCAAATTTAACATCTTAATGACTCGTTGCATAAATGTTATAACCTGTTTTGCAAATAGTTCCCCCTTAATTACGATTTAATTAAACCAATTTAATGTCACTTTTACATTATCAATGAAACAGAATCATAGTCTCAATTAAGTTTTGGGAGAAAAAACTAAAGTGAACTTGTTTCACAATCACTTATCCAAGAGTTTAATTGAACGGAGACGGCAAAAAATAAATAAATAAAATTTCAAAAAGACATCACGTGATCAAAAATAAACAAAGAACACTAGCTATACTACATACATACAGTACACATTTTAAAGAAAATGAAAATAATTCAATTAAAATGTGTATGTTAGATTCCAGTTAGGCAAAGCCACTTTATCACTAGCAACTAAACAAAAGGAAAAACACCTATTGACTCTGTTGTTATAGAACTTACACTTTTGCACAGCAAAGGAACCTCAAAACTACAGCGTATTATATTTTGATAATCTTATTGCAAGGGCCGCCTAACTATTCCATACTACCCCCACTCCATGCTTGTTGAATCAAAGCTTGCAGTTGTTTTTTTTTCTGCAACCCACCAGACTTCTCCTGTAATGCAATCCACACATCTCAGCTGCTACTTAAATTATTCACAGGCCACAGCGTTGGCTCCACTTTGCAGTGTTAGACACTCAGCTAATGGCATAGGAGCTGGAAACAGTGCCAATTGCTAATGAAAATGCTAAAGTATATAAGAGAGAGAAAAAAGCTTCATTCAGGAACTATTCTGTACTGATGAGCTTGACACATGCTCCAAGAACTTTTAAATCTTTGGTTTTGGTCATAGTTTTCCGTTTACAAGTCTAACAATTGTGAACTGTAATAACAAGATGGTCCACATAGCCCTGTCAGATTATATATAAAAGCAACAAGTGTCTTTAAATAAATAAAATGAGAGAGAGAGAGAGAGCTCTTTTTCTACAGCCTGGGTTAGTACACAATGGGACGAGTTATCAGGGGACAGAGAAAAGGTGCGGGCTCCGTCTTCAAAGCCCATGTGCAGCACAGGAAAGGCGCTGCTAAACTCAGAGCTGTTGTCTTCGCTGAGCGCCATGGCTACATCAAGGGAACAGTAAAGGATATCATTCATGACCCAGGCCGTGGTGCTCCCCTGGCCAAGGTGGCTTTCCGTGATCCCTACAGATTCAAGAAGAGGACCGAGATCTTCATTGCTGCTGAAGGCATTCACACTGGGCAGTTTATCTACTGTGGCAAGAAGGCTCAGCTGAATATTGGCAATGTTCTCCCAGTTGGCACCATGCCTGAAGATACCATTATTTGCTGCCTGGAAGAGAAGCCCGGTGACCGTGGTAAACTGGCCCGTGCCTCTGGGAACTACGCCACTGTCATCTCCCACAACCCTGAAACTAAGAAATCCCGCGTGAAGCTGCCATCCGGGTCCAAGAAAGTAATCTCCTCTGCCAACAGAGCCGTCGTCGGTGTTGGTGCTGGTGGTGGTCGTATTGACAAACCAATCCTGAAGGCAGGTCGAGCCTACCACAAATACAAGGCCAAGAGAAACTGCTGGCCACGTGTCCGTGGTGTGGCTATGAATCCTGTGGAACATCCCTTCGGTGGTGGTAACCATTAGCACATTGGTAAACCCTCAACGATCAGGAGGGATGCACCAGCTGGTCGTAAAGTCGGTCTTATTACTGCACGTCGTACCGGTAGACTGCGTGGAACAAAGACCGTCTCAGACAAGGAAAACTAAGCTACAGTACTTTCTCATAATAAATGTGTGTGAAAGAGAGAGAGAGAGAGAGACCTAATAAAAACAATCTGGTTTGTACGGTACAGGTATGTAATGTAGTTCACTAACTACAGTGGAGATGGAGGTTGCAGAAGAATTTCATAAAATGCGGGGGAACATTAAACCTAAAATAACCTCTGAACTAGATACATTTCCCCAAATAGTAGAACATGTTGACTGAGGAAATTTGACATTTCTGTTTCAGAACTCCCACTCACAAAAATCGAAATATGACTAATTGCATTTCCTCTAGGAAGTCAGTTTGTAACACATCCTTTATCAAAATGCCTCTTCTAATCAGCGTTCCCTCTAAGGCTAAAATGTGCGCATTTTTCGCAATAACTGGCAACAACCCTCGCACTCAGTTTACTAACTTTCGCAAGTTATTATCATAAATATCAGCCTTAAAATCGAGACTCCAACATCGAGGTAAACCTAGCACAGAAATACAGTTAGTGAATTTATTTCCATTAGTACTGGGAAATTACTGTAGCAAACAGCCTTGCCCTTATGAATGTGCCAGCACTGTATCCCGCAGTACAATCAGAGACCGTTGTAGATAGTCTATCCCTACGAATTAAATCTCTATTTAGGCTATATTTTGCCCTTTGTGTTCCATGTGGTGGTAAATGACTGCTTTAGTTTTTGTTTTTTAAACCACACATACTGAAACCATCTGTTTAAAGTTTACAATTTTAAGTCATGCTACATGGAAAGTTGATAGTCCAGCCAACTACTGGAAAACCAGGCTGAGACCATCAGCGCTGCAAGATTAAATCAGCAAACATAAAATATAACGTGCTTGTTTTGCCACAAATCCATTTTCTATGGCCATTGAAATACAGTAATACAGATGAGCACACTGCATTTGTATTGCAAGTATGTACATAGTGTACATACCCAGATTGTAATTTAAGGAATTTTAGCATGATCAGCAGCTACAGTATTAAGTACTGTATTCTATTTTTTTGCTGTTGTGTAGTATTCTGGATATTTTTGTCCGCATGTGGAACAGTGGAATATTAAATTCCACTTTTTTATAAAACAAGATACGTCAGTATTTGCGCATGTACAGTAAACATACCGAACGCCTGCCTGGTTCAAAACTGCCCACCACATTTCTGAATTTGTTTAAAACACCTTTTTAAATGTTCACAAGGTTGCTGGTAAAACTGAAAAGATCATCACCAATTTTCTAATAGGCAGTGGTCAAATTTAACTAAATTGCTAAACTTTTTCCCCAAGCTAAATAAAATGCACTATACCGCATGCTGCATCATGTTTATCATAGCACCATAGAGTTTAAATAAACTAAACATCATAAAATCGACACTGGAGAGACAGGAAAGGCCATACCTTGGGGTTACACAATTTCTATGTTGAATTTGAGCTCCCTAAAATAGATATACATTTTTCTACAACAGTATTTGAATCACTCAATGTCAGGTACAACAGAAAGAAACCGAGATATTGTATGACACATACAGTATTCCAAACAGCTCCTCCCATTCCTCAATCCAAATGAAATTACTGATTTAAAACTGAACCTTAACAGCTTTCCTCTACTTCGTTCAGTGAATATTCCCTTCGGTAAAGGCGTACACAAAGAACAGCTGACTACAGAACATGCTGACCTTGAACAAGTAATTGACCTTGCTAGCATTTAGTTCTGCCTTATTTCACTGCAACAGCAAGACAGCATCACCATCTATAGTAGTCATCAGGCTCTGGCCACCTCCCATTGACTATTTTAAGCAAACCCACAGTATATTTTGGTAATGCACGGGGCAGAGCAGTAGCACGATATCATATCATGTCAAACAGAAAGTAGGGCCTAATGGAATGTTGAGCGCTCTCAGGCAGCAGCCCCCACTTTCCCCTCGTTCGCTCCCTCTCTGCCTGTGCCTCTGTCTGGAATTAGTGTAGCACCATCACTCAGGAAACAAGCCTATGCTTCCTGTTTACAATTCCTAAACTGAAAGTTACAGCTCTTTACATGGACAAGGATAACCCCAAGGCCATAAAAGCAAGCAAACTGAATGTCATTATCTTTCCTGAAAAAATACATATATAGTATTAGGCCTATTGCTTTAAAAAGCGTTGTGTCTTTGAGCACGGAACAAGCCCAAGTGCATTCATTGCCAAACTTTTGATACAAGTAACTTCCTGTGCAAGGGAAAACTAAACCTTACAAAATGAATGAGTCACACCAAAACTGGACTTGCAAGACAGAAATTACATTTGGTTGGATATGCTGTAGCAGTTGGGCTATTACTTTAACTGAATTCCCCAAGACAGCCACTGTTAGAATTCATTCACTGGTGCATATGAAGCATGAACCATGAAGTTTCTGTATGGAACACCCTGATCTAAAGATATCCTTATGGGGTCATAAATGAGTGCTGAGCTTAGCCAACAATGACCACAGAAATCATACCAAGGAACTTCCAATAATCATAGAAAACGGTGCGGTTACCAGAAGTCATCTGACTTACCAGTAAACAGCAACAGAGTTAGATTAGCACCTCTAGCAAATGCATATCAGAGCTGCCATCACTGTGAAACAGGCTGTGGCTGGCTGTAACTTAACAGTTTCAATGTTAAATGTTGAAAAAAATGTCTAGTGCTGTATACTGACCAATATTCAACCACATTACAAGGAGGAAAAAAAATAGATAGAGATGAAGGGTTTTAAGCCTGTTTGATATGTGGAGGCAGACAGCTTAACAAAGAAAGAGTTTTATTACATAGCATCCCAGATAAACAAAAGCTGTCGGACCACAGTCTGCATACAAAACAAAACTTTTCATTCAACCGTAAGATTTAAAAAGCCTGAAACAAAGCAGTTACACAACAGTATCCCTGTTTGATGGGGCAAGCGAGGCAGGGAGGTTATTACAACAAAAGTGAGGTCAACTTCTGGAAAAGTCAACAAAACAGCATAAATTGCAAGCAAATGATCCAGTGATGTTCAATTTATTGCTGATGCAACAATACTGTGTTTCAGAACCCTCCATAGGTCCTGCTTATGCTGCTGTGGTTCCAAGACTAGGTGATTTTGATGAAGATTATTATTTTTTTTTTATCCATGAAAAGCAACACTGAAGATTTGGGGGTAAAGGGTTATAAAAGATAGATTATTATGAAAAATCATGTATGCCTTTATTTATTTAAAAGACTGCCCAGCATCAAGCAGACCATTTGTAAATTTGTTTCTAAATGTTCTGTAGGGGGTCTGGCCATTCCACAGTATATTAAATGAATGTCTAAAGTACTTCCAACAAGTACATCTGCTTATCACCCCCACATGTACAGATACAATGTCCAGTCACTATAAAGAACCAATGTACAGTAACAATTGTATTAGTCAATATATGATTAAGAGAATAGCATTTAAATTTATAGTAACAAAAAAAAAAAAGAAGAAAACATCAAAACAGTTTGAAAACTTATGACCCTGACCACCCACCAACACTTTTGGACTTCTGAATTCATGGAGTCAGCCAAACTTTCACGCATATTTTGAACAAAGTTCAGCAAAACACATCCGTAACAAAAACCTGCCTACAGCCCCTGGGGTAAGGGTAAAGGTGTAGATTCACTGAACAGTCTTTTTTTTAAGTTCTTGCCAATTTATTGACAATTCAGCTTCTTGGAACTTTCTTACTTTTTTCAGACTACATTTGGAATGTCCCCAGAAAGAACATTCAAATCAAACGTCTGCAGTTTGAGCAAATGATGCAGTGCTAACCAACACATAAATTGTACACTTCCTCCCAGATTTAAAAAAATCCAATGCTAATTTTACAGAGCTTAGTTCTGTAATTTTTGAATAGAGGATCCATGTTTTGACAATATACTGAAGGTTTTAAGTCAGTATAAAATGGTACAAAATGCTGTAAAACAACATACCACATCTGCAATAACCCTTGACAGGTCCAATTGCTTAAAATGGAATTAAAGTTTTCAGACACTTAAATGCTAGTAAGTATACATTGTCAACCACTTTTGAAGGACTGTAAAACACTGATCAATTTAAAGCACCATGTATAGCAACATAGAACCAACAACAGTAGTCTCCCTATTCAGAAAAAAAAGGATTACAATAAAGTCCCTATGTTCCCTGTAAACAGAATTTGTTTTCTTAGTATTCAGAGCTCTGTGTATGGATGTCATGTCAACCATTCAAATATAATGTAAACATAAACATTACTGGGAAAGCATCTACAGTATGACTGTAAATTTATTTTGAAAAAAAACAAAACACACCACAACACTGATGCACTGGCATCTATACAAAAAAACAACAACTGCAGAGTCCATGAGCTACAAATAATCAACTTGGACCAAAATGCAATGCATCTGTTAATAGTGAAACAGAATATTTGCATGGATGCAAAAGACTAAACCCAACAAACAAGTCCTTATTCAAAACCAAATTCCATAAAACTGCTTTTAGCCGATGAACAGAACCCCCCTCCCCACTCTCCCTCAAGACAAATGAACACTGTCACTTAGTTCTGTGTCTGCATTACAACCAGTTATATTCAATCCTATAAAAATTAAGTTTGGTTGTGTGCTTTCTGCTAATTTACTAGACACAAAACTTTTTAAAAAGGTACCTATAAAATTCCTCTTACTATTATCACTTTTAAATTATTTATGGCCAAGGGTACATTATTTTATTGACAATTGAAATGTTTTGTATTTCATTTAATTATTAATGTACTTTCTTATCTATGTATATATTTTGTCATATGTACATTTTATTTTATGTAAAGCGCTCTGCGATGCCTTTATTGATGTGAAGTCGCTAGAGTACATAAATAAAGATTGATTGATCAATCGATCTACTTGGCTTTTAAAACAGCAGTTTGACTGCATGTTTGAAGAAAAAATCTAAAATGACCCAAGACAAAAAAACATATAATATTTAGACTGTGAGCTAGCATTTGCCCAATTGAAGTGTAGATAGAACATTCAGCTTAAATACACAACAGCAGCAGCACTTGCCAAGTTTCCAATACAGCAAGTAAATAATAAAAAAACTCAATATCAGCATTTCATTCACAGTTCGTTGGTGGTTTCAGTTTGTATGCTTGAACATTTAATTCTATAAAAACAGGACCATGAAAGCCCTGGAAAAATCCTAATGCTGGCTACCACTGTGTTTAATAAGGCAAGTCATCAGACAGACATATTAAAGCAACACTAAGTCTGTAAAATGACAGTCCAACACCCTGACCTAAGGCTACCTTTACAAAACAATGAGCTCTTGTACTAACTTTACAAAACAAAATAAAGGATAGGCTTTCCCACACTCAGGATGAGGCACTACCTTTTAAACCAAGACAGTATTATTTATTATTTGATTGCAAAGAAATAAAACTATTAAAAATTGGCATTTGCCTAAATTAGGGCTGGGAATTTCAAATAGTTTCCTATTCAAATACACTGGGTCCAGAATGTTTGCGAATTCAATTACACAAAACTCCAGTCCCTGATCTTACACTCCCAGGAATAAAAGGCAAATGCGTATGTGTACTACAAGCAGACAGCACAACTGTGTAAGCCGGTCAAAATAATGTCCAAGACGAGATTTCTTCGTTCAATACTCTATTTCCTTAAGCTGCATCCACACTGGATGTGAACGAGCGAGCGAAGTCACCGAATGTCAATCCACACCAGACTGGAAATAAATACATGACCCCGCCCCTGCGTTCCTATTGGACATACTAGAGATGGGCTGTCCCATTACAAAACAGGTCTTGTTTTGATAAAAAGGTTACCACCCTGATCTCCGGCAACTCTGTTGTAAAATGAAGGGTGTACTTGTAAAATCTATAGATCAGAGTTATTGAATATCCCTATATATCCAACAGTTTTATTGTTATCATTATTAGTAGTAGTAACTGTACAGTTGTAGTCGTAGTATTTTCATTTTTTTTAATTTATTTTTTGTGATACCAGTAGTAGTAGTACTAGTAGTCTAATTTGAAGCCCGGTACATCTGTCAGAAGACAGCTGGACAATAATAGTATAGTTGAACTGATATACATATACTTGTTATACATTTATACATACAACTTACTGCAATCTCAATTGTGTTTCTTTACAAATGCCTTCTTTGATATATATTATTGACATTGAGTGCAGTCTATCGTTCCATAAAATATAAATACGTATTTAGTGTCATACAAAGTATTGGTTGCAGGGGGTTTTTTCATACGCGGAAAAAGCATAATAAAAGGCTTGCAAAAATTTATGGCTTTACAGCATTAAAAAAACGACATATATTATTGACTATTTTGACGTCATGTTATGGTGTACAAACGATCTTCACATCTGTGGATGAGAACACTATTTTATGTGCGTGTAAAAGCAAACAGCTAAAAGAAATGATCGGTATTTTAATGTGAAGAATGCAGCTATGCATATCATTGCGTGCAAAATAAACAATGGCGGCTGAATATGCCAAGTCGCCAGCATTATTGATCATTACTGACACTGTCCTGCAGTTTTTATATTTAATCGCTTAGTTACTAAATAACAGGAAGAAAAGGTAAGTGTGACAAGCTTAAATCATGAATGCACTTTCTGTATTTTCAAATGCGAATGTGGGGTTGGCCCTATTTACCAGCATGGGAGTGTCTACTGAGCTATGAAACCAAAATTGGTCATGCGATACAAAAAGGTGGCCCTAGTCTGCTTTGCGTTCATCTATATGCAAAGGCTGGCCCTGGGCCACATTGAAACAGTGGCCTAAATCTAGGCCGGCTCTGGGATGCCTTTTCTTTTTTGAAGCGTTCACGTGTGTGTGAATGGGGTCTTAGTTCAATGTTAGTGCTAATCAGAGTGTGTGAAACAATCCATAAAATAACAACACATTCCAGTGGCTTTCTGATGCGCTCCGGCCATCCTAATGCTTTAAAATCACACACTGAACTAGGGTATAAGATACTTCAAACAAGTTACAGCATTGTTTAATGGAAGTTTAATGCTACAGACAAACATAGAGACAGAAAAACATTTACATGTACATATCAGAAGATACACATAAAAGGCTATACTAGTGTAGTTGAATAACTCACTCCCAAAGTGCTCTTTCCTTTCACCTCAAATGCAAAATACACAACACAAGGAAGTGATCACATCAGGTCTAGATCCTTACAAACTACCCCTTTGTTGGTGTACAGTATGCTGGGCCAGATCATTTGTTTGAGTTTGTTTAGTACTGTACAGTTTGCTAATGTTTTCTGTAAATGTATCTAACCCTTGCTGTTCAATTCGAGTAACCCCATACCCCATTTACTCTGCAGAACCCTCATGTTCTGAGCATGTCAGCTAATACGAAGAGTCAGTTGCTTCATAATCTAGGTTGCCTGTCTTTTGTCCTCCTGTAATTCAGTTCAAACTAGTGGGCTATATTTTAACTTGTAAACAGACTTCTGTGTGAAATAAATATGGTTATATTATCTGGTGACCCTGGATAATCGTTTCAGATAAAAACACACTAAAGAGCCAGTTGCAGGAAGGGTCAAATACAGCAGGGTCAATTGCATTTGTCTGCAGGTACTAAAAGTGCAGGTGACAGAAGCTTTTCATAAAATCTTTGTTAATGTTACAATGAAAACATGGATGCACAGCAGAATTGTTTGCTGAAATTGCAATTACTATTACAATGCTATTTTGTTGAATTACAATTATGCTGCAGTAATTACAAGTATACTAAGTAGTAACATAAACAGCTACCAACATTAACATGTTTACTCTATTTATTCTAAATAACCAATAATCACAGGTGCAAATACAGAAACCTACTATATAACTTATTTTTTCCAAACAAATGGGGTCACTAAAAGTGGTTGAAAATACAAGAATATTGATCATATGACAAATGCATAATAATAATTATTATTATTATTATTATTAATTTATTTAGCAGACACCTTTATCTAAGGCAACTTACAGAGACTAGGGTGTGTGAACTATGCATCAGCTGCAGAGTCACTTACAATTACGTCTTACCGGAAAGACAAGGAGGTTAAATGACTTGCTGAGGGTCACACAATGAGTCAGTGGCTGAGGTTGGATTTGAACCACTGTAATTCATCAATTATATGGTATAATTACAATTACACAGGTGTGCCAAGGTTCAACTACAATTACACTGAATTAGCAATTAATGAATTACAAACTGCACAAGTACAATTGCAATTTACCCCAGGTCTGCTGGGGGCGTCATATTTAAAGTGAGATTTGTTCCGATATGTTCCAATTTCTGTTTCATTTATGACATCAAAGTAAATAGACTGATACAGGTTGATCTTTACACTTTTTTTTGTCCGTCCAGTCACACTTGCCCCAGCGATTCTCATATGTGAACGCTCCAAAAAAAGAAAAGGCAGCCCATTTTGATGTGGCCTGGGCCTGCAATCCGGGACCAGGGACAGCTTTTACATATATATGAAGGCAAGACTTAGGGCCGCCTTTTCGTATCACATTACCAATTTGATTATGTAGCTCAATATCAGGGATCATAGGAATCTGTTTGCTGTGGAACAAGGAAAAACAAGGATTTTCTATGATGTCAGAGATTTTTTTTGTTTTACATTTGGGGAGAGGCAAAAAACATGCAAGGCTTTTTTTTGTTTGTTTGTTTGATAATAACCAAATCAATGCACATATAATATATAAAACATTAACACAGACAACTTTGCTTTAAATTTACGTAAACATACCTGTCTAATAAAACTATTTCCAGTATTCAAGTTCAGTGTTCAATGAGGCTTCAGTTTACTTCACAGTCAGTATCCAGAGCTGTTCAAAGATGCCGAAAAATCACCCCTAAGGATCGGATCAACGAGTTTGGCAAGGACGAATTTCACATCGATGGTAATGTGCTGTTTTGTACTTCATGCAGCAAGGCTGTAGATTACACTCGTAGGCAGACGATTGTAGAACACATGGGAAGAGCTAAACATAAATTGCCAGCAGGTTTTGTTATAGCCATATGTTCGGTAATCTTCCAAGAGAAGGGGTACTGGTAATGGTTAGGGACTAGAGAATAACAATAATGACAATGATAATAACAACGAATAAAGAACAGAATAGTTTAACGATCGTGTTTGTAAACAAAGGTGGTATTCATGCAGGTTAAATAAAAACATATAAATGAAGAAACATGTGTAAGGTAAAATATATTAATATTTATTGTAAATGGAATGAATGTTTAATAGTTTATTTTTGTATATAATGATTCCAGGTGTAACCGGTTATTGAATAATTAATTAATTCATTAATGTCTTTCCTTAGGAGGGAGCAGTAGTATTTGGTGGTCAGTCGTGAGCTTGTCTTGTGAATCTCAGTCTTTGTATGTACAACCTGTTAGTCATTTGCAATCTGGAGTGAAGCATCCATTACGAAAATAAATATTTATACCTGTGAACAGTAGCAAGTTGCTGTTTCCTGTGTTTTAAATACCTCCGTGTTCTTGAGAGATTAATGTGATTGTGGATGGGGGTAAGCTCGGACCGTCACCCCATTACCAACCATAACATTAAAAGTCAAAATAGGAAAGTTTTTTTTTTAATATATACCATAAACTTGCTACTGTGCTGCATTGAAAAAATATATATATTAAGAAACATCTGCTACAAATCAAGGATCACTGTAAATCCCGGTAGCTCTGAGTGCTGGCTATTGCTCCATAACATTAAAAAAATAAATAAGCAACTCGCCACATTTTATGCCTGCTTTTCAGTCACATATGTGAACGCGCAAAGGCGCCTTAAACCACAAATGTAAACGTGGTTGCGGACCTAAATGTGGTGGCTCCTGAGGCAGCCCTGTGCCAGCACAGTCTCTGATCTCCCTTTGTTTACTGGTTTAACAATCTGGCCAACAAAAAAAAATATTTAAGTCAATTCAAACTGCCACACTGCACTTTCCCCACTTGTTATCAACAGTAAATAAGAGCTGTCCGTCTGCTTTTAGAGAGAAAAAAAAAAGTAAAATCCTGGCTGTGCTGAGGGCTTCTCTTTTGCGAAGCTTTATGGTATGTTATTCTGACATTACACTGGCACACCTACTGTAAATGTATTAATCCAACCCAACATATCCTTTTAACAAACTGGAATAACCTGCCTCTTTCACACAGCATTTCTTAATTATAGCCGACCCAAGTTAATTGGAGACAGGAGAGTTTTGTACAGTGCAGTCCAACAGGCTGAGGAGATACACATTTGCCTGCTTCCACTGACTATTCCCTGCACTTACTCATATACTCCAATACAGAACTAGTCTGGAAGCAAAATAAAAACTAACATTAAACAATGACCATAGAGATCTCTTCACTACAATATTAAAAGCCATCCGTGATTTACTGTGAAGCACCATTTTGAAATATTTTCCATCTAGGCTGTACCAATTAAGGCAGACGTCACTCCAGCAGGAGAGTGATTTACAGCAGAGTACAAGGAGAAACAGATTCATGAGTCAAAGGTATTTATTTGTTGTGTAGGAAATAGCAACAGGAGACCAGTCAATTCATGTCCTTATAAAGATAACCACATATTTCGTAGGACGCCAACAAGAAATCCACTGTTCATTATAACACACATGTAGTTGCAAGATACCAGATTTAAGCAGGTAAGGATTACTAGCTCTGCGCTCCAACTGAGGCAGGATGTTAAACCCCTGAAACCATTTAAAAAGAAGGAGAACACGCATTCAAATGCAAAAAAAAAAAAGTACATATGCTCTACAAGTTAAGCGCCATTCTGAAAATACTTCCTTAATCTTTTTGTGAAAATAACCTGGTCAGTTCAACTTTCTCTTAGACGACAACTGCCTGAATTATTTCATTGTATCTATAATAAAGTAACATTGATAAAAAAATATAAAAAAATTTAAAAAAAAGAACTACCCCTTCATCCCACCCATGATGTGCACCTACCTGTAGTAGCGCGACTGCAAATACGTGGAGCAGACTACTTTTGAAACGTGGCTGGCAGATCCAAAGTCTATTACTTTCACCCGGTATGGCTGCCGGACAGGGTCCACTAGCATGATATTTTCCGGTTTAAGGTCCGCGTGGATGAGTCCAAGGCTTTTCAATTTTTTCAGTGCTGTGGCCACCTGTTGCAGGATTGGCCTGATTACCTTCAGCGGCAGAGGGCTGAACTTGTTCTGCTTTAAGAAGTCATACAGGTTTTGCTCCAGCATCTCAAACACCAGGCAGGTGTGATTACGGTGCTGGAAGCACTCAAAGGCCCGCACGAGGTTATTTTCGTCTGCATTCTCGCTACTCAGACGGGCCAGGATACTCACTTCGATTTGCCCTTGCCGTGCATACGAGGGGTGGTTCTTGAGGATTTTGATGGCTACAATATCATTCGTGCCCCTCTTCCAGCATTTCACCACCTGACCGAAGGTCCCTCGACCCAGAAAGTCCAGGACCTCGTAAGTATTCTTCATGGAGCACAGCACCTCGTGCTGTACCAGGTGGTAATCCCCATCCCCTCCGGCACCACTCTGCTTTGAGGCGCCCACCACTGCGACTGGGTTGCCAGCGTTCGTTTGCAACATTGCAGGCAACATGGACAGTTCCTCCACAATCTGCATGGCACTTCCACTGTTCTCCAACTCCTCACTCTTACGTTTCAGCCCACATCGCTGCACGCTGTCCACCAAGTTCAAACCTCCTCCTCCTCCTCCTCCTCCTCCTCCTCCTCCTCCGCCGCCACCACCAGTTTCGTCTGCCGCTTGCCCAACGACCTGCAGGGCTGCCGCTTCTGACGGGTGTTTATTTGCCTCTGCTGCTTCTGGGTCCTCCTTCACACCTCTTAGGGGGACTGCTTGCAATGCAAAATTCTGCCCACGGGGCCTGCTGTACACCAAGTCTTTTATCTGAAAAGAAGAGCTAACAACGTTCATAGGGTGAGCGATGCCAAGGGTTCTACCGTTCAAATAGGTCCGTGGGTAGGCTCTCTCATGATACACGCAACTGCTTGGCTCTACTTTGAGTTTCTTTACACTACAAAAGGCACTTGTCTGGGTTTGATAAACATGTGGTGGGTAGACCAAGACTTGTGAGGCCATACCTGTAAGAGATGTAGAAACAAAAAAATATATTGAAATCAGGGGGGTAAATGCAAGTAAATCCATTTTGCTTTACAGAAATAATTCCAGAATTATCAAAGCAGTAAGGTTTCTCTGCTAGTTCTATAACAATATATTTAAGAGAGAGGGAAAGGTACTTTCTTTAACCACCAGCATGCATTGGGACACAACAGAAAAAAAAGAATATTTACACCATTCTCCCTTATTGCAGTTACTTATATCAGAAATGTAAATGTAGAAAGCTGGTTAATTTTCAAAGCAAACAGTGAAAAAAATAAAAAATACATGTTTTGATTCATTCCTTTAACACATTTACTGTATATAGTGCTCCCAAATATGCACACATGCAGAAACATAGTGCTGCCAAAATATGAAGATGCAGAAGGATGTGTGTCTCTAATGTACTCTCAGCCCCTGGGCAATGTTCCATGCAATGTGACTGTTTCCCAAGGCTTAAAAACTGCTTAGTAAAGAAACTGGGAAATATACATTAGCAGTCTGATACTGGGGGAGCGACATATTAGTAGAACACTTGACGAATGAGTTACTGATAGAACACACAAATTACACCGAAAGAATGTTTACATTGGGCAATCATTTTAACACAATGTACATTACAGCATATGCATTACATGTGATCTTTCAACATATGGTTGGAAGTCGCTGCCTATTGGGATATGTTATTAGGCAAAGTTATTTTTCTTTCTCAAACAAAAAGAAAGCAAGTGTACTTGGCAATGTCCTAATAGCTTTTCACTAAATAACTCAGCTCTGGTAATTTTGGGCAAGATCAGACAAGTTTTATTTTCTACGAATTACAATTAAGTTAGTGTATTATAGTCCAATACCAGACAACACCAGACAATATTATTATTATTTGTTTATTTAGCAGACGCCTTTATCCAAGGCGACTTACAGAGACTAGGGTGTGTGAACTATGCATCAGCTGCAGAGTCACTTACAATTACGTCTCACCCGAAAGACGGAGAGCAAGGAGGTGAAGTGACTTGCTCAGGGTCACACAGTGAGTCAGTGGCTGAGGTGGGATTTGAACCGGGGACCTCCTGGTTACAAGCCTGTATCTTTAACCACTGGACCACAATATTCAGTTTGTAGGCTGTTTGTGATACTGTTAGTACAGTAAGAGTGGTTAACAATGAACTGTTGCCATCGTAGAGTGGATGGGAAAAATGAACCATTTCAACCAATCCACATCCAAGCCCCGATATCACAAGGTTCACTTAACCTTTTATAAAAGGTTGCTTGGAAACTCCTTTGGGGTCTCTTAGCAACTAATGTTTCTATTAAATATTATACAGGAAAAAAAATCTAGGTTAGAAAAGCTGGCGTCTAAATTTTTTTTTTTTTTTTTTTTTTTTTTAAACTCAGCCAGCCAGGTCTATAAAGTTAAAAATGTCTTCTACTTTTTGATAATGACTCTTAGACGTACAGCAGGCGTTTCCAGGAATCTAAATGGCAAGCACCCACAGAAGTTATAGGCTCTGCAGCAGAAAATTGAAAATACAATCATTTTGTTGCCTTATTTTTTTATAGTTATTTAAATATAAATGTTGTTGCTGTTAAACATGTACTCTTTTTGTGCAGATTTTGAGAGCATATTAAGCTTACAACATATGTAAAAAAGATCTTGGATTCTTACTGTTTACGCTTAGAAAGCAGTTATCACCTAGGACACTCAATGCAACCTTCGTTTAACTACAATTAAACCATTTGTACCCAAGCCTGATGACCTACACTATTTTTACCTGGCTTGATGCCTAGTTTAAAAAGCCCAACCTACGTTTCTTGCTGGACACAATCCAGTGATCCAATGTATTAATGTCCTGCTAGCAGGTTGACTTTAATCAAGTAGATATAGATAAAACAGCAAACGTCCATACTGCATTGCTGAATGCTACAGCACGGGATTAATGTTGCTGGACTACATACACAAAGGGGGTTGGTAAATAAATTTAAAACATCGGTTTTTTTTTTATAAAACGTCTGTTTAGCAAATTTAAAAAGCCTGTACCTATTATCTATTACGAAAACATTTCAGATTTTATACAAACTACTTTTTGCTAATAATTAGGTGTCGTGGTGCTAACCACCAACATTCAGAAAGGTTCTCGTGTAGACAGGCAATAAAGCTGCTTATACAAAGTTAATATGTGTTGCAGGCTGAAGTAAAGGCAATTACCAGTAAAGAAAACCTACCTTCCTGTGCTGCAAGTCCCTTCCATTTTAGTCTTGTTAAGCAAGTCTTGTTGCTGTACTGCTGTAACCCCAAGACGCACACAGTAGTACCTCAAAATCTCACTATCGCAAACTACTATCAGATCAGCTCCCACATGCACTTGGCATCATAAACCTAAAACCTGCAAAATTCCCCACACAGCATTAGTGCAGCAGGTAGTGCATTTGAAACTACAGTACAGGGAAATACCAGAACATATGACTATTCAACAAGTAAACATGTGACCCTAACCACAATGAAATAAGATAGCCAACTTCTCCTTTACAGGGCTTATTTATTGGGAAATATGTACCGATTTACATATTAGAAAATACTGTAAAAACCTTTGTAGAAGTCTATTTTCTAAGCATTTTTAGGGGGTCGTAAAAAGAGCGACATACACCGGTGTGACCTACAGGCTTTTTCCTGAAATTGTTGTCTCAAAAAAAAGGGGGCAACTTATATACCGGTTTTTACGGTACATAGTTAAAATTAGTATCCATTTCATTGTATAGCTGAAACCAGTGCCACACTAAACAAACAGCAGTGATGGAAAAAAATAATTATAATTTTAAACTTCTACAACCAGAATACAAATATCCCACCGCTTAACTTGGGGAACAAGTAATCCTTTACACACTATAAAACATTAACAATGTGTGTTAGCAAAATGTTACACTGCAGACATGCAAATGCAAATTTGTGTTAATGCAGATCATGTTCTTTACCGAGGTCTCGTTATGAGTGTTTTAGAGGATATTTCAATAAAAAAATTACAATTGTATAAATTGTGTCAGGAAGGAACTGTGCAGGTGGCAACACATTAAAAGGTATCCCTTTTTTAAATGTATTTAATTTTTTTTCTGTTCTCGTAATTAAGATGACTAGATTGGACTTTGCATTGCTGTGAATAGCAACTACAAAAAACGCCAAACTTTTACCAAAGGACAAACCACTTCCCTCGTCTTCATTTTATTCGGACATGCCTAAAAACAATTGCATTTCGCAGATAGACTAAAATGTCAACCTATATGGACCACAATTGAAAGTTTAAGGCTTCCTGCATTTGAGAATTTTACACACACACCAACATTTCACAACTGGTTGTCCTGGGTGTAAAAAAGAATTTCATAACCATCAATTGCCTCATCTCTTACTGCAACGGGCCAGAAGAAAAACTGGAACTGAAAAAAGTATTTTAAATCACGTTTTCCAGGAATATTAGTGATATTCTTGTTCACTAATCCATGGGTCAAGGGTCAGAGAGAAGAAAGAAAAGAAAAAAAAAACAAGCAGCCTAACTTAATAAAATCAAGAAAGATTTCAGTGTGCTGTCTTACAAATGGCTTGCCTAATGGCCCACACAGAGTACACATTAACAAAACTAGCTAAAGGCTCCTCTTTTTATTATGCAGGTTAACTCAAACAGTCGGATGCTAAAGTAGCACAAATTAGCATAACCTATTTATACAGAAATACACATGGTTCCTTTTCAAATGACCTTGAGTAGAGCTGGGTTTTTTTGTTTAAGTTTGTCACATCAATATCGCAGCTAGCTAGAAAAAAAATAAAAGCACACGTCAACATACATTAGCATGTCGTACCAAGAGTTGGGATACTGAAAAATCAATGTACCCTATGCGCCTGTTTTACAAAAGCGTGTCTTGGACAGCATTCAAAACTCACATTGATTTTAAATTTTTTTTCTTGTTTTCTTGACATCAGGCAGAATTCCCTCAAAATACGTGAATCTCCTCTTTAGTCTGATTAACAAAACCATCCGACCTTTGACGTAATTTAAATAAAAGACAAATTCACTTCCATTGCTACCAGTTCCAACCAGAAAAGTTGCTATTATATTGATACTAGAGTCAGAATCAAGGAGGTTATATAGCAATACATAACTCACAGTTTTACGATAGCTACAGTCAGGTAATTACAGTAACTGCCTGTTGCTGACTTCGCTTTCAAAACCAATATACCTACAGCTGTGACCAAACGTTTTGCACCTGGAATTTTAGGATTGAGATCATTTAAAAAAAAAACAAAAAAAAAACACACAATTCAGATCTTTTATTTAGCGTCATGTTCTCAAATAAACTACAAAATGTTATCGCAAAAGTCTACAGGAAGCCATAATAGTAGTACAAGTATTTCATGTTAGATTTCAAAATGTCACATTTTTCAATTGTTGTCAGTTTCTTGTTAACTATATGGAAAACTACAAAGCGGTATGTAATTCGATATGTTAACGTAATATTATTCAGCAGGTTTCAATCGACTTTATGAAACAAAATTTGTTAATTCTATAGGGTGATACAAAACTTTTGGCCATAGCTGTATACTGTATATAAAAAGCTAACAAACTACAAAATATATGCAACATCCACAAATGATCAGTATGTAAATACATAATCTCATACAGTGGGAAGCTGCTTAAGTGGCAGGTTATAGTGGACATGACGATGCAAACGTCATATTCATATATGGCCATACTCATAAAACATTTACCACTGTACTATTTTAAGTTTTTTTGTTGTTTTGTTTTTTGTAAAAGAAAAATCCAACTATGAACCTGTATGTCACACTTTTCTAATGTGATAAAACAGGGTGTACAGGTACATTAATAACATACTTGTATGTCTTGATATTGTGCCATTGATAAGATAACACAGAAAGCCATGACTGTACACAATCAGTGGAAACTGTACAAGATGGAATAAGTCCTGAGGGGAACAAGAGAGGCCTCCAAAAGGTCAATGTCAGTCAAGTGGAAAGTTTTTACTTTGCAATGCACTTTGGTGCACCCAGGCTGTGCAAATATTCGCATAGCTAATAGTCTTAATTCAAATTACGCAAAATGCACTTTAAAAATTGTGTGAGTAAAGCAGTAAAATTCAGGGCCTCTAAACATGAATTATGTTCAACCATCTGCTTCAGAATTAACACTACACAACATTTACAAGCAATGCATTTGGTCAACCCAGGTACATGGTTTCACACAATGCAGGATTGTGACTCTGGTAGCTAGAACCTGGGTCGGGACCTGGGTAGGAGGCTTAAGAAAAGCAGCCATCAACACAAACCCAAGCAGCTGTTTCTTCACTGGTTTCAGCCCATCAACGCCAATGGTCAGCACCGGATTTCTGTGAGGAATCAATCCCAATAATCGAAAAATTGGTTAGTGCAGCACTACTTAGCACAGATGGGGAGAATGTAACATTAACAGAAATGGCCTATTCTCTGTGTGTTGCAAGAGTACATGGGAGTTAGCAGAGAAACAATTCTTAAAATACAGAACTTGGGCCTTAGATAAGGTGTATAAAACAAAACAAAATGTTTTCAACAATGACATTTGTTTGAGGGGAGAAAAACATACTGTAGGTGCCATGTTTCTTAACAAGCAATATAAACAACTGCCATTAAACAGTCCAACTACAGGCACAGTGCTTTTCAAATATTATCTGCTTTAGATTCATTGGTGCCATCCTTGAAAAGCGCATAAAAATTAATAATAGAAAATGATTAACAGAAGGTGTCGCACATTTATGATTTTCATGGTTTCTTAAACAAACAGCAGAGTATTTCTGAAAATCTGATTCCAGTTGGTGGCACAATAACTAGTATTGTTGTTTACAACAGGGCTGGTCCAAATACAAGCATGAGGATTGTGTTACACTACAGTAAGGGTATCTAATTCTGCAGTTAATGAAGGAAGACCTTCGATGTCAGTATGCTGGCAGGTGCTACAGTGGATAAAAGAAGGCTGCTGATTCATTTAATTTCTTGTTAAGTGGAGCACATAACCACTGTACAGGACATAAATATCATTTGCGCCGGTAGTAGCATTGAACTGTTATGGCCTTATTCTTCACCATAGTTACTAATGACAGGGCAAACAGAAAGAAAGGCTCTGTCTTCGTGCTTTCTGTACACAGACGGCAAGCATATAACCGTGTGACTTTAATAGGACTCCCATCGTCCCTAAATAGGATAATTATGCTACAACAGTACAGATTTTTTTTTTTTTGGAATATACAACGGTGGAGTTTGAAGGCTGGCCTTCAATCGGAAAGATATAATGAATTTGTATCTGATCTACCACGACCACTAAACCACACATTTTACTTTTTTTAGCTACATCACAAGTCATGCGGAACAATCTGGTTTCTACTGGCACACAAAGCTTACTGTGAGTAGGCTGTATACTTATTTTCAAAGTTGCACTGTTCCCTTTTAAAGCAAACACTAATCTATCCTTAATCATGCAATAGCATTTAAATAATGTATACTTAATCATACTGTAACAATTACGAATAAAACTATGTTTTAATCTGACAAGCACTGTGTTAATCGCTGCCCAGTTACACAATGTCAACACTGCGAGAACTACACCCGATATATTTAATATCCCAAACAAACCAGTGTCAACATGAGTTCTGAAATGGATTCAGGATAACTATAATGCAAAAAAAAAAAAAAACATAAAATAAACGGTTAAAACAAATACAAACATACTGTATATGTAAACATATTAAATTAAAATCAAATTTTCTGGGATAGTATAAGTTTATTAATGACCAAAAATAGTTTTTATTATTTGGTTTATAAACGTTTTATTAAAAACAAATGAAACGTTTTTACACATGTATTAATTAAATTAAAGTACAGTGTTACCAATTTCTAAAGTTTTTTTTTCTTTCAAAACCAGAATACTAGTGATTAAACAAGAAACGAAAACTACATGTTCGATGACGTTCAGTCACTCTTGAGACTGTGCTGTGGTAGTTCACTTTTCAAACTACCACTCAACTTCGCGAAAGAAACTAAAGTAAAAACAATTTTAGAAAACTTACAAGATAAAAAAATGGACTGTTATAGTCGTCATGCCTACAGCATAATAGCTTATTAAATACGTGTACAACTAAAAATGTTAAAAGAGAAAAATATAAGCTAGCTTAAAAAAATAAAATAAAAAGTTAGTGATGTTTACCTTATTCAATACTGGTGTACTTTTTTTCTTTTTTTTGGTTTTTAAGAAACGCGACCCAAAACAAACCACTTACCTTCACAGATAGTAACAATTGATAGAATCCACAGCTTTTCTGAACATGTTATGGAGTTATAATGTACCCACACCATGCCCAGCTTGCTTATGCTCCTGCCATCTTGTCCTGGCCAACAGGAGAGACCTCTCTGTCGACAAAACCACCACCTCCCTCATTTTCAACTTAAAAAAACTCACGTATAAAATCACTCAGCGGGGTCAGGCCAAATCCAGCTGGTAGCTAATGAGTTCTGCTTTCGGGAAACATGTGTTTGTTCATGGTTACGAGGGCCTGAAAGCCCATATTTTGATGTTAAGAAGGGACTGCCTGCCCCATAAAGCCTGCCGTTCCTACCGTTCTCTTTCTGTTTCAGCACTGTCTGTCTCTGCTGCGTGTGGAATGTTTGTGTAACTGTGGAGTGAGACCCGAGCAGTCGATCGCAGAGCACATTCAGCGTAGAGAAGCAAAGCCGCTGAAGTACCACCATAGGACAACATGTGGATCTGCAATCGTGTGTGTGTGTGTGTGTGTGTGTGTGTGTGTATATGTATATGTATATGTTTAGTTGAAATTATTTTCTACGAATTTCAAAGACTACAGAAAGCGCGGCAGTAAATACCCATCTCATGTTTTTTCTTGCTCTTAAATCCTCACTTCAATCTGTAGCATTTTCAAACAATGCCAAAAAATGTATTGCCTCTGCAGTTATTAACCCAAAATTCCAAAATGAAACACATATATATGATTTTATTTCAGACGGGTAACTTCAAGAAAGATGATTCACACGTATATTTTTGCATCAGTTACTTTTTAGTTTAATATTCCTGTAAAAACTGGTAAATAAACTAACACTTCTTGAAAGGACTTATTTACAAAAGAAACCAACTTCATGTTTGCATGGTACTTTTTTTTTTTTTTTAATTACAGCCGGTTTTGTTTAGCAGTGTACCTCTTATCACACTAGTGAGGATGAGATTAACAAGTTGCGAAAGTTTATTTTGAAGGAAATCCTCATTGGTGTGATTAAAAAAAAAAAAAAAAAAGATTACTCTGACATACCTTGTTTATATAACATCTGAGGAGAGATTATAGTGGTATTTCTGAGATTACAGTGGTAATTATAACCTCCGCTGGGTTTATATCTCATAAAAGGCCTATATTAAAGATTGAAATGGCATAAATCATTAAAGTAAGGTCAGTTCTACACTTTTCCATTTGACTGGTAATTTTCACAATTCGTGACATTCCCAAAAAATATTTTAAATAGTGATTTTTTTAAGGTCTCCTTAAAATAAACATTAGTTGGCAAGTACTATTTTGCTATGACCTTTCTTTGTATTGCTTACAAAAACGCTGGCACAGATCGAAGAAAGAGGCTGAAAAGAAACTGAATTTAACAAACATGTTATCAAAGGAGAACGCTGACATGAATTCAGTAAACAGGTGCAGTGACTCATACCGCGCTACCAGGTTTTGTAAATCACAATGATTTAATTCAAACTGAATGCAGCCAATAATGTATGTTACAGGCAGGGCTGCTTCCCATTTCAACGTTGTTCCTCTCCCTTGCCTTCTGCTTGATCCTGAATATCTATTGAGTCAAAAGCTGTGGCTCACAATGACTAGTAATGATGGTTATATTTCCAAAGATTATGGTTACATTAGTACAGAACTAATGAATGACTTGTTTTATATAGCACCAAGGCTCAGGCTTTTAATATATACTGTGTTTTCCTCAAATCAAGACCATATTATTAATTTCTTGGCAGACACCCTTATCCTTACAATTGTTACAAGATATTACATTATTTTTACACACAATTATTACCCATTTATACAGTTGGTTTTTACTGGAGCAATCTAGGTAAAGTACCTTGCTCAAGGGTACAGCAGCAGTGTCCCCCACCTGGGATTGAACCCACAACCCTCTGGTCAAGAGTCCAGAGCCCTAACCACTACTCCACACTGCTGCCCCATATGCAGTTGTACCTGTATAAGCTTATCAAGTAGTATATTACAAAGGCTGATTTAACATTTTCATAGAAGTACTAGATGAAAAAAATATTATTTTTTTAATAAACTAAACTAAATTAAACAAACCTGGATAATTGTTCATTGCTTCATAAAATGTATCCCCTGTACAACTATATATTAATATGCATGTTGCCAAGGGGACTGCATAATCAAGAAATCCTTCCATGGAATATGATGTAATCCATTAAAGAAGAGCTCTTGAGAAATACATGTGACAAATATAAAAAGGTTGAAAAACCATCATTACACTTTGCAAGGGAGCACAATGTAGTTTCAGTGCTTGCGCGTCTGTGTGTCACGATGATGGGAAACATGCAAAACACTTATCTCAATCCACGTTTCTAACTAGCATTAAAAATGACGAGCGGTACTCAAAGAGTTATAGAAAACATACTGTAAACAACTTACATGCAGTATACAACCAACAACGTTATGCGCAGCTTGTTTTTCCTAATGCATTATTCAGTGGTATTACTATTTATATCTTGATTACATTCTTTGCCGAATGGCACATGGCTAACAAGAAGCCTGCATGATTAAGGTTGTTTGTTAGATCACCGACTACAAAGGAAAATGACAAATGGGACCAAAAATACTTTGCAATTACTGTAGGGCTTGTTGATGTAATGTGCTGTTCTCCCTGCAAACATTCTTTTTGTATTTCATGCTGCAATTGGCGCATTCAACCATCTATATTGTTAAACCTCTACTTTTACTCACCTCAAGCTCTCAGTACAATATACACTAGACAGCTGTCACCTGTTCCACCAGCCACCGAAATATTGGCCCAAAAAGTGAATGACAAAAGCATCTTGAGTAAGCAGATGTCTTAAGCATCAACAAAGGTTCAGACCTAGATGACTTGCAAGTTCAGGTTTCATTGCATGTTTTTCTTTCCCATTCACTTGAACATAAGTTTTACACATTATAGTGTATATGTATATATTCCCTTTAGTCAATGTGTGCATAATTGCACCACGAGCTCTGTCTATGTATCTATTTTCTAATGCATATATTTTGTTTTCGAACTCCATAGAGTTTACACAAACTGTTTTAAATTTTAATTAAAAAAATCGTGACCAAATATATATGGTTTGCATATAGACCCAGATGAAATATCATAGCTATAGTTTAAAAAAACAAAATCATATGGATTATTTCCAAGCTTATAATTTGTATTTTTATTTGGAAGGCTTATTAAAAGCTTACACAGCTACAGTAACTACCATTTTGATACCTTTATATCATAACAACCCTAGTAATGTTGTCATTACGAAATTTAAAACATAATCTAAAATGAAAACACATCTTATTGCCATAGCAACTGGAAATTGTCTTTATCTTACAACACAGCATTGAAACTAACTACCAAATGTCTGCAATAACATCGACCAGAAACCCAAAAAATCACTTCATTTTCCCTGAAATCTTCTGGCCTATTAGAAATAGCTGCTGATGACGATGTATCTGTTTAAACATACATGGAGCATACAAATATTACCACAGGTTATCTAGTCTTCACCATGGCACACCCAAAAATTCTTCACAGGCAATCCTGTTTAAGACTGCCGTCTTACTAAGCAAAATCTGCATTAGTTTTGAGCTGAAACTCACATGAATCTAATTTCTCCATCAGATATTATACAGCATAAACATGCCTCTTCCATCCTGATCCTACACTTGACAGGAGAACAACAAATGAATCATGCTATTAACATACTAAAGGGTACATGTTCCCATGTGTTGCTACAATTGTTTATGTAAGGTGTGTGTATTGTTTTAATTATATATATTACATTAATTATATATATATATATATATATATATATATATATATATATATATATATATATATATATATATATATATATATATATATTATTTTGACCACTTTTAAAACTTTTAAATTGCATTCCCTGCCTCAAGGTGGCTTCCCATGTACACACATGGACATCTCAGAACTGCATTTCCCATCATCCCCCTGCTCGCTGGTAATTCCATCTCATTTACATATGTGAGCAGGAGGATAATGGGAAATGTAGTTCTGAGAGGTCCATGCAGGTACATGGGAAGCCATCTTGAGGCAGGGAATGCAATTTAAAAGTTTAAAAAAGTGGTCAAAATGTAAAAAAAAAAAATATTAAAACAATACACACACCTTATGTAAACAGTTGTAGAAACACATGGGAACATGTAACACAATAAAATAAAAAGGTCATTATGTACCCTTTAAGGAACATGTGTGTGCTCGAGCAACAATAAAGCAATAAACCTTTATGTTTCTTAGAAAAACGGTGTGCTTAAGAAGTGTAAAGTTTGCTAATCTAGTTCTTCAAAAACAGTAAACTGCGTATTATAGCCCAAGGGTGGGACTCAACTTTCAGGACTGCTGACCTGCAGCAACAAAGAACAGAGAATCAACATTAAGAAAGCAGGCAAGGGGAACACCCACATCCCAATCCTATTTAATGTGTGACAGGCTTATTTGAGGCTTGTTAAGATTTAAACCACACCTGTCACAGCTGTTGCAAATCCTGGTTGGAAAATCCCAATGGACTGGAATAATCACACCTCTGGATCACACTTTAAAATAAGTTCAAATGAGGTCTGAAATGAGGTTGAAATAATGTCTATGTTATTTAAAACCCATTTCTGTTTGAATGCCATGTGTTGTAAAGTTCTACTCCACCTTAAAACAAATAAATATCTTCAGCATAGAAAATAGAAGGGAAAAGAGGAGACTTACTGACGTTTATAAAATCCTAAATGTTATAGATAAAGTTAACTCCAGTCACTACTTCAAATTTTAAAATAATTCCTAAAATATTGTTATGGACTATGTTTTTATACATTGTTGGCTTTCACCAGTGCCAGCCATATTAAGGACTAGTCAGAGAACTCAATACAGTACCAATGTCATGCCAAACGAAAAACTGATATCATGCAATTAAAGTGTGGTAAACGTGTACTAACACCAATAATGTTGAGAACAGTTTACCAGAACTACTGCCCAAATGCCCCACCCACCCCACCACCAATCGCTCCCATCTACTAACTTGATGAATGGGAGTTGAATATGTTTTCATATAGCTAACAGATCAACCACCATTTAAACCCTTACAATGGGGTCCTCCTTGGAATTATACATACTCACACCAATACAATAAAGAGATTTGCATGGACTATCAGACAAAGAACCAAATTTCATTATCTAAACAGCAGCAGTACTTAGCTGCCTCTGTTTCGCTTCATTGTTATATGATCTGTCTGGGACTTCAACACTAAATACTGCCTAACTAAAATAGGATGCATAACAGAAGAAGAATGCCAGCTAATAAGAGAAAGAGAGAGCAAAGGAGATTGATCTAATTAATAAGGGAATAAAGGCCTGCGATCTGTTTGTTCATCCCATATGTACTCATTCTCTAATCTACAGTGTATCCTTAGAGAAGACAATATGTTGTTTTATTGTAATCTTCAATTCCTTATTATAAACCCTTAAAAAAGTGGTTAATTGTGACAAAATGACTGGGTGAATCACAGTGCTCCAAATCTGCTAAGTTTGATTGAAGAAAAGTAATTCTCTGATATCTGCTGTTAAATGTAGTATTAAATATACTTTCTTTTCCAAAGATTGTACTTGTTATGTAAACAGAATACACCATGAACGTTCCTAGAGTCCTGTGCTGATTTCACACATGAGAATAGCTGTAAATAACCTACTTGACCCTTTTTGGGGGCTCGTGGGTTATTTGGCTATCTTCATTCATGGAATAACTACAGTACAGTATATTTAGTGCCCATTAAAGTCATCACACAGGCGTTCTTATTTCTAAACTGTAAACCTCCTGAATTGTAAATTGATGCTACAAAATTAGGTATGTGTAATTTGTGAAGTTAACTTATGCCCACATGGCCTAACTTGAGTCATTTCATCCAATTTGATGTCATGTCACCAGAACTGAAAGTTATCAAAGGCTAGCTCTTTCCCACTTTTATATCCCCTTCAGTCACTGTGTGCATAATTGCACCGAGTTAACTTTCCTATCTATTTATCTATTTTATAGTGCATAGAAGTTTTGGCAGATCAACTTCTCAAACTCCATAGATTTCGCACAAACTGTTAAAATGTCTGAAAAAAAAATCTCAAAAATCTTGACCTCAAAACAACAGAATCTTAAAACGCTGAAGGTTTGTTTAGAGCCCATGGTAGTTAAAGATCAAACCTGCTCACTGACTCCTAGAACTCATTATTTTCAGCAATGGGTCGTCTTGGTGGGATTCATTCCAGTGGGGTGTATCTGACGCCTGTAAAGTTACAGGTTTTTATTTCCCTTAGAGATTCGTTTGATTACTGTGAAACTAGAAAGAGACAGAAGCCTTTTATCTATCCACAGACCACAAAGACAAAGCCCCCTGAATTGCTACCCAGAATGAGCCAACCTTTTTCTGGCAGGACCATCTTTTTTGCAGAGGTGAAAAGTTGATAACTGCCCTTATTTATGCAACCACGGATCCGTTCCAATAAATGGTGCCAGGTTGGTGCACAGATAACTTTTGTATTTACAACATTTTGCAGTGAAATGGTTACCAGAAAGAGCTGGGTATTATAACACAGACTGATTCTTTTTGGTTACCCCAGCTGGTCTTAAAAAAACAAACTGAGTCAACAATCAATGTACTGTGGAATGTATCAGTAAACCAACATTAATGGTACTGGCTTGTTTTGTTTTTTGAACCTGTTTAACTAGCTCTTGAACAAGCTCAAAACTACCAGCTGTGTCCAGTTTGTCACAGCTGTAATGTTTTATTTTATTTTTTTTTACTGCAGATTTGAATAATGTCTGTTAATGAAAACAAAACATTTGTGAAACTAGTGAAAATGTCAGGTTCATTTAGACCTAATTTGTTTCACAAAAAAAAGCGTAAAACTATCAAAAAAGCACATTAAAGGGTACTTAAGGACCTTTTTATTTAATTGTGTTACATGTTCCCATGTGTTGCTACTGTTTACTGTTTACGTAAGGTGTGTGTATTGTTTTAATTTTTTTATTTTTTTTACATTTTGACCACTTTTTTAAACTTTTAAATTCCATTCCCTGCCTCAAGATGGCTTCCCATGTACCCGCATGGATCTCTCAGAACTGCATTTCCCATCATCCTCCTGCTCACTGGTAAATCCATCTCAGTTACATATGTGAGCAGGAGGATGATGGGAAATGTAGTTCTGAGAGGTCCAGCGGGTACATGGAAGCCATCTGAGGCAGGGAATCAATTAAAAGTTTAAAAATGGTCAAATATTAATAAAAATGTAAACATTACACACACCTTATGTAAACAGTTGTAGCAAGGCATGGGAACATGTAACACAATAAATTAAAAAGGTCCTTTGCACCCTTTAAGTTTGTTAAGCCAAGGCTTGCCCGGGCCAACTGCAGGCCATGAGTAACGTAATCCAACCGACAACTGTCAGTTCCAACTTGATATGAACAAGGCCTGGATTCAAGCCAGGGAATCAACAGGTGCGGCTCAATACTGCTCCTCCCGTGAGCTTCTTGTCCGACAGCAGCTTTTATTAGGCCTTCCTTGTGGCAGCACTTATGAGCATGTTGCTGCCTTATGACGCCTTCTGCTTTCAGACCCAAACGGCAAAGCAAAAGATGATAGTTCTCAATGTTGCTTGTGCTTCATTGCAGCTATTGTATTGTTTTAGCTGAAATGCTTTGTTTTGTTGTTGTCTTTTTTCACCAACTCCAAGGAGACAGTTCGAAACATTAGAAATCTTTGTGGAAACAACTTATTCAGTCTGAACAAGAAATGATCCTCCCCACCAGTGAATTGTGCACAAATGAGGAGAGCCATACACCTTATCTGGGATTTTACATACCTGCTGGTTGCCAAATAAGAGGCCAGTAAATATGTTCAAACTACAAGTCTTTCTCAGTGTCTTCAATTATTTTAATATAAGAAAAACAATTGTTGCAGTGGAATGGTCTTGTGTTTTTCTTTTTTTTTCAACCAGTCTAAACTGATCCTGGATCTGGTGTCAGGAGTACATTCTACCTGGAGCATATTAAGCAACAACTCACGAGCTCAGCAAATAACATGACCTGTTAAGACATGTGCCACTGTGAGCTCTGGGCTCTGCTAGCTTAGACTGTTTGTCAAATACCAAGCCTCCACCAACACCTAAGAGATCGCCCTCTACATGTGGAAAACAAACGAGTACCAGTGCTTGAGTTGATTTGTTGAGGTGACAGACAAGAAACATCGACACATTATTTATTTATTTAATAATAACAGTATATATATATATATATATATATATATATATATATATATATATATATATATATATATATATATATATATATATATATATATAGTACTGTGCAAAAGTTTTAGGCAGGTGTGAAAAAATGCTGTAAAGTAAGAATGCTTTCAAAAATAGGCATGTTAATAGATTATATTTATCAATTAACTAAATGAGTGAACAGAAGAAAAATCTAAATCAAATCCATATTTGGTGTGACCACCCTTTGCCTTCAAAACAGCATCAAGCATCAATTCTTCTAGGTACACTTGCACACAGTTTTTGAAGGAACTCGGCAGGTAGATTGGCCCAAACATCTTGGAGAACTAACCACAGTTCTTCTGTGGATTTAGGCAGCCTCAGTTGCTTCTCTCTCTTCATGTAATCCCAGACAGACTCGATGATGTTGAGATCATGGCTCTGTGGGGGCCATACCATCACTTCCAGGACTCCTTGTTCTTCTTTACGCTGAAGATAGTTCTTAATAACTTTCGCTGTATGTTTGGGGTCGTTGTCATGCTGCAGAATAAATTTGGGGCCAATCAGATGCCTCCCTGATGGTATTGCATGATGGATAAGTATCTGCCTGTACTACTCAGCATTGAGGAGACCATTAATTCTGACCAAATCCCCAACTCCATTTGCAGAAATGCAGCCCCAAACTTGCAAGGAACCTCCACCATGCTTCACTGTTGCCTGCAGACACTCATTCGTACGCTCTCCAGCCCTTCGCGAACAAACTGCCTTCTGCTACAGCCAGATATTTCAAATTTTGACTCATCAGTCCAGAGCACCTGCTGCCATTTTTCTGCACCCCAGTTCCTGTGTTTTCGCATAGTTGAGTCACTTGGCCTTGTTTCCACGTCGGAGGTATGGCTTTTGGCCTAAGTCTTCCATGAAGGCCACTTCTGACCAGACTTCTCGGACAGTAGATGGGTGTACCAGGGTCCCACTGTTTTCTGCCAATTCTGAGCTGATGGCACTGCTGGACGCCTTCCCATTGCGAAGGGAAGTAAGCATGATGTGTCTTTCATCTGCTGCAGTAAGTTTCCTTGGCGAACACTCGCGCCTACGGTCCTCAACGTTGCCCGTTTCTTTGTGCTTCTTCAAAAGAGCTTGGACAGCACATCTGGAAACCCCTGTCTGCCTTGGAAATTTCTGCCTGGGAGAGACCTTGCTGATGCAGTATAACTACCTTGTGTCTTGTTGCTGTGCTCAGTCTTGCCATGGTGTATGACTTTTGACAGTAAACTGTCTTCAGCAACCTCACCTTGTTAGCTGACTTTGGCTGTTCCTCACCCAGTTTTATTCCTCCTACACAGCTGTTTCTGTTTCAGTTAATGATTGTGTTTCAACCTACATATTGAATTGATGATCATTAGCACCTGTTTGGTATAATTGTTTAATCATACACCTGACTATATGCCTACAAAATCCCTGACTTTGTGCAAGTGTACCTAGAAGAATTGATGCTGTTTTGAAGGCAAAGGGTGGTCACACCAAATATGGATTTGATTTAGATTTTTCTTCTGTTCACTCACTTTGCATTTAGTTAATTGATAAATATAATCTATTAACATGTCTATTTTTGAAAGCATTCTTACTTTACAGCATTTTTTCACAACTGCCTAAAACTTTTGCACAGTACTGTATATATATATAAGGTAAAACGAAGAGAACCCAATGCCAAGTGTAAACATAATACAAATCACAAGACCATTACCATTTTATTCTTATAATGATCTGCATGCCCTGCTTTAGTGTCCTAATGGTAAGAATAGGTACCGTACCAATAGATCTCTGTGTGTTGTGTGATTTTCTCCGTTTTATTTTGTCAAGGGCTCTTTGAAGGTCAATACCTGCCTCAAACCTGTGGAATAGGCATTGCTTAAACTCGGCACAGGACAAGTAGGTCATCCAACCTACGTACGTAGGTGCTGTGCTGAATGCCACGGAAATACACATTCACCAGATTAGTGTATGACGTGAGGCGGATTGAGACAAGGGAACAAACGTTCTGAGTTTATTTTTAAGGGGCACAGGTACACCATTAACACTGTGCGACTATTAATAGTCTTTTGTTTTTAATTGTATCTGGTAACATGGCCAGCATGCATTTCCATCAGGCACACATCCTCATATTCCCTTAGTAAGTGCAAGGTTAGGGAGAAATGCATTGTGAAACTTCTATAGGGGGGGTGTAAAATAAAGTTGTAAAGATTGCTGTAAAAAATCTATACAGTTACCGTGTTCACCCTGTCTGTGTGACATACAGCCAGACAGTTAAATCGTTACATTAAATGTATAATACACAATGTAGTGATACCAGCTATAGAACACTGATACTATCCATGTGCCGGTTTAAATGTAGATGCGCGACACTGGCGTGGACTACGTGGGTATTTCAATATAAAGTAAGCGGATCAACAATATATTCGGCTAAAGTGTTGTTTAATAATAGTCAAAAGACTCGTTTTTTCTTGTTTGTTTATTTTTAAATGTATTTTTAAAAGTACGCGGATTTACTGTAAAAACTTGGGTCACAAAATGTGACTTGGAATTCGGGCAATTCTCGGATACATAGTAATAGAACACAATGTATTGAATCGAGTAATCGTGTGCCAGACAGACAGGATCAGCGTATAGCGGTCCCCATTTTTTTTTTTAGTGAAGAAGACGCTAAAAATACCAAATTGGTTTCAACAAGAACACAGGTTTACAAGTAGGCCTACTGGTACAGGCGGCGGTTTCATGACCAGAATTATGGTTGCTTGCAGTGCTATACTATTAATATAACGGGTTTCGTTGTATTTACGGTTTGTAGAGACCTTAGGCCTCTGTTAAACATACACCCACACAAACATAGTTAAATATACCAGCACAGACGTGTAGCAGACAAAAGGTTCTTTTAATATATGTATATGTGTTTCGGGTGATGATTGCTGCTGCTACTGCAGCACCCCCGCCGTAAGTCGTTTGCCCACCCTAGCACATAAAAAAGCTACTTAGTTTTGCTTGTGGAGTAAACACGCTGAATTTAAATGCATTTTTTTTTAAATAAATGTTGCTTCAGCAGTTGTAACTATTTAGAAAGATAGAGCTATACAGATATGTATACAACAAAAAAGTTTCATAGCAGAAACAAGTTTATTCCAAATCTACAAACCTTTGAAACTTGTTTCTTTTTAGTTGAAGCATACTTTCCGTTTCTATTTATGCTTACGATTATGTGTGGATAAGAGTATAGCAGTATTCTATGCTCAATCATTCGAAAACGCGTGTCTGTACAAAATAATAATAAAAAAAAAACATTAATAAAAAATACCCTTAAAAGTTTTTTTTCAGCAACAATATTTTCACTGTGTCGCAATGACGTCTGGTACTTGGAGTCCTGGATCGATTAAAGAAAAGGCTATCAGCAATCTCCAATCAGATGCAAAAAGTATGAGATAAACAGAGAACCCTGGCGTTAGCCATCCAATGAAAAAAAAGCTATAATACTGCGTGTAGCCAATCAGTGATTGTGGGCAGTGCTTTTGCCAAAAAATGAAATATCTGTAATTGCATGTAGTTTTTCACTGTACAACGCATTTTATTCGTATATACACGTGGATACATGTGGTTAAATAGTCATTTCATAACTATATATATATTTTTTACATACATTCACTTTTCTAAATATACTTGGTTGGTATTGGTATGTGCGTTGGTTTACTTTTATGCCACACTCTTTACCTGCCTGCAGTACAAATGAACTGCCATTAGGTGGCGCCCATATGCACAAGGCGGTTGGTGACGCCATTTTAGCAGAGGTGCAGAGCGATACATCCCTTGAAGGGAGAGGAAAATTAGGCACGCAAAATTCGTTTTTTTATTTTTATTTATTTTTTTATTTTAAAACAAACAAATCCCCTTCTTGCTAATAGCCTGTTTAAAATTAAGTAACCATGTCAGCAGAAGGAACAGCAGACCAGGTAAGTCTTTTTTAAAAATCTGTTAGCTACACACACACACACAGGCTAGTTGTTTCAGTGGGGCTGAGGCCTACATATCCATTTCATAGATGGCAAATAATATATGTTTATATTCCTAAAAACTGGTGTTCATTCGTCGATTTTGAAGAAGCAACCGGCTGTTTTGTAGGCAGCATGTTCGTTTTTTAGTGGTTACGATGGTTGTAGTCGTTTTATTTTTATTTGTAAGAAAGAAAAGAAAAATGGCCGGGGTTTCCGTAGCTAGGTTTGAACGGTTGTTTTTATGTTCCAACATTGCGCATACACACATAACGATTTTATGTAAGGTTGCAGGAAAATATGATCCCCCCCACAAGAGCTTTAGAAGTTCTGTTTTTATTTGCGCTAAAATTGTGGCGTGGGTGGATTGTGAAAAACGCTGAATCATGGTTTAACCATATTCCGCACCCAGACAAACAATGGTGAAAATATGAGGATTAGTGTTTGTTTGAAGGTCACAGATTATACTAAACTATTTAACGATAACGTTAAGATTTATTAGACATGCTCACTTTTATATAATACTTATTACTTCATCCCTTGTTTTGACTGCGGTGCCTGTCTGTGCTGTGTTGTTCACACGCATCACATGCATATTGCATGCTCAGAATTGAAAATGTGAAAAGAAGTCCCTTCTGCATTTCCACAATTACATAAGTGTGGTTTCTCCCGGTGTATTTTTTTTACTTAGGGTTTTTTTTTGTTTTTTTTACTGATAGCAAAGTCGTGGTTTCATTAATAGTTTTAATGTATGTGTTTGGTGGGGGTCTTTACTATGGATATTCGTTTGAATTGGCATGTTAAGGTGGTCTTTATTACAGATTGACAGTAATGTAAAGAACCATATTATATTTCATATTTGGACAAGAATGAAATACATTTGTAAGGGTCTATGCTTGAAGGCTCTCGTATCAAGATTCATACATTTTAGTTAAATTAGTGTATATATATGAAGTACTGCGGACACTTAACTACAGCATACCACTTAACCCCCTTGGCCCCTGTATGCTAACTGTGACTGGAGTCCAACACCAAGAAACCAGATTTTTTTTTCTTAAGTAAATCCTTCTAAATTTGGACTGATGAATTGTGAATAAATCGCAACAAGAAAATGGTTTGCTATAAAAAAAGGGAAAATATTATCAAGGGGAATTTATGTTGTAAGACATACTGCATGCAGAAAAACATTTAACATGTACTACAATATGTTAAATGCATTTATTTAACCAGTTTTCCTATAACCGGAGCTCCCACTAGTGGTGAAAATGTATGGTAGCGCATTTTTGTGAATTAGGCAATTTTGAGTAGCAAGAACGTGCATACATATCTAAATTGCGTTGTTGAAAACATTATGAACAAAAGGTTTAATATAGTATGCATGTCAGGTTTTTTTTTTTAAAAGCACATTTATACATTAATTGTTTTATAACTTCCAGGCAGTGGAGTATATTCCAGAGAAGGTGAAGAAAGCTGAAAAGAAGTTGGAAGAAAATCCTTATGACCTTGACGCTTGGAGCATTCTGATACGAGAGGCACAGGTTTAGTGATACAGGATTACATTTCCTTATAATGGGGGTGCGGGGGTGGGGTCCGATCAGGTTGGGTTTGGTGGTTCTACATCAATATGTACAAATTGCATAGTACTATTTGCAACTTTTGTTAATAATGTAAATGATGTTTAAATGGTTTCTACTTTTAGAACCAACCTATAGACAAAGCAAGGAAGACCTATGAGCGACTTGTCGCCCAGTTCCCAAGTTCTGGCAGATTCTGGAAACTATTCATTGAAGCAGAGGTTAATATGTTTATATTCTTTCATATATATATATATATATATATATATATATATATATATATATATATATATATATATATTGTCTGTGTGTATCTGTGAATTTCACACCATGAAGCTACTCTTAAAAAAAAAAAAAAAACATCTTTAGGTTTCCCCTTTTCATACAGTATAATCAGGGAATATTAACTGCCTTTCTTTTTTGCAGCATTACACTGTAAATGTGGTCCAAGGGATATATTTTTCCTATTGGGTCAATTGCACATTGTTGCATGTTGGATCTGCAACAGCATTAAAACTATTTTAATGGTATTGGAGTGCTTTAGCCTTTTATTTACTTGTTGTGTCAATTTATTGCCTCCTGTGTGATTTCTTTGAGCTCTTATTTATTTTGTGTACATATTCATGGTACTAAATTCAATTAGTTAATCCTGTATAGGTAAACTGAATTTATTAACTGTAGTTGCATTTGTACGTTAATATAGAAACAAAGTACTTCAGTGTGTATTTTGGGTAATTCCGTTTGTTGCATTGCCCTAAAAAGGGGGTGACAATCAAGGTGCAATTTATAAATTAGTTTAGATTTTTATTTATTTTATTATGTTGCGCTTTATAGGTTACACAGTCTCTTCTAATAAACAGCACCATCATTTGAGTTTAATCAACAGTCACCACAACTTGCTTACCCATTTAAATATGCATTCAGCCTAATAAAAGCAAGAATAATAATCACATTGGTTACCATTGCAGTGAATGTGTAGTTAACACATAAGCATGTCAGTGACAACATTACTCCCTCATTATTATACTATCATGACTTGCATATAAACAAAATGTGAAATATTGTGGGTATTGTGCAAGGAAACAATTAAAGTGTAGAACAGATGTCTGATTTACTGTCATTGTGGCCTAACCATGAATGATCAAATCATGAAATTTAAAAGGGAACACTGTCCATGAGAAGTTTAATATAACTGGTAAAAAAAAAAAAAAAAAACCCTGGCACTTAGGAAAAGTTTTTAACACTGGGGTCTTCCGAGTGATAGTTCAGTTTGTGGCTCTTCCAGTTGATCTACACTTTACTGTGCAAGGAAACAATTCATTCAAAGAATCCGTTCATGTAATGAAATCCGCATTTACAGATAATTGATAGACCTGGCAGTGTCTTTTCAAGTCTCTTGACGGACCATTCCATAATTTATATATCATTTTTTAAACTTTTTGCCAGCTAATTGTCAAACAAAATACTGCCTTTTATTGAGCGTTGAGGTAGGGTATAGTCCTTCCCAGAACAATTAAGAGGAAAACCAAGAATGATTGAACCGGTAAGGGCCTCCCTCCCCCTTTTATATTTTGTTTTCTGTTATCAAACAGCTGTGAGCCTGTTCCCTGTATAGCTGGGTCTGATTTGTTCCTCGTCACTTTTGCACACCAAGTTGTACCGATACTAATAGTCAGCTTAAAGTGAGAAGCAGAAATGATAAATCTTAAGCATACTGAAGTAGTTATTTACGGGTAGCTTTTCATACTAATTACCAGTTGCAAATGAGGGCTATATATGCATAGGGCTTCTGATTTTTGCTGTTTTACCTAGACTTTTCTACTCTCCCTTTAAAAATTAAATTGATACCTGTTAAACCATTCGTGTATCAATCACAACTGATCTCGTTTGTGTATTTTGCTTGTAAATGAAAAATGAAAGCTTGGCCAATTTTTATAAGCCCATTTTTAAGCCCCTTTCACACTGGCACTCCTGGGTCACAATTTGCGTAGTGTGAAACCACTTACGCGGGTTGACCTGGGTCGCAGCAACCCACCTCAGGATGTTTGACCCGGGTTGAGTGAGACAAAATGCATGACTTTTTTTGTTGATTGAGTCACAGCATGAGCCAAATTGCAGCAAGGGTGTATAAACATTTGCTATAATCAATATTTGGGCCGACGGTTCAATCCAGAGAAGCTTGGATGGAAGCACCAGTAACAAGCTGCTTCTGGGGCATTGATACATGCATTGTGTACTTGCGTCTGCCATCCAGGTCAACCCTGCTTTAGAAAAAGCAGTCTGAAATCACGTACCCGACCCCCATGACACCGGGTCCTGACCCGGGTAGGTTCTGACCCAGATAGAGCATGCCAGTGTGAAAGTTGTTTCACAGGAAAAACTTCTACTATTAACATGTTTCTCAGTTGTGATTGAGATACAAGAATGGTTTAACATATTTGCTACATATGCAAAACATTTCTTGTGATATTGTAAGCGTCTACAATAATTACAAAGTATTTAAACACAAAAGCAGATTTTTGAAGGTTGATAAATTTGCATGCTTAAAAATAATTGTTGATGTTACAAATGATAAGAAAACTATATGCATCTATTATACATTGTTTCTTGCTAGATCTAAACACTCTTTATCAAAAATGGAATTGGTCAAGCTTGACACTAAAGCAAGGAAATTGTTTTTTAAATAAATCTTCCAAACTTGACCAGAGTATAAGCAATGCTTTCCAGCACTATAAATGTTTACATTTAATAAACCGATTGTGACTGCATGCTAAATGCCACGAGAAAATAAGACCATACTTAAAACATATACTTTGTGCTGTTGTCTTATAAATGTAAAAATGTTTGTGGCAGACCATAACTGGAAAATGGAACACAAGTTCCTAATTAATGGTAAGTACAGTATAGACCACTGCTGTATGTTTGTGTGCACATTTACTTGTGAGCTTGACAGCAGATTAGTTGTAGCAGTAACTTGTATTTAACGTTCACTGTAATTGTCCCTGCCAAATAAATTAAATAAAACTATAGTTAATTTGATTGTATCTGGAAGGAAATTGTGTGACCGATTTTTAATTTTTATAATTCTATAATTTTTATAAGTAAAAAGCAACCGTGATACGTTCAAGTTTCAGTTGCACAGCCGTTTACAGCAGATATACAAATCAGTAATTTGGATTTTGCAACACTCGTTTTAAAGAAACCTGTTGTAAAGTAAAACTTCAAGAAACAAAGTCAAGTTTGTGCTGATGAAGGCACTAGTTGAAATATTTGTCAACTTGACTTAGTTTCTTATGTTCTATCTTATTTTTTTTTACTTAATGTTTTTGAAGTTATGAATGAGATCTATTATAAAAAGAGGTAAATGGAATCTTTCACTAATTTGACTGCAGTATATGATAGTTACAGTAGTTTATATATTAAAAAAAAAAGTTGAATGTTTTGTTTTTTGTAGACCTGGTCACTTTCACATGTGGTTAATTTCATCTGAACCAACTAATAAATAAAGATGAATAACACGTCTTGCTTTGGTTTAATTCTGATGCATTTGGATACTTCACAGATATTTTAAATGAACCAAGTGTTGAAATAAATCAGATGTCAAAGGGGATAGACTATTCCCTACTGTGTCAGCATAAAATTTCAAACTTATTACAACATTCTTATAGACTTAATTGGGATAATTTGATAGTAGATAGTAGATGTAAATATTCAAGAATAACACTGACATTCTGCAATTCACCTTACATTATAGTTATTTTACAAATGCTGATGGCTAATGTAAATTACAAAATCTCTTGATTGCAGCTCTATCCCTGTCCAGAAATCAATGTGACGCAAGCTTTGGTAGTTTAAACAAGAAAATATATTTTGTAATTGGTACACGGGGCAATGCAGTGCCATGATGAGTCAGTTGAATGTGTTCTTTGGTCTGTGTGTTGCATGTAAAGTGATGTACATTATTTATGTCCTCAATGATGGAGTATAGTGAAGGTTCTGTACCCAAATGTAGAGGCCTTCACAATTGTAATTTAACATATCAGAACAACTTACCCAATTGTCATCAGTCTTGGTAATAAAATTGACAATTTGTTATTGAGTATTGGTCTGTCCATCTGCTTGTCACAATTATATTGTGGATATATGTTCCCAGTAGTATTTTAATTACCTGCTATAACATCATATCTGGTAATTTCCCCCGCTGGGAAAACTATCCCCTGTGACAGGGATAACATGGAGGGGCACTTACTGTCACAATTGAGAGATTTTCACAAACCTAGAGAACCACTTAATACAATTTTAATCATTTATATTCGTATATTAATTTACCCCTAAGGTATCATCTAAATAGTGAGATGGGGAAAGTATTCATAGTCCAATTTTGTAGTATAAAAAAGAAAAAAAAATGTACAGCATCTGTGTTGAAAGTTTCTGGCTTGCTCTTCTTTGTTTATTTTCACCCCCTGAAATGTAGTGACTGTATTTTAAGCCTAGTAGTCTGTCTAGTCCCTTTGCTCCTTCTGCCTCCAACCAGCTTTATCTTAATGTCACAAGCCAGTAAAGACAAATATCCAATTGAAGTACAGTATTAGTGAAATTGATTCCCGTTGTTTTATGTACGCAATTGTGTTGTAATCGATTGACTCAATTTTTGTTGTACTGCACAAGAAGTACCAGTATATAAATGTAGCTAATCAGTTCCATTGCTAGTATAAATGGGATGTGTGTGTTTTGAAATGAAAGTAGATTTGGGTTTGTAAGTTAAAGTGCTTGGCAGAACTCTACTATATGTTTTTATATATTTGTATGTTCATTGCACCCCAGCATTTCCATTATGTTAAAATCGTTTAGTCTTAGTCACTACAGTGTTCTAACCAGTAACACATTTGAAATGTATGCCAGAAATATAAAAACGGCCCTTGAGTGACCTGTTTTACTGCTACGTCTGCTGCCTTTTTGAACAGCTTACATTGGTATTGGCATGTCAGCACTGTAATGTAGGATAATGTGATTGACCGACTGGAGCAATCATATTAGGAAAAAGAAGCCCTTTTAGATTGTGCGTTTGTAGCTTGTAGAGAATGCTGACACCTGCTCAGTCAGATTTTATGCACATTTGCCAATATGCATATTGACTTATCCTGTGATTTGTTTTTAAATACTATGGAATTCTGTAATACGATGACTATTCAGGAGCTTGTTTATAGTGAACATTAGATGCTAGTGACACAATAGTAACTGAATAACAAAGCAGTTAAAAAACTTGCAGTAATCGCAACTGTTGGGATTTCTGGTGACAATTCTGCCAAATCTGACTGAAGTCCCAATGAAAGCTGAATGGTCTATTTAGTTATTTTTAAAGATGTCAGGTATCCTACCTGAAGGACTGAGAAATCAGAATTCCTTCTTTAGCCACATTTTTATACCCAGTTTGAGATGCCTAATTCAGATGTTGCTTCACTGCTGCCACCCACTTGCTAATCATGAGCACTGACTTCAGAGCTGGAACAGAGGTCCCCTACTGATCTTTAATCCCTTGTTTTTTACCTGCCAATCCTAAGCAAGGCACAGTATTTCCATTCCCGACGAGTGTCTGTCTGGCCACGTTGGGCATCTGACTAGTATGGGTCACTGAAGTGTAATGAGATTAACTATCCCCAGCCAATTTCCCTCCCTAACCCCGTCGGAGCTTGACGGACAATACCGCACACCCTGTAGGCCCCCATCCAAGTATGGCAACTTGCTGCTAATGGGATTCAAGCCAGCAGCCTCCTGTTTGCATAACTTGCCCTCTTGCCCTGTACTACATGCAGTAGTGCTTATAATAACTGAGCCGCTTGGAGGCCCCTCCTCACATATCCTTCACATTTTGTCTGACGAGCTAAGTAGTAAGTCATTGTGACAGAAGGGGACAAACAGGTAAATTAGGGGGCTATGTAGGATTATTTTATTAAGTGCAGCCCCAATTATTTATTTGTTTTTCTTGGGACAAGGGAAAACGTAAAACATACTAATTTAAAGAAGACAAACGTTGGTTAGTGACACCTGTAAAGATGTTCTGTATCAATATATGTTTTTAATATATCTTTTGATATTTAAGCACCACTGTGAGCTTTTTTTGTTTTTGTTTTTGGAAACCCACTGCTGCCAATATTTCAACTGCTACGGTCTCATAAACTATATGGCCTGGGACTTAATATTTTCAATGTTGTAGAAACTCTTTGGGCATCTAGTGGTATCTTTCTGTAACTTTTTCATATCTTCAAACGTAGTACACTGCCAAGTGTAAAACTGCACTGTCAGCCTCCTATCTTAATTGGTTTCACATTTTCGTTGCCAAATTAAGGTAGTGTCTGCACATTTGAGCTGAATTCTATGATTCTCTGAAAAAGGTTCCATACAGGTAATATCCGTTAAACATTCTGTTTCACTGCCACATTGTTTTAACCTCTGGCTACATCAATGATTCAGATCACACACTTTTTTACATATCCATTAAACACATTATTTTGTAATATAAAGATATTCTACATCTGTGATACAGTAGGTGTGCCATCTTTTAATTATGCTGTATACATTCTTTCATCAACTATATACAAAGTATATATATATATCATAAATACAGAGCTCCCTCATTATAAGGCAGCCCTTTATACTGTTAGAAGACAGTTTGCTGTGTTATAAAGAGAGCGCTGAAAGTTAAAACCTGACCTTTAATTGTAATACTTCAGTCCGCAGTGCTGTGTAAACATTTGGACCACCAAAGGAGACACTCATTTATTTAATGTAGTATACATTTATACTCTGTAAATTACATTTTTGGACTTGTAACTGACCTCAGTAAAGAATGTGGGCATTGCCTTAGTAAGACGCTTTGGCAGGAACCCCATTCAATGCAGTGCGCAAATCCAGAATAACCAAGTTCTTTCCACAAAGTCAAATTGGGCGGAAAAGTGTGGCCCAACCATTGCTCTGCCACCTGTACTTGGCAACAACCATAATATCTGGGTACAGTACTTTTGTGAGGCTGACTACACACATCTGTATCAAAAATGCTGATATACAATAATACAAATTCATCCTGCTTGATCAACATCTCAATCTTGTGTTTTTCTGAATTGATATATAATAGTACTGGATAGTTTTTAAAGGTCAAATAAAGTTGTATGATTTATTTATTTTTAAAGTTGCTTAGTTTTTAAATATGCTTTACGTTTTTCTTTTAAATAAAAACAGCAGTTGGAACAACAATTTTGATTTTATTCAGATTTGGTTGTTTTGTTTACACTACATATTGTCATCCATATGCACTACTGATAGTCCTATGTAAACAGTCATGCTATTTGTAATCCATTCACCTTTGCTGTTATTGCTATTCTAATTTTGTGTAAATGTAATCAAAGTGTTTCAAAGGGGCTAAGTTTTATACTTGAAAATAAAGACCTGAGAATTCATATTCATAAATCTGATTTGTTTTTCTTAAGTATTAGAAAAAAGCAATACACCGATTTATCTTAAACACTTTAAGATCAATGGAGATACTGCTTTATCAAGACTAAAACCAAACAACCATTTAATTAATCTAAATCTGATTAATAGTGTGGTTTGCTTTGGTCCATCTAATCCCAAAGGAACCACGAAGATTGCTGTTTGTGACAACAAATCCTATTCTCCACTGTAGAACAATGCACAGAGTGAGAGAGAGATGCAGATATTGTGTTGTATGAATACTGTTACGCAATTTTACGGAAAAGGCATTTTAAAAAGCTTACCAGTAGGAAATATCGTACTGGGGCATCTAAATCACTGGGATGATGCAGCACATGTAGACATTTCCATAATCTGTTTATGAAGTCATTGTGCTGGAATGAATAAAACCATTGGAGCAAACTAAACACGTGGGATCTGTGAACCATCCAATAACAGAATTATCAAAATTATTATTTTTTTCTCCCCCAAAAGGTTATCTGTAAAATATGGTTAATTTCTGCACAATGCAAAAAGCATAAGTTCAATTCAGGTAGACAGTTCTGTGTTAGTTAATCGGGTATACACTTGGAGCACTTCCATAAGCAGTTCACTGCTTTGTTTAGATGTTAAATAGTTTAAGTCTTACGTAGCCAAGTTTGGAATAGAGATGTAGATGATTGATTCCAAGATTACCTTAAAAGCCCATTCAAGCAGTTTTTAAACTGCCTGCGTAATTCAAGGGAGTTGGCAATACATGTACAGTTTAAGTACCTGTTTTGGTGTGAAATTCACATGATTAATTTGTGTGTGTTTTCAAAAATAAACATTTCATTTTTTATGTTTTTTTGGAAGGGTAGATTTGAAATTAACATTGTATATATTTGTATTATTTTTTTTTCAGATTAAGGCAAAAAACTATGACAAAGTTGAAAAGGTGAGCCATAAATATAATTGAATCCAGAGGGCCTGTTTTGAAGTGGCAAACTAATGAGTTCTGAATACCTTCTCACAACAATGTGCTTTTACTAGGACCTGTTCTGACCAGGTGTTAAAGGCATCATTAAACTGCATCAGCTCTGCTGGAGCAGGTTTACAGATTAATCTAACAAATCTTACACATAAGGAAGTTAATCAGTGAAAAAATCTTCATGACTGAAACAAATGCTTGCAGTGTGTCAAGGGAGGATTTGTTCTTCGTTCCTGCTTGATGGCATTTCACAATTTTGGAAATATTATCATATCACATGTTAGGATTAAATAGGGATTACAGTTAATACTGCTACACTGCTGTCTTTATGCTGAATACCTGCATACTCGGCACTGAATGGTGCACCTTTGCTAGAATTATAGACCTGAACTCCATGAATTCAGACATGTAAGAGTCAAATGTTCTTAACTGTAATATTTCTTTCCATTTTCTACAGCTGTTTCAAAGGTGCCTCATGAAAGTGTTGCATATTGATCTTTGGAAATGCTACCTGTCATATGTTCGAGAAACCAAAGGCAAACTTCCCACTTACAAGTAAATATTTCCAAAAACATACATTTTTCAGATTTGAAAAATAAGCAGAACTTGATGCTTTGGTTTAGGTAGTATTTGTTTTTGTCTTTCTATGTAATGGATTATAAAAATCTGCACCGGTTTGTTTCAGAGAAAAAATGGCACAGGCGTATGATTTTGCCTTGGATAAAATTGGCATGGAGATCATGTCCTATCAGGTAATTAAAGCAAAGTATTTTTGTCTTCATTTTAACAGGTGCTATTATAAATATTTCTGCATTAAATGCCTGTCTCTGTTTTTTCAGATATGGGTTGACTACATCAATTTTTTAAAAGGAGTGTACGTATTGAAGCACTTTAAATGATCATTTTGTATTTCTCTTAATTATTGGTTTCAGACTGAATTGTATTTTTTTTTATTTTTTAGGGAAGCTGTGGGATCCTATGCAGAGAATCAAAGAATTACAGCAGTTCGTAGAGTGTACCAGAGAGGCTGTGTGAATCCCATGATTAACATTGAACAATTGTGGAGAGACTACAACAAATATGAAGAGGTAAAGAACGATTTATAAATTACAACAAATGTTTGCTAATCATTCTGCCTCCTGCTTTTTTGCAATCATTATACAAATAACCGGTAATTAATCTGTCTTACTGGGAATACACAGGAAAAGGCAGCTTGTTCTGTAATACTGTAACTATTTATTTATTTGTTTGTTTCATAGGGCATTAATGTTCACCTGGCTAAGAAAATGATTGAAGACCGCAGTCGAGACTACATGAATGCCAGAAGAGTAGCAAAGGTAAGGACCATTTTATCAAACCTGTGTATACGATTTGAAACAAATGTGTGAGTGTCCTGGCCACAATTTTTCTTTTTTTTGTTGTAAATATGCATGCAGTAATGGTATTAGAGTTGGATCAATTAATTCTTTATAGTTTCAACATAATTAAAATGAATATAAAATCCTTATCTGTTTTTTCCAGTGAGGTGTGTCTACAAAATCACTTAAATGTATTTTTTGATCAAAATACATTGGTATCATTCACATTTTCTCAAGTGTCAGAAAAGGGGAAAGTCTGTTTTTCTTCCTAGGTTGACAGGCATGTTGTTTATGAAGATGTATGTGACTAGATGCAAGATGGTATTAATTGGGTTTTAATTTCTTGCAGGAATATGAAACGGTTATGAAGGGCCTGGATCGAAACGCACCATCTGTGCCTCCTCAGAATTCCCCACAAGAGGCTCAGCAGGTTGAGATGTGGAAGAAGTACATTCAGTGGGAGAAGAGCAATCCTCTTCGGACCGAGGACCAAACACTCATCACAAAGAGAGGTGCGAATAGTGAAACAAACACAGGACTGGTCCAAGCTGTAAGACTGGGAATGTTAGATAGTTTACAGTAAAGTGTAGTGTCTGGAATTAAGACAGTCCCTGTTTAATGAATTAATCACAGGGTCCTTGTTGAAATATGACACATTCATGATGTGGTTTTATTGTCTTGCAGTAATGTTTGCCTATGAACAGTGCCTGCTGGTGTTGGGACATCATCCTGATATTTGGTATGAAGCAGCTCAGTATCTGGAGCAATCCAGCAAGCTGCTAGCAGAAAAGGGGGTATGTGGATTTATTTAATTGAACTTTTCATGGTTTAATAACTGGAATTGCAAAACCTTGTCTGTCGCCACCTACTGCACACATGAAAAATAAAATTTCAGTTGTTTGTTTCTTTTATTTTGTATGTTCATATTTTTCTCTTCACAGGATATGAACAATGCTAAGCTGTTCAGTGACGAAGCTGCAAACATTTATGAGAGAGCTATCAGCACTTTGTTAAAGAAAAACATGTTGCTCTACTTTTCCTTTGCAGACTATGAAGAGGTAAGTATCTGGAGATAAATGTGGAATCCACTCATCGCCCCCTCTGTGGTAGTCTTTATTCATGGTTCTTTACAGATGCACAATGTTGTCTACTGTGGAGGCTGATTCTTCTCATCCTTTTATCATTCAGAGTCGCATGAAATACGAAAAGGTGCACAGCATATACAACCGCCTTGTGGCAGTAGAAGACATCGATCCAACGTTGGTAAGATTTCATTTTGCACGTACCACTGGAATTTGTTACAAAAACTCTTCCACTGCCACTGATTCTGAAGTTTTCTGCAGTGGTCAGAAGTACAGCATTTAAACAAGTTTGAAAGGCGCTCTAGTAAATTTGGTAAATTAAATTTAACTTGGTATCTAATTTGAGGACGTTTGCTATACCACACTTTTTTATTATTAATGAAATGGCACTAAACATTGCTCAGTATGATGTGCTTCATATAACACCTATCCCCGTTTTTTTTTTTACAGGTCTATATCCAGTATATGAAGTTTGCAAGGCGAGCAGAAGGTATCAAGTCTGGCAGAATAATATTCAAGAAAGCAAGAGAGGATCTTCGAACCCGTCATCATGTCTATGTGTCTGCTGCATTGATGGAGTACTACTGTAGTAAGGTAAATTCACTTGACGATGTTATACTTTAAGGTTCTTATAAAAATGCTATAAAGCTGATGATTTATGCTGCCTGTAAACATGTTAAAAAATAGTGTGAGCTGTTTTCAAATTGAAAGAGAGCTGAGAATGTTAGTTAACTCTTGTTTTATTTATTTTATTTTATTCTCTAGGACAAATCAGTGGCTTTCAAGATCTTTGAGTTAGGTTTGAAGAAATATGGAGACATTCCAGAGTATATATTGGCATATATTGAGTATCTGTCTCACCTCAATGGTAAGTGTTCAACCGTTTTATGAGAATGTATAATTTCAAAAGATGTGATTTGTATAATTTCCTGCTGCGCCACACAAGGGTAAATTCCAATACCAAAAATGTTATTGGAGCAAACTGTAAATGAGAAAAGGCTGGTATGTTGGCTAAGTGATGCATAGCTTTCATTACAGGCTGTAAATGTACAGTAGAAACTCTGAAAATCTGACATAGACGAGATCCGCCAAGATGAATGAGTTAAGGTGAGCAGGTGGCTATATTTAAAAAAAAAAAAAAAAAAAAAAAAATAATAATGTAGTTATCCTACTAATTTTTTTTGCTTTTCATTTTTAGAGGATAATAATACCCGAGTTTTGTTTGAGCGTGTTTTAACATCGGGAAGCTTGTCACCTGAGAAATCTGGGTAAGTATTTTTAATTGCATTTATTCATTATTATATATTGAATGAAGGCAGAAGTGATGTTTCGTAGCTCCACAAAATGCCTGACTTGAACCTTTTTGTTCTGCAGAGAAATCTGGGCCCGCTTTTTGGCGTTTGAGAGCAACATTGGAGATCTAGCCAGTATCTTGAAGGTGGAAAGGAGGAGGTTTACAGCCTTTAAGGAGGAATATGAAGGAAAGGAAACTGCATTGCTAGTAGACAGATACAAGTTCATGGACCTCTACCCCTGCTCTTCCAGTGAACTGAAAGCTCTTGGTTACAAGGTGTGTACTTGCAGACATTAAACATCTAGCTCTTATTCTCATTCACAAATAAACATGGAAATTGCCAAGGAAATGTATATTATTTTCATTACTACCGGTATTTTTTTCTTTGTTAAAGCATTAGATATTTTTCTATACTGATCTAGCATACTTTATGATTGACCTTTTTGTATGACATTTTTATAAGCATGTTGGAATTCTCATTGACCTTTTGTGGTGGATTTTGATTCTGTTTGGGTTTTTGCAACTGGTGTTACAAACCCAGATACTAGGCTAAATGCTGTAAACGAGTATCGTTCATTACAGGATGCCTCTCGTGCCAAACTAGCCACTATGATTCAAGAAACTGTAGTGGCTCCTTCCGTCACGCCAGCACTCAAGGATGAAGCGGATAGAAAGCCTGAATATCCAAAGCCAGACACAAACCAGATGATACCATTCCAGCCAAGGCATTTGGCACGTAAGTTTCATTTCAAAAGGTATTTTTAGATAGAGTATCTGAATGTATTTGAAAGCAAAAATGATCATGTTTGCAATCTTTCCTGTAACATCATTCATAAATTACTTAAATCAAAAAGATATATCATGTAAAGGAAACCATTGCAAAAACAATGTCTGATATAAATTACACACATGCTGCTGTACAGAAGAGAATCTGTCATCCTTAAATGCCATTTGAGATATGCACCTTTTTTTTTCTTCCCCTAGCTCCAGGGCTTCATCCTGTACCAGGTGGTGTGTTCCCTGTGCCTCCTGCTGCTGTGTTTCTAATGAAGCTACTGCCACCTCCACCATGCTTCATGGTCAGTTCTATATCCAGTGAACTAGAAAAACATTTGATAATATTTGGACCAAATCAAGAAGGCTCATGAGGGACAGGCATGTTATAGAAGGCATCATGGTGCAGTAGGTTCTAGTCCAGCCTCTGTGTGATCCTGTGCTATCAATTTAATCTTTAATCTAACTTTATCCAGTTGTAAGATCCTATGTACATGTTTGGGCTATCCTGGAGAAATCATGAAAAAAAAAGGATTATTATTCAAATATAACATTAACTTTGGAAGAAAAGCTATAAAATGTTGTAGAAAATGTAATAAAGCTGTGGGTTTGTTTTTGCCTTCAGGGCCCGTTTGTGCAGGTTGAAGAACTCATGGAGAGTTTTAGAAGATGTAAACTGCCAGAAAGTAAGTCCTTCAACTGTCAAAACAAAGTAAATGTGGGATATTAATGCAGTCTTGTTATTTAATATTTGTCTTGTGGTTTCTGATTAAATAAGTTTTTCAGTCTGACTTGAAGATAATAAGTGCAGTTCTATTAAAAAATGCAGTATTCAATGTGTCAACCAGGCTAGTTTTAATATTTATTTAAACATTTGATTTATGGATTGTTATTTATTTTTATTTTTTTACTGTTTATTCTTCTTGAAACATCTAAAGAAAAGTTCCAACTGTTCTAAACCATTTGTCTGAACATTGCCCTTTGCTTTAGCTGTGGATGCAGCAGTGGAAGTCATCACTGGCAGGAAGCCTGAATTGGCTACAGAGGGAAATGGACCTGTAGAGAACAATGCCGTGGTCAACAAAGCTATGAAGAGGCCAAACGCTGACTCTGATGATGAAGAGGAAAAGGGGGCCATAGCTCCCCCAGTACACGACATCTACAGAGCCCGACAACAGAAGAGAATCCGATGAACACCACAGCTGGGAACCTTTACTGTGAAAGACTCCAGGGTGCTGAGGCATCATCTTCTCACATGGTGTGCTAAAAGACTGTGATTGATCCTGGGGGTTTCAAAAACACAAGATTGTGCCTCTTACTAAAGCAAGCAGTTCCACCGAGGAAGAGATGCACAAGACCCATTTTGTGTAAGAACATACGTTTCCAAATTTTTTTAAAAAGCAAGAACACAAATTCAGCTTCATTCTTGTATGCTGTTTGATGCATCTAAAGTCTTGTGATTTTTGTTTCATCGGTTTTATTTTAAAAACTGGGTGGCTTATACTGTATAAAGTTTTTAATTACATCCTGTAATTCAACACAATGTTCTGAGTTTGCCATGTCTAGTTTCATTATGTATGGCAAAATTGATTAATTCTGTTTTGTAGTCAAAGGAGTAATCAAATCCTTCAAATAAAAATAAAAAAGAAACATGTTTGGTAGTATTTTATTTGTGTAAAGCTGCTGTGTTTTTTTCCACAATTAAACAAAGCCACATTAGGAGTTATTTATGGAAGAAGTAAAAATGCTCAAATCACACACTCCACCTACATTGTAGATGAGCAATCTATCAAATTTTCTATGCACCTTGGGTCAACCTTGGTATGTGCAAATGAAGAAATAAAATGACACACAGTGCCCATGTTAAGATAAATTTGAAAAGCGATGCTACACCTTTTGAAAATTACTATAATTTTAAAACATATTTAAAAATTCTTAAGACATATTCAATACGTTTTCTGAATAAAACACAATTGCAATTAACTCATTTGAGACCAAAGAAAATTAGAATAAATAGCGCAACTTCAAATAAACTAATTTTATTTTAAATAGCAAAGAATGTGATTCATATGAATCCAAACTTGAATAATGCACCAACGGTGAATTATCACTGAGCCAGAAAAACAAAATGCTGTTTTCATATTTACCATTGAGGTACTGTTTCTGATGTGGAAGGGTGATGCATTCTGATCTTTTTTTTAAATTTTTTTATATACTAACTAATTTCATTTTAGATAAATATGCAAGTCTGTAGGTGTAAACGAAAGAAGCTGAAGCTGTATGTGAAAATCAAATTAAAAGGTTGTTCTAGCTTTCTTATATGGATGGATTGCCCTTGGAGTAAATCACATTTAGTCTGTTTTTTTCAAAACAAACATCACTGCACTAATGTGTAGCGGCACAGCAGAGAAACCCATACGATAACTAAGCTGGAGTATCTTCTAAAGTGAAAAAACAGGTGGCTTATTCACACAACATAATCGTATGATTAAATCATAACCCCATTGGTGCCATGTAAAATGCTGTGGATACCCACAGAATTGTTACTGAACCTGATTCAATCAAAGACATACTGGTTTGTACTAAATTAAGTTACTAACACTTTACAGTCTATTGGTACAGCAAAGTCCTTAAGCATAGAGTGACAGGTTGGTGTTGCTTTTCATGGACTAGGTAAATATTAATCTTGCCTACCTGACTGCATGTTATTTGTAGGCAGTGGTTGTAAAAAAAGCATTATGCCTAAGGCTTCTGATTTTCGGTTTTAACACCCCCCCCCCCCCAAAAAAAATGAAATCGGTATAGCCAATAAACATCGGAATAGCACTGGAAATGGTTACTCAATTCCTGTTGACTTCACGCCTTTCCTATTTAAAAAAAAATATATATATATATATATATACGTTTGAGTACAGTTGGGCAATGTCCCTCCTTTCTGTCTGTATCCATCATTGATTTGTTCACAATACTTTAAATCCACCCCAACTACTGAGTGGCAGCAAATTCCTACATTTATATTGGAGACTCCGCTTGCGAGATTTAAAGAGATTACAATTAGAAGGTTTGTTCACAGGATTTAAAGCTATACTACTGTTAGATAGAATAAAACAGAATTGCAAAATGTAAACAAATGCGTAGACATACAAAACCCCCACAAGAATGTGCCTGTGACCAAAAGGATTCCATTGTGGAAGACAGCAAAGGACTAAATGCCCAAGCATTTTGGAAAGTAACCGGAAACAATCATTTCATACAGTATAGAAACAGCGAAAGCCCCCCAAAAAATGATTTACATAAAACTCGAAAATAGCAAAAAATTAGCACAGAAAAATGAAATGAATAAAAACCGAAAAACAGAAGCTCCAATTACCCCCTTTCAGCTATTCTACAGTATAATGCACGGTACTGATAATTCTGTAAAGAAAACCAAACCGCATAATAATTTTTAATGCCCAGAGAGATGCTAAGCGCTTTTTCCAGTTCAGTCTAAGTTTTTGGTTGTTTAGGATAACTAGTTGAAATGATCTCTGGTCCCAGACAATAACTTCAAGTACAATCTAACTATTGTTGGTAAAATGTTTCATCCCCAGGGTTTTCAAATTGAAAATGTACTCAATCCTAAAATGCACAAGAGTACTGAAACAAAAATGAGACAAACGTCGTTTCAATGGGAAGGTTCTGTTGTAACAAGAAGTTATTTGACAAAGACTTCTCGTTGAAACATTTGTCTAATTTGCTTTTAGTCCTACTGTGAAATGGAAAATTCCCCAATTGTTAGATTAGCAGACCGAGTGACCCAGTTCTAAAATTCATCCTTGCCCTGCAGATTTTCCCATTGAATGAGACTTGTCCTTACTGAGGATCTCTTTAAGAATTTTCTCATAGTGAGGTGCAAAGACCATCTTATTGTAGTTCACAAGGCGGCTGAATTTGACTGCGATTTCCTCCAGTTCTTTTTGAATTGGCGCAAGACCACCTGGGACAACTGGAATTGATTTCTGATGGCTTGAGTCAAGGTAAGACATTAGGAAGGCCTGTATGCGAGAATCTGACAAAAGAAAAAATACATTCATTATCACTAAATGACTTGGACAGATATACTGACTGACAGGTATGACATAGTACACAACCCCATACCAACTCTTGCTATAGGACTGGGTAACCTTAGCAATGATTAATACATACTGCAATTCAAAAACATGATTTAAATGTGATTTTGCCTCATCTCGGGTGTATAAAGATTGAAGTATCTTTTCTATAAATAACCAGGGCAGCAGACTAATCATTCTCATTAGTAATCAGACCACATATCAATCTAATGGAATAAGGTATGGTAATGCAGAAGCAACTTGGAAAACACTGTTTGGTATTTTTCTTGAATAAAGCATTCAAAAGTTACTTGGGGAATTCAAACAAAAGCTTGAGAAAAGTTTTAGTTACATCTTAATGACTTTAGATAAGAGGGTTTACCTATGAGTTTGCGTATTGAGTTATCTGGTTTTACCGCTGCTTGAGTCTGCCCTTTCAGAACAGCAGCTTTGTCAGCAGAAAGTTGAGTGAATCCATGCTGGGACAAGCAGCTGTTAACCTCCACACAGAGTTTTTCACCAATAGTAGCCAAGGTTTCACTCATATTGAAGGAGCTGTAAAAAAAATAAAAAAAAACTATTAAATATATATGAACTGACCTAATAGTGAAAATGTGTGTCACCTGAAAGGGAAAAGTAAGTGTGCAATTCTTTTTCATCCACTAGGGGGCACTGTAACATCATGTAGCTCACAGAGCCATATAGAGAGGGTGATCGGCCAACTGTTGGTCCAGTTGCCATGTTGTCACCAAACCGGTGTCGGTGTGCACTCCCCGCAATGTAAATCTATGAGGAAATCTGTGGTACATTTATTTGTTGTAATAAGTTATTAAAATCGCATAGGGAAATTATGCTTGGGTTAATTTTATTAAACAAAAACATTACTGATGATAAAGTTTGCTAAATTGATTTTGTTCCTTACTGCTAGCCAGCATCACAATGTTTAAAGAATTAAAAAAAAAAAAAAAAAATACTGTTTTCAGTATTTATTTTATATTGCTTTTTTTATCAATATTTTAAAGCTTCTTTTTATCTTGTATTAGTTGATAATGCATCAACTCTAGATCAAATTATTATAATGATCAGCTGTTCACTATTCCTGTTGCTGATCTGGCGAGTGAGCAGCTGATCGCTGTTATTATTTGATCGGGAGAGACGGTACAAATAAATCCTAGTCAGTGTAGATTATGACATATTACTTTCAGTTTAAGGGCAACTTCAAAATCCTGTCCTGTCTCAAAATGTCCGGTAAGTATTGGAGCCAGCTGGAAAGTCTAGATGAGGCGACCTGGCAAGGAAATTGATTAACCCCATATTTTGCATATAAAAAAAAATCTACACCCCTCCCCCTTTCCCAGTGAGATGAGTATTATCAGTTAAAAGTAACCTACAAGCAGGTAATGTGTGCATTCATTTGACATTTTTATTTCATTATTAGCATGCATTTTTACTAGCCTAGAGACACTCGCGTACTACTGTCTATGTTATTTACAGTTTAACTGTAAATAGACTTTCTCCTGCCTGGTTAAAGCAGTTCACAGCTGCACAGGAAGGCAAAATAACTACCGGCAAACATCAACTCACGGAATGTGCATGCCTGCCAGCAGAACTTTCACAACCCTCTTCAGTTTGTCTGCAAACCCTGGAAGGCCAGATAATGCAGCCCCAGTGACGTTGTATGTGATCAGCAGCACTGCTGCTACTATGGTCAGCTGCTCCAGTGCCATCTGCATTTCTTCAAAGCGGCTTTGATCCATTAATAGAGTCTGAAAGAGAGCCACATGTCTTCTGATTTTTTTATTAAACAGAGCATTTACTAAAAATCTAAGCATGTCACCTACTGTACATGCATCTATTGTTTTAAGTGTTTAAATGCCAAATAATGATTCAGTTGTTTTTCAAAACTATCATGCCAATATTAAGTTACTTCTCCTATTATGACACTCAATACTTTATTATGTAGAACTGGTTGAGCATGAACTTCCTGATAAAATCTACACATTTCATCCTTTCATCCAAACCTCAGCTAAAAAGCAGTGTCATTTCAGCCAGTTTGCAGCCTGACAACCTTTTAAATAAACTATAACATTGCCTGTTCAACAGCAGTGATCGACAACCCTAATTCTCAACTTTCCCTCCAGGTTTTTGTTTTATGGATTTAAATCTGCATTGCATAAAAGTACAGCTAGCATAGACAAGGATCATATTAATTGCAGACTTTGGAAGAAAATGACAGCAATTCAAGGTATACCTACTTCAGGGAAAGGTGTGTGCCTGTGGTTCCACCTGAGCAGACTCATGTAGGCATGGTTGTGCACAGTGAGAGGACAGAACGCGTGACCAACAGAGGCCGCTGCACCAGCGGGGGCAAGTGTGGACTCTGCTTCGGAGTTTACAAGACTGTTTGCTGATTCTTCTAGCCATCTTTGGGTAAAATCCAAGGCATCTGCAGAGAAATGATTACCTTAAACCTTCTAGTAACTATCATTGCAATGCATCTCAATAGCGTGTGAGTGAGAGCCTGCAGCACTGTAAAAGTCTTTCACTGTCTGATGCCTGGACTACTTCATACAGAACAAGTTGTACTGCTCAAATTACACAGGCTTCCATTTAAACAAATGTGATGTTTATTAATATTGCTATTAATATCTGAGGTCACAAGTATACATTCTATATGTAAGGCTTTTCAGCTGTTTAGTTGTTATCCGCAGCGCTGCCAATGGGGGAAGATATATTAAAGCATCATCTTCAATGGTGGGAAGTGCTGTTAGGAGGTAGAAAATATAATAAGACCCTGAAGGATATAAGAAAATGAAATGTGTGCATGAAAGCAAATAACCATGTGGTGTGTAGCAGACTTGGTAATAATATTATGCTAAACCTGTCTGCCTTGTACATTTGTAACCTCCCTCACCCCTCGGACTGGCAAGGAAGACTCAAAATATATTACTCACTATGTTGCTTTTCAATGAATTCCTGGAATTTTGTCCTCTCATATTCAACAGACTGCTGCATCAGATGTGGTCTAATGCTGCTTACAGCAAAGTTAGCCATATCAATCCTCATTAAATCCAGGACTGAAAAAATGGCTCTGGAAGATGCAGAATAAACATTGTTGAATCACGTGGTAAACAGCTTTCCACAATCAAGTTCAATTTGACATTAAAATGCACTTGGGTAGTGGAGTTGGCCACTATGGCCAAAGTAGGCATTACCCTGCAAATGCATCAGTAATGACATATATAATTCTTAACTAACTCATGCATTTCAAGATTTTTACATTGAGCGTACTTGAACAGTGGAACGATTGCTGTGATGTCCCGGAGTTTCCTGATTTCTTCGTCCCGGGCCGGTGCGCACAGCGTCCCCATCATGCTGATAATAAACTCCACTACTTTGTTAATATCCAGCGCTCCGTTCTCTGCCTCCTGCTTTATCAGCTCCAGATCCACAACCTCGTTAATCTTATTCCTCAGTCTGCTGTGGCCAGGCAGTAGGAATGACAGAAGAGTCTAGAAAGAAGAGGGAATCTTTGACATGAACCCAATCTGATATCTGTCTGTCTGGACCTAAACACTACCTCTGGTTAAATAATTCATTAAGGGCCCGAGGTTATAAAAAGCAAACTCAGGAAGGCTCATAATGTAATCATTAGAAAGACTGCAGTAATTCAATCTGTTCAGATCAATTGAAAATACCCCATTAACAGCAGTGAATGTCCAGTGACTTTAACATACATTTCCCACAGAATGATATAAACCATGTGCATACAATTGACAGTAATGGTGCTTTTAAAGCACCAACACTGGTAATTAGCTTTTGAAGTCAGTGATATTTTGCAGGCAAATTGACTGAGACTAATTTGATTACCATGTACTTTTTTATGATGCACTAATGCAACATCCTGTTTTCATAATGTACTTCCTTCGGAGCTGTTTGTTCATAAATCAAGGTTTGAAGGCTTGAAAAAAAACAAAAAAAAATGTACCTCTTTAATTTCTCCCAGCAGTTTAATCGCATGGTCATATGTCGGAGGATCTTCCCCCAGCTGGGCTTCTAAGCAATCCCAGAATGCCTTGTGCACAATATCTTGAACTCTTTTTTCTAAACTGAGAATCAAAATGTTGAAAGATTTAGTCTTCCCCATCGTTAGCTAAATAAATGAATGCTAAAATATTACAATGAAAGATGAAGGTATCATCATATCATATCAAAATGAAGCATGTAAATACAGGCAAATACTAAACTGAATGTTCTTTGTGCTGCCATCAGAAGGCAGATGTTCGGCAGATATGATTTGCAAGGTTGGGACATTGTATTAATTCAGGAGTGGAAGGTTTCAGACACGCACGTTAAGACTTGATCACGTTGCTTCCGGTTAGCAGAGCTTCTAGACTCAGATTAATGAAAGCCTCAGATAAATGCCTGATAAATGCAGCTTTCTGAGCAATTTAAGCCGTATCCACTCTGGACGCGAGCGACGTGAGCGAATAATTTAGAAGTTACTGCAGTCAAATGGGAGTATCCACACCAGCAGCGAGCGATGTCGCTTTGAGAAAATTTTGCGTCGTTAAAACAGAAACTATTTCTATTTTTTTTTTTTTGTCGCGCGACTGGAATGAAACTGATCAATCAGAAGCAAGGTTAACACCCTTGACACACGTCAAACACATGCCTCAAAACAAGTTAATCATGGACGACGAAAAGTTCATTTATGAGGTGCAGCAGTCTCCAACCTATGATCTATAGATTTTACAAGTCCAACCTTCATTTTACAACGGAGTTGCTGGAGATCAGGGTGGTAACCTTTAATCAAAAACCTTTTATCCATCTCTAGTATATCCAATAGGAATGCATGGGCGGGGTCATGTATTTATTTCCAGTCTTTTGGATCATTTCCAAGTCGCGTCTGGTGTGGATTGACATTCGACGACTTCGCTCGCTTCACTCTGTCCAGTGTGGATGCAGCTTAATATACATCTTCCATGTCGGATCAGTCATGTGCCACTCCATCTCTTAAAAGGTGTATAATCATGAAAGTACAGGCTGTTAAGTTGTGGATGTCCGGCTCATTGTGTGCTGTGTGTTTATATTGAAAGGGTGTTAGGCTGACAGTCCTTTTGTAATCATGTCTCACCTGCCTTCAGCTGGGTCAGAAGGTTTCAGCTGGAATCCCCCACTCACCACAATCTCATGGGCCAGTGCCATGTTAGAGACTCCTTTAGCCGTCTCCATCAGCTCTTCCACTGACACAAATCTAGGACTAGCTGTGGGAATATGCACTGTGGTAAAATGGGTGCTTTCAGTGCCCCTTTTCCCCCATAATATCCCCATAACTGTCTGTGGTCTAATACCTTTACCCCAATGGAATCATCACTCCTTTTCAAACGCAGAAGCTTGCAAAAGCATTTCCAGTATTTAAAGGCATCAGTCCTTGTTCTCAAGGCTGCAATGTTTAAATAGGTCTCTTCTTGCACTAATAGGTTTTGATTTACTTCTGCTTACTACAGCAGATCTCTTACTGCCAATGCCTCAGACATTAGGGAGTAGGCTATGACAAGAATGAGGGATAGTGGCTTGGGTGGGGCACTTCAACAAGAATATGGACACAATTGGATCCTGTATATTCATTAAGATTATATGTGTTTTCATCCTAAAATATGAACACTTGTACTTTCACATACAGTCTTCAGCGGGTACAATGAAAAAAGAACACTTTTGTATATGACATCTGCTCACAATACTGTAACGACTTTATGTTACAATGCAAATATTATATCTGCTACGGTCGCCAGCTGATCACAGGCCAACGAATGACTAATGTGTTGTATATAGAATAGAAGGGATTCCAGACTTACACTGTGGAGTGTTCCCTCGGTGAGGGCTAGGGGTGCGTTGTCTAATTCCTAACGCTTGCTCTGAAGCGTCAGCTCTGTTTCTGCTCTCGCTGGAATCACTCAACTTGTCCTCCTCACTGAAGCCTGGTTTATCCGAACCCAGTGGCATGTTTCTCTGTCAAATAACTAGCTGAAAATACTGCTGGAAATACAAAGACACTATTATTAAAAGCACACATCATATGAGCAAGTCTTGAGTAAGCCTTTTGTTGTGTGTGTGTATATATATTGTTTTGTTTTGTTTACATAGAGAAGGATACCACACACCGATTTGTATAGAATAACATTTCCAAAGAAATGTTACTCTATGTTTAGGGTCTGTGTTTAGGTCCGCAGTGAGTGTAGAGTTAACTCTAAACAATATATATAAATTATATATATATATATATATATATATATATATATATATATATATATATACTCATTATTAGTATCATGATACATCTAAGAGTGTCAGAGTTAATTCTAAACAATATATATATATATATATATATATATATATATATATATATATATATATATATATATATATATATATATATATATATATATATATATATATATATATATATATATATATATATATATATATATATTGGACATGCTCATTATTATAGTATTCTTCCAATCTTTGTTAGGTTGTGGTCACATGGTTTTCAATAATTCTCCCAGAGAGCCAATGAAGCACATCCCTAGCCTAGACAGAAGGAAATCTTACTGGCAATGGAAATATGGTGAAACCATCCATCCATCCATCCATACTTCTGTAAGTCACACCTTAGAGTTTTACACATATTTAGAGAACACTTTATACAATATCAGAATGCGGTAAGTTACCTGTCTGTCTGAATGTCCCACTTACATTTGTACACTGGCTGTAGGGCGTAGGGATACACTTTTTCAGATGTAAGTATGTTCCTAAGATACAACAGAGCTATTACATTGTATCCACCGTTACAGTAAGCCACATTATTCAGTATACTGTGCAAATCCAATGTGTGGGTTAGATGCCTGGTGGAGTACTGCTAGCCTTTGTCTGTAGTTTAAAATGAGTCCTCTGGAGCAGGGAGGGGGTACATGAAAGGAAAGGCATGCAGCTGTGCAGGAACAGTCTGATTAGCCCTACTGGATTTATAAGCTTTTGCATTCTGAGTATGCTACTACTTCTTTATTGTTTAACTTTAAGGAATATTATGTCTAATCAAAGGCCATCATGTTTTGATTTCTGCATTTCTGATGTCTTCTCAATGTCTTCTCACAATCAAACAGTTCTTGTTGAAAACTTTAAGCTTTATTCACCTATATATCCCTGGTGAGGAGTAACAATAATAATAGTTGATTATTTATTATATAAAAAATATATGTTTAAAGGATGCTGCTGTCCATTGTTCACTTTGAATTCTATTGGTTTTTGTTTGTGGAGAAATAACTTCTTTGGATATCCCCTAAAATGAATGTAGGTCACAAGTAAAATGTGTTAGCATACTCTTCTGCTGTCAACAGTAAATCTCAAGCAACGCAGCTCCATTTGGTTGGGCCTAGGAGTTGCCTAGTGTTGAGACGAATTGATGTTTACAGTCGTTAACATCGGTCCTTATTAAACATAATGTCTCCAACACAGGACTACAATAATCGTCCCCTGTCATTTTATTAAAACAAAAATATATCGTACTATTCGAAATATAGCATAGGTTTAAAATATTGATAATAAACTATTATGTTTTATAATTTTCGTGTAGGCTAATTACAACCCATAATTAGTTGGTATGCACTATGTTCTAGTTAAATAATGTATACTTATTTCATATTATTTTTTTTTTAAACTTGCGTTCGCATGCAAGAGAACCAGCACAATTCATGACTCGAGTCCTGGCTCCAGCTGATTCAGTATGACATCATGCACATTAATATAGTCCCCACTACAAAAAACAAAACAAACAAAAAAAACAATCGGTATGTAAAATAAATCACGGTTGACACGACAGCACAAATTGCTAAAAGTTAACTCACCCGCGTATGTCCTTTTTTTCTTCACCTCAATTTAATTTTAACAAATACGCAACGACCAACATAGTCAGTCCAAGAACACAGATGTTTGGGTTACACGCAACAAAATACTCGTTGTGTTCAGCTATTGAGAAAACACTGAAAATCAAACATAAAGAGTACAATGAGGATTTTTCTAGAATGCGTTGTCAGATTGAATGAAATTGGAACGCCCTCTCTTCTGCAAGTTCAGGATGCAGCCATTTCTATTTACGGAAATGAGAATTACAAATAAAACAGCGCTTCTTGGGATTTGTAGTTCTATTGCAGCCTTTCCGCGTGCGTCCATTTATAAAGCACAGTGTATATAAGGCACTGAATTTACTAGACTACATTTTCCAAAATGCAAATAAAAACGCTTTAGATTTAAAATAACATGTATCGAGAGATTAAATGTGAATTTGTGCGTGTAAAAGGTCAAATCCAACTGTCAAAGTTGGTTAAGGGGTAAAATGTCTTCACTCTAGAAAGCCATGAATTACAACAAAAGATTGTCCACCAGTCGTCCCCCCACCCCCGCAAAAATATAGAATTTAGATACTGA